>JAJJMC010014297.1:6842904-7047783 GCA_023531435.1 Papaver californicum | reverse complement strand
CATTAAATGATGACTGATCGAGAAAGTAAAAATAATGATTACTCTATTATTTTGATAATCGAGAAAGTAAAAGTAATAATTACTCGAATTATTTTAATGATCAAGATAACAGAAGTCTATAAAGATAGGAAGACACGTGTTGAATATGTAAAGCATCGAACCAAGAAGCAATTAAGAGTGATATGTCAACTAATGATCGCACCAGATAAAAGAGGAAATACAAGAACGATGGGTACATCGAAATAAAATGGATCGAACCAAAGAAGAGGCAATCCAAGAATGACGACAAGACTGGATAAAATGACACGAGAGCATCGACCCAAAGAAGAATCGATCAAGGAACGATGACCAGACTGGAAAAAATGACACGTTGCACAAAGAGGGACCCAGTAAATAAATCTATAAATAGAAGAAGCCAGACAACAAAGAGAGGATCGGAAAAATAGGGAAAAAACCTTAGAAAGAAAGAGAAGAAATTTCTAGGTATGAATCTAGGAGAAGTAATTATATTAAGTAAGGATTTTTGTACTTAATTGAAGAAAGTAAAGATCATAGACCGAAAATGTTAAATTTGGGTGATCATATGTATCGTACAGAAATGATTTTATGTATCGTACAGAAATGATTTTATAAAATCAATACAAAGATGTTTGGCTGTTACTCGATTTCAACCTTTAATTGATATGTGAGAATTTGATTGGTTGTTTTAGTCGAAAAGTTTTTTGGCATAAACACCTCGTATGACCACAACAACCCAATTTTGGACTCAGAGTTTTTATCCTCCCTTTTAACACGTCCAGACTTAGCTAGTGACCCTTGTACTTTTGATTACAAATTGATATAACATGTTCTTATTTGTTCTCTGAAACCAACTCTCCCTTATACTGATTGTCCCCAACACAGTACGATCATTTCACACAAATTGTTCTCCATGAACTAGTCATTGATCCAGCCGTCCTCTTCTTACTTTAACGTCCCAGACCACACTGACCATGTCCGTAAACTAGCAGCGCAACTGAGTAGGTGAATTTCATCACCATTTTAGCCCTTTTAGCCATATTAATTGTAATGTCGGGTTTTTCCGATGTATCGTCTATAAAAACATAAAATATATTATTAATATAAAATGAAGTACTAGCAAATATAAATTAGGATATAAAAATGTATAAATTAAGTCCGTATCATGGATCTAAGTTTTCAAAGTATTTATGTTTTACAATAACATCCCACAGGTCATTTGAATGATCAATTTGCTCCATGCAAGTCTATACAACAGAGCTAGGTTAACCAAAAAATTCTTTTGAATCAAGTCCATTTGTTTAGATAGCCTTTTTGGCATAGGAAAACAGACATGTGATGAGAGACTAAAGCTCCCAAAACAATATGCGTTAAGTTGGTTTTACCAGCACAATTGAGATTCTTGGTTTTCCAAAGACCTAGATTATCTTTGAATTTACCTAAGAAAGGTTCAACAGACTCATACTTGTTTCTTTGAAGAAGAAAAGGAGCACCAAGATATTTATATTGAATCCTCATTTTCTTAATGCCTAAGATGCTAGCAATCTCATTCTTGGCCCTATTATCAGTTTTATGACTAAAAACAATACCACTTTTATCAAAGTTAATAGAATGACCCGAGAGCCTGCTAAAATCCATGATAATACCATGCAAAGTTCTAGTTTCACTAGCTTTAGCTTTAAGAAAAATCAAACATTCATCTACAAAAAACAGATGGCTTACAGGTGGAGCATTAGGAGATACCTTAATCCCATAGATCAGACCTTTTCTCTCTGCAGATAATAGACATTTAGAAAAGTATTCCATACATAAAATAAAAAGGTTAGGGGATAAGGGGTCTCCCTGTCTGAGACCCCTTTTAAGGAAAAAAATATTACTTAGGGCACCATTTGACATGATGGATATTGACACAATGGTGATACATTGTTCAATTAACCTGCAAAAATCTTTATGAAATCTTATTTCATATGTGAATATGGCAGTAGATTTTCCAATTACATATAATCCAACCGAAACCGGTTGATTAGTTTCCGATTCAGTTTTAAAAATTGAATCCATTAGCAATTTTCGTACCTAGAAGTAGCACTATTTGGAGCCAATAAGTTTTTGGGTCCTAATCGTTCAAGAAAGCTATTTTAAGGGCTCCTGAATTTTTTTCAAGGGTTCCTCTATAATTATATTGTCTAGGATGTAGATAAGGGGTATCCTAATACATTGTAAGTGTCTAAGTTAACCCTTTACTATTTATTATCATATTATCATTATCCCATAATTATATATGAACTTAAAACTATTTACACATTAATCAAAATCAAAAACCTAAACTATTTATTTTTTTGTTTCGTTTTTTTCCTTAACCGGTCCCCGCCCCCACCCCACTCACCTATTTTTTTTCCTAAACGAAATAGTCAACGATTAATCGTCGATTCTAACAATTATTCATCGTCTATTAAATTCTTTATAAAAGAAGATGCAATCGAAGACTTATTATAAAGATATAAATCCAAATCTGAATGTAGTATTCCATGCGAATAATCTACCATCAAATGATAAAAATGATGAACTCCAACAAAACAAAGAATCAATCAATTAAGAAGTTGTAACACCTCAACGACCAATTAGTATTTAATCCATGACTTGTATTAGGTAGGAGTCGTCAAATTCACTATTTTTGTTGCTTTTGATTGCTTAAATAAGTTAGATTTGATCAAAAATAAGTTTAGTTTTCAGTTTCAGTGGGTTTTACAGCTAGGTCGTATTGTGAATTTCCTAGTCGTAAACCCATTTATGACTAGGAATGGATGATCTCCTGGCGCTATAAAATATTAAATATTCATTTTTATGGCTAGAAATTGATGAAACCCCAGCTGTAAATAATACATGTTGATTCTATGACCGATGAACTCCTAGCAGTAATGAAGTTATTCAAAATGTTATTTTCCTTACAAATATCCTAGATGTAAGTATTGATTCCTAGTCGTAAAAATTTGTTTATTTTATGACTTGGTTTTTACATGGAAAAGATAACCGTAGGTGGTTCTGAAATTTCAAAAAACATTATTTGTATTTTACGGCTAGGTTGTAGTGTTGATACCTAGCCATAGGTGGTCTTAAAATGACCATTTTTTTTTCTTCAAATTTTTTTCTTTGTAAATTTTTGAGCTTTGTTATATGTATTTATTGAACAAAGTTCTTAACATGTTTTGGGAATCGACCAAAGAAAAATAAGAAGAAACGACAAGAAGTAACACCAAAACATCTTGGGACTCTTAAATCCTCGTAACAAGATTCTATTGGATGCAAAGGAAAGGAACAAAAGTGCACTTATCATTAACGTACCAAGAGAACAAGATAGTCACCGTCAAGTTATGATTTATCAACTACAACATCAAGAGAGTGAAGAAATCGAATAAGCAAAAGAAGACAATGCCAAAAAAAATGTTGGTCCATCGGTTGCTCCATCGAAACTTCAATTGAAAACCAAAGAGAAGAAGAAATCTCGACCTAAAACAAAGTTTTATTGCATGAGAAGACTAGTGGAAGACCTTGAGCTAAGCCAAAACATAGGGACACAGTCTTATTTGGTTATGCATATTTATGGGATGCAAGGTCTGTCAGACAGAGGTAATGATCTAAATCTAAGAATGTATATGACTGTCAGACAGAGGTAATATTGAGATTTATTTATTATAGTTTTTCTTTCTTTAGCAGTTTTATGATTTATGTAGGATCATAAAAATACGTTCCCAAAAATTGAATCACCGAAGGTGGATTATAAACATTTTGGGCAAAGAATGCAATGCGGTGGTAACCTCAGTACAAGCTTCAGGTTATGGCTTAGAATTTTTCGCAACACATAAGAAATTTGATGTTGTTACTATATGTACCTTTAGGGAAAGATTATGTCCTGAAACAAAAAAGTTTCATCTTCCATTTGGCGAGATAACAATCACCCCAGATGACACTCTCCAAATAACTAGCATGCTTGTGGATGGAAAAGTTGTGTTTTTGAGAGTTTCAACAACACTTTTCCTTTTGAATATCTTTATATTCCGGTTGAATAAAATCTTTGGTGGAGCCAATTAAAGCTGAAGAAGATTTTGAGAAGTTTTCCAGAGCGAAACATATGGCATAAAAGGTAAGAAAGAAGGATATGATGTAATAGTAGTAGTTCCTATAATAAGAAAGATGTTGCAGGCTCATTTCAGGGAAAACTTTTGGAACACTAAGGAGAGGGAAAGTAATGTAAAGGTGGTAATGGACGAAGCAAAAGTTCGACATACAACTATAACTTACTTGTTGTACTCTCTTGGCACCATAATTTTTCTGGGTCTTTCGGGAAACAGGGTGAGTGCGTGCTATCTACAGTTGTTGAAAACTCCCAGTCTTGATCCGGAGCCGATTAAGACACTAGAGTACTCATGAGAATCACCACTCTCTATTTCTTACTTTAAAGCCTTAGAAGAGCTTCGAGGGTGAATGCCACACAAATGCCAGGAAACTGTTTTTTCCAGGTAATTTATGTGGTTATTTCCAAATTAGTTGCATTTTACGTGTGTATGTGTGTGTATGAATTTTTATGTATAACTCTATGTTCACACAAG
The DNA here is from genome assembly GCA_023531435.1 of Papaver californicum. Taxonomy (NCBI): domain Eukaryota; kingdom Viridiplantae; phylum Streptophyta; class Magnoliopsida; order Ranunculales; family Papaveraceae; genus Papaver; species Papaver californicum. The sequence goes on along the minus strand of JAJJMC010014297.1, from coordinate 7,043,161 downwards.
GATGGGTTTACTACCACTTTCCTAACTTGAGGCCTTCTGGGTGTCCACATTGACAAGACAATTACCCTACAAGATAAATTGGATGTAGGGTTCTTGAGAGGAAAAATTTATAGGGAAAAATCAGCATAGGATCAATGCAATTGAGGTAAAATGCGAAACCCTTTCTCTTTTGGTGTTTTTCTTTGAGTGTTTATTTCGTATGATTCTGTATTGTCAGGGTTTAGTAATTTAATAGAATAAATCTGTATTTCTGATTGATGATTAGGCTTTTCCTATTGATTTATAGTATAATTAAGTATCACTAGTTAAAATTTCAAAATTATCCACCATAAATTAGCCGTTAAATAATTGTATTAAGTTAGATAATATTTTCTGAAATTCTGGACAATTTCTCTTTATCGCGTTTTTCATAGATTTAAGTCACCTTAATGATGTTAGAATGATTTGGAATATTAACAAAAGTTGTGGATTTGTGTGTTATCATTCATTGTAATTTGAATTTGTTCAGTTTATATCATGAATTAATTATGAATATTTTGGTAACATGATGTAATCTGTCCATTTTTTATGTTTATCTTATAAAATCAATTACTTATGATTGAGCCGCTTGTTTGTTGTGAAATTTGGATATGTTATAAATAATGGTGTCAGGAATGTTCACTAATTTTTTTAGGGAAATCGTAAAAAGTTATCACCATGAAATAATTAGTGTAAGATGTTTGCATTTTGTACAATTATTCTTATTTGCATATATGCTTGAATGAAATACGTCATTACTTGACTATCATATTACTTGATAGTATTTGTTGTAAAAATGATTTACAAAAGGAAATGAGTTCATGTTTTTCCGTTAGATGGAACTTGGTTCCATGCTAACGGCGGGTAATGATTTCCAAGTGAGAATTGGTAATGATTCTCAAGAACGTATAAGGTAATTATCCCATGATCAATCGATGGCGGCTGTCCATGCCGAGGTAAATGATACGTGGGCGTATGATCCAAGGTTTTCATACCGTGAAATCATGTGTTGAAATTTAAATGGGTGAATTATTGAATGTATTAATAGTGTTATGAATTAATATGTTGAATCCAAAATTGGAAATATTATTGGTGTTGTGAACTCATATATAAATGGGATGATTTGTTGAAAACATTATTGATACTGTAAGCTTATTTGTTGAATATATATTATTGACTCCTGAAATTATGTCGTATACTCTTTTTGTAAGTTTACTTTATTCGTTGATATTGTTATGCATCTTTTGAGAATAGGAATGCATTCTACTGAGCTTTCATCTTACCCAAGTTGACATTTTTGCAGATTAAACTGAAGTTGGAAGTGGAACTAAGAACTTATCTTAATGATTGCATTTTTCATGTATTGCTTAAAATTTAATTTGATTTAAAATATTTGGTTAAAAATATTGTTAAAGATGATTAGTGGATTCATATGCTTCAATTCATGTGTAGTAAAGTTCCAATTATGTTTAGCATAAACAGTAAGTTAAGAGAAATATATGCATAAGTCTCTTTCTGACCCGTAACGCCTTCAGTTCGGATCTCCATATGGGTTTGACCCTGGTCCCGTAATCGGGGTGTTACATCGACAATGTCCAAACCTAATCGTAAACGACTCTGAAATTTGAAATTTCAGAATTTTTCATTCTATGGCTAGGTCGGCAGTATCCATACCTACTTGTAAATGAATCTATAATTAAAAATTTCAAGAAGAAAAAAAAATACACAAACAAAATTGGAAAAAAATATATTTTCATTCATAATGAGTGATACGGATACATATCTTATTATATAATCACCACCATTCATCATAGATACTCGACTACAAATTGTTGGGAGAGTTTCAACATTTTCACCGTGTTCCAAAGTTCCATTCCGTTTTGCATCCCTTCCTCAAAGCAGGTAATAAGATTTCTTATTTTAATAGAAGACCGTTAAAATGACATCTTTGTATGAACCCAAGAACAACTCTTCTATGAAAAAGTTGTTCGAACAAGTTGTTCTTGTTGGTGTGAATATAGAATTCATTGAATGTGAAAAATAATGAACGACGCAAGAGAATACTATGGCGAATAAGTGCCCACATATCATCATGCTCATCCAACATTCAGATGTCAAGTCAATGTTGCTGTGTAGACGATGTTCAAATGCCACAAACTTCTCATTTATCGAAAAGTCTTGATTTCCCCATTCTCCTGTTCTCATAATTGAATTATAAAAATCACGGTGGTAACGTAGTTCACTCTACATATTTTGGCTTAATATGTGCATTGGCCTCCATCATATTACTAGAACACTACTCAATTAATCCCACCAATCGTTGGTATATCAAGTTTGGTTGTCAAATTCTCGGAGTCGCTTGAGTAAATTACTAAACCCAACTTCATTAGGTTAGACTAGGAACATAGAAATGTTGAGACTAGCTCTAGTTATTTATGAAGGCCTGAATAAGTATTGACGACAAAATGAAAACATCATCCTTTTTTTGAGGTTAGTATCTATAAACTTGACTTATTCCACTTTTATCTATTATTCACGAAAGTATTTATTCATTGAAACATACCATACAAAGTTACTTTTTTATAATGAATTTAATATTAGTGATTTGTCTATAATTCCGTGATTATGATATTTCACTAATTGATAACTTGTTATTATTTAGTGAGTTGAACTTCTGGATAAATCCAAACTTAATAAATATATGTCTGAAAGTAATTTCAGAAGCATAGTTTAAGAAAGTAGACTTGAGAAACTTGTTTCAAAGTCGAAATAAGGATTCACTGATCCTAAGATCGATCTATAGAACATGACCGATCTTAACTGAATCAAACTTTTGTTTACATTTTTGATTGGTCTGTTAATCTTCACAAGTTTTTGTAGATATCGAGATATATGTGAGTTAGATTGGAAAGTTCATTAGAGTGTTGACATAATAAAATGAACTTATGCTAAACTATAATTTCTTAATGTTTGAGTATATACCTTTGATACTCTAGGAAAGATCCCAAGATATCGATTATTCTATATCATATTTGGTAACGAATTATATGTTTTCCATTCCCATAGGTTTGCAAATATCTAGTAAGCTGTATTAGTAAAGTTGTTTTAGAGTTAAAATAAATGTACGGTAAAATCTTACTTTCAAGTATGTTCGAGAGATCAAGCTAGAACAGGACGAGCCTAAACCAAGAAGATGGTCGTTCACGTCCTGCTTCGATCACAAAGGTGGAGAAGATTGGGTAGGTCTTAGGGGAGAGAAGCAAAGAAGGTTGAGAAATATCAGTGTGATAAGTAGTGTGTAAAGGAGAAAGGACTATCTCTCTGTATGTTTTGTTTCTCCTGACATGTTGTCTTGTTTCGAATAAATGAGAACTATATATTTATAGTTCGAAGGAGACAAACTGATTTCTCATAAGTGGTGGAGGTCAAGGAAAGATGGAGAGGTGATGATTGTGGAAATTGTAGTGGGGTCGTGTCCGGAAAGTAGGGAAGACCTGTCTGATCACTACTACTCATCCTCTCAATTGCTCTGTAACCGTTTCACTACTTGTTACTTCTTGTTCGTGGATGTGTTTCCACAACACACGATTACCGTCGACCTCCATACCGATACCTAAATGAGAATGCCCCCAAGTGTTGTATTTGATATCTCGTGGAAATAATGGAGTTATAAGCCCATAATGTTTTGATTAAGTCAAGTCAAGTCAAATGACTTGCTAAGTCAGTGAGGCAAGTTGCACAATTCACTAAATTGATGATCAGACTGATGAGTGTCGAGTCTGGTAAGTTCAGTGATCATGTACTAGCTTAGAAGTATCATAGCGCATTTAATGGTTAAGTATTGGCTAAGAAAATACTTAATATAAGTGAAAGGCATTTGATGCTAAATATTATATAAGGCTTCTTAAGCAAGAAAACTTATTAAAAAATCATATAAGGTTTGGTGTTAGACCAATATTGAAGAGAAGGGCGTATTTCTGAGAGAAGTAGCTAGCAAAGCTAGCACTACCTACTTAGCACAAATAGTAATGTGCTAGCTCTTTTAGTATAAAGAGCTAATGTGCTAATGTCTCGAGAGAATGGACAATATGCATAGCTTCTAGCAAATATCAGTTATGCTAGGGCTAGGAAGCTAGTGTCAAGGAGGTTCGAAGTTAGCACTTTAACTAGGTCAAGTACAGTTAGCACTAAAATGCTAGCACTAATACGCTTATAGAAAAAGACGCACTAATCCATAAAAGATAAGTATGGACGCGCTAGGGACAAGATAGGGACGCTAAGGATTGGGAGCGCATCATCCTAGGGATGTGCTGGAGCTAGAGACGTGCTATAGCTAGAGGTGTGCTAGATCATGGGACGCGCCAGAGATAGGGAGCGCTGCAGCTAAGAGCGTATCAGCTAGGGGCGCTGTACCCGGGATGCATCAGCGCTAGGAGCGCCGCGGCCAAGGCATGGGAAACATCAAGTTTGGGACGCTCCATCCAAGGGCGCATCAGGTGGGACGTGCTAGACTTATGGTGTTAATCTAGGGACGCGCCAAGGGTGCTAAGCTAGTGACGCGCCAACTAAGGCCTCAAGAGGCCAAGACGCGCTAGCTAAGGCCAACGCTTCTTAAGCGCGAGGGTTGGTGCTAGGAAATTTAGCGCTTTTATCTCCAGGGTTAGTGCTTTTGGCGCTATGGCGGAGAACTAGCGCCAATGTTGTGCTAAGCCAAATAACTGGTGCTAACTTGGCGCTGATAGGAGAAAAGGCTAGGGCTAGCCTATCTTAGAGGCTCAATGCGTCTTTCGAGATATTGCTTCTTGATTGTGGCGCGTCCAAGAGGAATTGCGCATAATTCGTGGCTTATCTTTAAGCAAAGTGCTAAAGTAGCATATTTGAGCTCAGAAGAGCAATTTGAGACGAGTTCGTTGCGAACGAAATGTTAAGCTAGAGTGCATTATGGGGATTAAGCATTATCTATTCTCGCATTTGATAGATGTTACTGGAACATCGATGCGCATTCGAGGCAAGTTCAAGGAATTCAACCGTGAAATTTATGCGACTTGAGACTAGTTCGATATGACATAAATATTTTGAGTATTGAGGAGGCTGCAAGGCCAGTTTATAATATTTGTAGAGAATTTGTATTCTTAATTAGCTTACGGAATATAAGTAGAGATACAATATTCCGTGTTTTGTTATAGAGCTAGGCATATGCGCATAAGTATTCGCATATCCTTTTATATTCTTGCTGCTAGACAAAGGACAATTTTATAATTCTAGCCCTTGTCAAAAAGCTCACCATCTACATTAAGTCCCTTGCTTATTGAGGAACAATAATGTTGCACAATAAGCACTAGATGGTGACAATATGCTTATAATGATTATATATGCATAATTTAAATTTTAAGAATAGAAGGAAGTATACTTAGCTTCTTGGATGTTTGAGATATGCGCCCCTTAATACGAAACATGGCTAGGGATATTAGACGCTATTGTTCTTGCTAGGAGTGCCAAATTACCATGGGCAAGAGAGACCAAAATTGCTGCGGATAAGAGGGAGGCTGGGTGGCGCCGTTTTTTTCTCTTTTTTTTTCTAGGTTTTCTAGTTGAGCGGACTCTTAAAGTTAACGCCTATATATATGCCTCTCCCTTTTTTTTAACGTCACTTCCTTCTCTTTTTTATTTTTTTCTCATTATGTTTGTTGGTAAAATGAGGCATTGGTAGTAGCACTTGGCAAGCGTCATCATCTAGGAGCAAAAGGTAAGCGTGTCCTTCTCCTTCCTATGTTTTATTTTACCCCATTATGGCTTCTTTTCTTGTAAAACCCTAGTTGTTGTTTTTTTTTGTTTTTTTTTTTTTGCTCGTGATGTTCCAACTAGAACCATATATTTTGAAAGCCATCAACCTTAAGCAAACTAGGGTTTCAATCCTCTTTTGATATAAAAAGAACCTGAATGCATTGCAGATGACTAGTAAGCATGATAATGATGTTGGCACATCTTCTGTTCAGAATAGAAAAGAAGTTTCTGATATTATATTTCTTGAGAGCGTACCTTATATCCGTGATAGGTTTCGAGAATATATTTCTGAAGAGATCTTCATACCTTCTGGTTTTATTGGAAACTTTATCCCTAAATATGATAAGTATGTTGTCCCTTAGAGTGTTGTTCCTGAGGCTGTCCCAAGACTTTGTTTGCAGAGAGGAGATTATGTATCTTCTTATGTTGAGTTCCAGACACACCAAGTTCCCATGAAAAAGTGGGTAAGATGGTGTAAAACAATGTTGAATGACTCTTTAGTGGTTAAGGTTTTGAGAGATGCTCGAATATTTCACGCTGTGATAATGTATGATCATCTACAGGTTCTCAAGGATGTTGAAGGTATTTTGACTTTTGCTTTACGTTGGTGTGAACCAACTCATTCCGCTATATGTCCTTGGGGTGAACTAATGATTATCCCTTTATTTCAAAATAAATGTCCGCTTTGACTAAGTCAAATTATTAAGGAGACCAGAATAATATACAAAATTACCCCTACTAAATGCTATATTGTTACTAAAATTAAAAATATCATTTCATTTTTAAAAGGAATGAAGTATAGGCAATAAAGATATTAGCACATTTTTTCCCTAATTATACAAATATTATTTAATATTTTAAACTGGGTCCCATTAAAAATAAGTGTATGAGTATAAAAGATCAAGGATATATTTGAGAGTTTATCGAGATAATACGACTATAAATAGAAGCTAGACACAATTTTAAAACTGACGAAAATAGAATAGAGGAAAGATATTTTGAAATGGAGGGAGTGTTCTGTAGGATGTAATTATTTTGTTACAACTCCCGATTTCTGGGTCTCTCCCGGTCGAAAATTATGCTGAAGAGAAGCGAATGATCATGGCTTTGGAGAGAAAGATAGAATAAATCCAACAGGGTAGGGGTCAAAATGGTGCATATTATGTGAAGTGGATCGATCATTGGTGGAATGGTAAAACCGATGTGGATGATCCCACTCTTAGTAACCCCTCGACCATTGCAGAGTTTCTGACACTCTGGTTGTCTAGAGATGTATTTGAAGACTTCCCCATGGTAAATTGAAGCTCTCGGTTGTTCCTCTAGAAGTAGAACTTGCTGGTGGTGAATGTCTCCTTCTTGGTAAATTATTAATTGGTTCTTTGTATTCTAATCTAGAATCATTGGCTCGCGACATGAAAACTTCTAACGGGTTCATGAAGATTGATTCTTGCATTCATACCACGTTTCTCCAAGCATAGTTATGGGAGCAGTTCCCAAAATATACGCCTTTGTCAAAGCCTCTGAATTTGTAGGGAGCCATTGAATATGCAAGGATCCTCCACTGGCATAGTTCAAAAGTATTACCTCTGTGAATTTAGTTAACTTGATAGACGTCCAGAGCGAGGTGAACTTTAGACCTTGGGATTCTGAGAATGGGTATATATTTTCATCAACTACTTTTGCTGGAGAGGTTGAGATGGTTCTCATGTCAAGCACAAAGAAGCATGCTAATGCCTTTTCTCCTAGTCAGAATGCATTCATGAACAGATTCACTCCAGTTTCTATATTTTCTCTTCGTTTAGAAGGTTACTCAGTGCAAGCGTACGACATTGATCGTGCGACTCGCCAGATGATTTTTGATCAAGAAGTGCCTCGTAGTCACAGTGCGGCCCCGTCAATTAGAGAACTGAAGAAGAATTTGGATGTCTGTCTTGCTGAGGGAATAAGCATTTCTTTCTTCATCCGGCGTAGGAAGCCTCGGATATCATCCATGTATGCGCACTTCTGGAATGATGAGAGGAGTCGCTTCAAAGAATTTCTCTAGGAATACCCAGTGATGAGTGTCGCCTCTTCTAAGAAAGACAAAGCTCGGGGTCCCAATTTACATAGTTTGTCTAAGGCCAAGCGGAAACTAATTATTGACGCGGCTCAAGAGGTAATGGTATTTTCTTTGACTTTTTGATTCTAGAAACATGACTATTATGACTCTTATCTTTCATTCTTTCTGATAGGTTCGCAGTGTTCGTCCTCGAGTGGATGCTGCTTCTTTTGCTGCTAATAGTCCCCGACCTATAAGTCAAGGACAAGGGATGATTCTTTCTGGAATTAAGACTGGTCCTCGTAAGAACGTAAGTACTCCACTTGTCATTCTTGCTACTTGTGTATTCTTAGATCATAATATACTTTATCGTCTTGGTGTAACATATGAGCACAAGTACTTGTGTTGACTTCGATGAGGCTCTTGAGGCCTCGGGAGATACCATGAGCATGGAAGGTGAACATGAGTCAGAGAAGGAAGAACTTGAAGAAACATCTCATACAGAAGAAATTCATGAAGAGTCTGAATCTGACGCTATTGATGATGGAGTAAACAATGAAGGCGAAGTGGTCCTGGACTCTTCCACTAACTTGGATCCTTCTCAAGTAAGTTTTACTCTTCTTGTAATGGTAATAAGACATATGGATTCTTTAAATTTCTAATATAAGTACGACTGTGCTTGAACTTTGCAAAGTATTCATAGATTTTCATCGTCAGAAAATTTCAGAAGTATAGTGCCTGGGTAAATGCCATAAAATCTTCATACGACCTATGTTTCGGATGATTGACCCCTCTATCCTTGTTAAAAAATAATTTCCCAAAACTAAGTAGGAAGAAATCCAGGTATTGAGCTTTTTTGGGGCGTCAAAACAACCGAACAGTAGAACTCAGAAAGTATTTAGGAAAATCCTGACAGTTTTCAGACTTGACTCCGCTAGCCGTTTTTGCCATAACTCTTTGCTCGCTTGTACGATTGATGCGCCGTTTTAAAACATTGTAGTAGACACCAATATGAAACTTTTTATATAAGAACCATGCACATATTTATCACCAATTGTTCTCATCTTCAGAGTTTCTAAGAGGCAGTGAAAATTGCTTCTGAGGCGTTTTTTGTAAAACGTCTTGTGATTGTTCCAACTTATATAATCCATTGAAAAACACTTTGTAATGAATTTATATGATGTTTATGTGTATGTATGATAATTTTTATGGTTCATGCTCATATTTTTGTGTTTGAGATGTTCTGACCCAATTCGCCCATATTCTCTCTACTTTTAGGGGGAGAATGGCCGAAATCAGAGAGTTGAGCTTACTAGTGAAGGAAAAAGAATTACCGTTGATCCCGATGTAGATAATGCACTCTCCCATACTTAAAATCATGAGAGTAATCCTTCTTGGATGCTTGTCAAGGGTAGTGCTTCCATTGAGTATCCTGGTGCATGTATTGATGTTGACTTCGGCTCCAGCAGAAATGTTCCTGGGTACTTGCGTGATGGGGGATTTGATGTTCCATATACCTATGTCGAGTTATCTATAAATATATGGAAGAATTTTGACCACTCTTTGTAGATAATTCTAGGAACTACGAAGCTTTAGAACGAGATGTGTCCAGTTTGTTGCCCATCATACAGAAGATGATCTCACTCCCTCGGAATAAGGTTTATGATGCAGTTTTTGAGGAGATGGAGGAGACCGTGAATAACACCGAGAACTCTGGTATGATTGTCATGTGGTTCCGTCATCGTCTGGGAGCAATGCGAGAGCATTTTGTTGAAGTAGGAGAACTTGCTAGCTTGTCTGGAGGCGGTGACCAAGGATAGAGAAGAGGTTGAAAGGCTTTCCCAGGAATTGGAGCTTGCAGTTGACTCTTGGAAGGATGGACAAAGAATATTTGGTAGGGACTGCGCCAGCTTTCAAGGATTTTCTCTATTTTATAATTTTATGAAGCACATTTATGGTTTTTCTTTTGGGATTTCGAGTAGGTAGGGTTTTTGACAAGTTATTTGTGGAGAGAGATTAACTCTTTTATTATTTTTGAAAATGGATAAAGATATTCGAATTGATTGATAAACTTGAAATCCTAACTACGAATGTAGAAATATTGCAATCATTTTGGATGAAATATAAATATTGCATGAATGTAGGGAAATATTTGAAGTAAAATAGTGAAGCACTCAGGATTTGCAAGCTTTGAGCCACTTGCCATGAATTACTATTTATTATGGCTTGTCACGGCTTGTGAGCTTGTAATGACCACCTAGTAAAGTCTCAGTAATTATGTAAGGTTCTTCTTTGATAGTTAGAGGAATTGGTGCAAGAAGATGTGTCCTCTTAGTAATTTTATGGACCGTGTCTCCAATTCAAAAAGGCCCAAACTTTATCATCCCGTATGAAAAGTATTCTCTTTGGACATCCAAGGACTGTTGTTGGCGTTTCTTCTCATCATCAGAAGTAACTTGACTCGCCAATGAGTCATAAATCTTCTCATTCTTAGCAAAAGAAAATTTCAACCATTTGATAAAATATTGAAATAAATCAGCTCCCTATTTATATCTTCTAGTCGTGATATAGTTGTCTTCTAGGTGGATTCCTTGAGTTCTGACAGGACAGGGGGTCACTGATTGCAAAGGAGTTTGAAGAGTGGGACTTACTTGGACGAGTTTTATGGTATGAATTGAATCTCCAGGCTTTATGGGAAGTTCCCCGCTACATTCCTTATCGTTTGTGTCGACGATGGTATCCAAGGAAGGCTTGAATTGAGTGTGAGTATCCTCTGTGAAGATTAAGCGCTTTCCAGCCACGACATGATTCAAGGAAGAAAAGACATCTGCGCATTGTCTATTTGAGAAATAGTGAAGCTCACGCACATGTGTTCTATCAAAGAATTAATCGTCTGATTAGTTGACTTCTCGGAGAGAGTGTATTTTCTAACAGGAAGGGGATTTTTATGGACTCCTTCAGCTTCTAATTGCAATTTCCTGATTTTTGTTTAAGATACGCTTTAGATTGTTACACTCACTGGCCGATGATTGATATATCGGTGATGATGGCAGTATTTAGGGTCTTTCTTCTGCTGAGCTGTGGGAAGTCGTCGCACGAGTGGTAACTGGATGGTACCGTCTTCTATACATGTTTCAAGTAGTTCATGGACTTCTTCAATTGGAACTGGGAAATACGGGAATATTATGCTTGGCTTAACATCTTGTCCTTGTTGCGGCTGTAACTGTTGTTGCGAAGCTTTGGATGAGTTCTAAGGCGGATTCAATCTTCGATTTGGTAGTGGTGTTGAAGTCAGATTGGAAGAAGAATGCTTTGTCTTTGACTCTAGTTGATATTGAGATTTTCTCTTGGGTCCCTCATTACTGAAAACACCAATTGATGGTTGAATATTGTACTGTTTGTTGACCAGCCGTCGACTTCCACGTGTGTCTCCACGGTTTTGTTCTTTTGTTGGTCAGGTTTCGTCTAAGAGGGCAGGAGCAGTCGTGGCAGAACGCTTCGCGGCTTCATGTAACTCAGAGAAGGTCTGAAAACGTAAAATTTCCAAAAAAGCACGATAAACAGGGATCATACCATTAATACAGAGCTCCATTAATTGATGTTCTGTTACATTCGAATCGTGACAATCTAGTGCTTGAATTCTGAATCTTTTTATGTATTTATTGGGGTGCTCATTATTTCTCTGGAACATTCTTCCTAGGTATGTTAGGATGATCTGCTCAGAGACGAAGAAATACTTCTTGTAGAAGGCCTTAACCATGTCTTCCCAGCCAAAGATGTTGTTGGGAGCGATGTTGTTATACCATGTTTAAGCTCTTCCAGTGAGGGACTTTGAAAATTCTTTAAAACGTAGCACATGATTATATTTATGCCCTCCGAGTGATTCGAGGAATCGAGAGACGTGCTCATGAGCATTTCCAGTTTCATCGTATAATGAAAAATTAGAAGATGAGTAACCTCCCAAAAAAGGGATCCTTTGGATTTCAGGCGGGTAAATAGGTTGGTGTTGATGGACCGAGGATGAGTCTTCTTTGCCATAGTCCCATAGGAGTCTCTTCATATCTTCAAGGGTAACAAATTTGGGTTGTGGGTACCTATGCGGTGGGCGATCATTAATGATATGAACTCCATCATTCCTTTGAGTCTTTGACGTGCCAGTATTAGTGGTTGCAATGAGGTTAGTCCTGCTTCGCTCCGGCAGGCGATGACGTTGTTCCGGGGAGAGTTGCTCCGTTGGAGTTTTGAGGCAAACATGTACTTCCTTCTGAGTGGTAGCCATGTCCACCTGTGTTCTGGCAAGGACTTCCTGTCTTTTCATCATATCATCTATGTTGAATGGAGTTTGAGTATTCTCGGTGTCTTCAGTGGTCTTGTCACCGAGAGGAGGCGGAGTAGTGGCATTAGTACGAGGAGGTTCAATAGTAACATAGGTGTTTTCAGAATAACCACCACCAGTGCTACCTTAACTGACTATAGAAGTTGTAACTTCTCCAGACCTAAGATCCAACATCTTGAATAACAGAAAATTGGCTTTTGTAATTGAGAGGTTGATCTCCATCTGTGGTTACCAATTGTTTTAGGGTGAAAACAAAAGATAAAATCTTACTTTCAAGTAGGTTCGAGAGATCAAGCTCGAACAGGACGAGCCTAAACAAAAAAGATGGCCACTCACATCCTGCTTCGATCAGAAAGGTGGATAAGATCGGGTAAGTCTTAGGGGAAGGAAGCAAAAAAGGTTGATAAATATCAGTGTGATAAGTAGTGTGTGAAGGAGAAAGGATTATATATGAGATGAATCGCTAATTATGTATGTTTTTTTTCTCCTAACATGTTGTCTTGTTTCGAACAAATAAAAACTATCTATTTATAGTTCGAATGAGACACACTGATTTCTCGTAAGTGGTAGAGGTCAGGCAGAGGTGGAGAAGTGATGATTGTGGAGAGTGTAGTGGGGTCGTGTCCAGAAAGTAGGGAATACCTGTCTGATTACTACTCCTCATCCTGTCAACTGCTCTGTAACCGTCCCATTACTTTTTACTTTCTTGTTCGTGGATGTGTTGCCACAACGTACGATTGCCGTAGACCGCCAGACCAATACCCCAATGAGCATCCCCCCATGTGTTATTTTTGATATCTCGTGGAAATAGTGGAGTCATAAGCCACTAATGTTTTGATTAAGTCATGTCAATTCAAATGACTTGCTAAGTCAGTGAGGCAAGTTGCACAAATCACTAAATTGATGATCAAACTAATGAGTGTCGAGTCTGGTAATTTCAATGATCATGTACTAGCTTAGGAGTAACATGGCATATGTAATGGCTAAGTATTGGCTCAGAAGTGACTTAGCATAAGTGAAAGGCATTTGAGGCCAAATATTATAGAGGGTTTCTTAAGCAATAAGACTTATTAGAAAATCATTTAAGGTTTGGTGTTGCACCAATATTGAAGAAAATGACGTATTTCTGAAGGAAGTAGCTAGCAAAACTAGTACTAGCTATTTAGCGCAAATAGTAATGTGCTAGCTCTTTCAGTATAAAGAGCTAATATGCGACGTCTCGAGAGCAAGGCCAATATGCATAGATTCTAGCAAACATCAATTATGCTAGGGCTAGGAAGCTAGTGTCAAGGAGGTTCGAAGTTAGCACTTCAACTAGGTCAAGTACAGTTAGCACTAAAGTGCTAGCACTAATGCGCTTATGACCAAAGACGTGCTTGATACAGGCATAATTCATACATATTTACCGCTTAATTTATATTTAATTGTAATATATTTTGTATTAATTTTGTTAGTTTTATGTTTTTATAGGTACTATACATAAATCCCGAAGTTACGAAGAAATAAGGCTAAACAAGCTAAATTAAGACAGAAGGCTGGGAGTGGACTTCACGTACAAAAAAGTGTACAGAGACTGTGATGCTGGCTAAGTGGATCATGTGGGGAACGTGTGAAGAAGAAGTGAATGTTGAGAAGGAGACATGGTCTGACAAGCAAAATGAGTGGATGCTGGCTAGTGGAGTTGACCGAATGTGGGACAAGAGACTGATTGGTTGACGGGTAGAAGAGAAGGAATTGGTGTTGGCTTAGGTGGTAGCTTCTGTTTTAGGTGTTGGTGATATAAAAAGAAATTAGGTGTTGGGTAGTGAGTTGGAGTCTTCACGTGATTTGTAGAAGTAAAAAAAAAGAAAGAGACGTGAGATAAAGAAATAAAGGAGAAATGTGGATAGTTTGGTACTGAAAACAAAAGTGGAGCCGGAATTTCACGTGGCATATGTCTTGTTTCTTCTTTAGTATATATAGGAAAGTGAAATTAAGAGAAAGGGGCTCCTTTCAGTTTGGTTTTTAGGAGGCGTAGACTAGGTTTTCAGGAGGGGAGAGGCGGAAGGTACATCACGTGAAGGGAAGAAAATTACGGCTGTAGCCTAGGGGAAGAGGGGAGGTCTGCTAGGCTGGTGATTGATTGGTGACGTGAATGAGAAAGAAGAGGGAGGAAGTCGAGGTTAGTGGGAGACAGACCTGACAAAGGATTGAGGAAGGTGTCAGTTGAGAGGACGACTGTTGCTTTTCATTCTGTTTTCCTAGGTGAAGCTGTACAGGAGAAGAAAGGACAATGCAGGCTTTTGGGTTTAATTCTTTCTTTCTATTCCTGTTAATTATTTTTATGGATTTTAAGAAATCCATCTCCATGTCTTGCTTATTAATTTGTAGTTAGGTTTTAATGTTGAAACCATTTAAATATTAGACCAATTAAATTGAATTATTTGGTACAGACTATTATGATTTGAATAAGATTAGTTCCATGATTTTGTTTATTGATTTAATGAAAAATTAGTTGTTGCTTCACCGGTTCCGTACAATACAGTAACCTATGCATAGAATTAATAGGATAACAAATATGTTTGTCTACTTATTTGATATTTCATGCTTGGGTTAAATCCTTAGACGTGGTATGCTTAGAAGAGCCAGATATTATTTGTGAACTTATGATTAGTTTCTTTTTATTTTCTCGCTAACGCAATCAAATGGTGTATGCATGAGACTTAGAGCTTTTGATGCACCATGCTTAGGGTGTCCTAGTGATATTTGCGACTATAATACATATAATAGGTGATGTCGATAGAACGGACAATAGATGAATATTCAGGAGTTATGTTTCACTTCAGTAATTAAATATAAATACTGGTGGATACTGAAAACCCTGATTACTAATTTCTCCCATTTGATTTATTTTATTAGTTTAGTTTATTTTTCTTATTTCAACTTTATTATGAAAAATCCAAAAATATTATTCTTGATTAGTTGATTAGAGATATTGATTGCAGATTTGTCCCCGCTCCTTGTGGGTTCGACCCGTACTTATCCTTGTCTACATTGTAGACACCGTGCGGTTGCGGTTATTTATATAGGGTATTCTAAAATCCTATCAGTGCTAAGACATAAAAGCTAAGTATGGACGCGCTAGGGCCAAGATAGGGACACTAAGGCTTGAGAGAGCATCATCCTAGGGATGTGCTGGAGCTAGAGACGTGCTAGAGCTAGAGGTGTGCTAGAGCATGGGACGCATCAAGCTTGGAACGCTCCAGCCAAAGGCGCATCAGTTGGGGCGCTCTAGACTTATGGTGCTAAGCTAGGGACATGCCAAGGGTGCTAAGCTAGTGACGTGCCTGATAAGTGCATAATTTACATGTTTTGAGTATCATTTTCTTACGCTTATTTGCAAGATTTCATGTGAATTACCTTGTATTATTATTACTTTTGTATATTATGTCTTTTGTAGGTTACATCTTTAAAAGAAGTAAAAATGGAGTGCTTCAAAGGAAGAAATGGAAAAGACCCAGTGGTACCCAGGATTTTTATCCACCATATTATAGAAAATTGAATTACGAAGCCAACGACGAAAGAGTGATGTTTTTCCGACTTCGCATGAGAAAGTTATAAGCAAAAAACAAGAACTAAGGGCTAAATGGTCATTTCAAGAAAAACTACTATTGGCATTCTGTCGTGCGATAAGGAGTAACTGAGATTTAAATGCTTATATGGGCACCTGCATTCTCACTAAGGGCTGCCTAATGTTTGAATTCTGTTAATAACGCCAGCAGCTAGGTTAAGGGGCACCATCATCTTTGTCCCTTCAAACAGCGAGTATTGTCATCTTCTTCGTGACAGAGCACCATGGTGAGTGCGAATTTGTTGAAGCTCAAATGGAGCTCGTGGAATTAGTGTGAATCTATTTCCATGATCGAGATGGACTGGCAGTAATGGTGGTGGTACTCGAGATAAGAAGTGAATGGCGCTGGTTGTGGCTGTTGGTGATCACGGTGATGGCAACAATAGTTGTTGCCATTCTAGCTCAATTCTGCGATGGTGGTTGATGGTTTCGAAGGAGGAGCTCAAATTCTATGGTGATATCAAAAATGGTAAAGCGTTCTGTTAATCGTTGATTGATGGTTGGCAGTATTCAATGTTTTGGTAATTGAGGATGATCATGGCAGAGTTTGTGTTGATCGGAGATGGCTGTAATGAATTGCTGGTGGATGCTGTTATGGGTTAGATTAGAAACTGTGATGGACTTTATATCTACGATGGGTTATTGTTTCTGCTACAGTGATGGATGATTCGGTGGTGAATGGAAGATAGTGATCATGATAATCACTGCGATAATGGAGAGTCTGTGATCGGTGATGGTTTAGGCAGTTAGAAGCTGTGATGGTGTTCAACTGCCATTAATGGCCTGTGATGACAGATGGAGCTCGAGATATGGAGTCGCTGATGGGTTTTGAGTTAGAAGGTGAATTTGCTGCTCGAGATGATGGCTGTTGAGGGTTGTGCTGTGATTGAGGGCTGCAGTTGAACGAGATAGAGATTGAAGAGGCTGTATGTGAGATGGTTTTGTATGAACTCAAATATTGCAGAGAAGATTTGACGCTGCTGTGAACTTCCAAAGGAGAAGAAAAGAAGGTGAAAAGTACAGGGTAACTTACGTCCAGGTTTAACTTGGCCGTGGAATTGAAAGAAAAATAAGTTGAAAACACAGGTCCACTTACGTCCGGCCATACCTAGCTGTAGAACTAAAGATAAAAGAAAGGAAAAACTCAGGTGAACTTACGGCTGAGTTCAAACCTGGCCGTAGAATTGAGGAAGTAAAACACCGAGGAAAGTTATTCTTTTTCCTGTCAGTTCCCTGTGACTGACAGGCCAAATTGAATTTATAAACCATTTTGGTCTGGGCTTCTCAAGACTATAAGTGACCCATTTGTTGAGTGACTTTTATTTAAGGGATTTGGTTCATGTTTTGCCTAGTTTTTGACGAGTTTGGTGACCAGTTTTGGAAGGGGATTCGAGTACGTGCATTTTTATTTTTGAGATATCTATATAAAGGATAATTTTATTTCTATAGAGGGATCTTTTATCACAAGTTTTACACACAAGAAGAAAAAAAATGGAGCTTTGGAGTTGGAGATTTTTCAACAACTTAGGGTTTGATTTTCTTCTTATTATTATTTTTTTTATGGGTTTTAAGAAATCCATGATGAGCTAATTTATTCTCATGGTTAGAGATGTAGTCCAAAGTCTAGAACATGATTATTAATTAAAACATTCATTCTTAGTATTCATATTTTCTTTAATATTGCTTATGTTCTACTAATTATAACGCCACATGTATAATTGAATTATTGCTTGTTTAAGTTGTATTAAATAATCATAAATTCATATCTACATCTAAACTAGGGTTTGAGATACAGAATTGTCAAAAGACCCTTGTTACTATTAGCACACCATAATTTCTAACGACGGGATGTTTCCATGAGATTATGTGTAGAAGCATGACCTAGGTTAAATCCGAGTGGCTCTTGCGCCGGATTGCTTAGAATAACCTCAACTCACAAATACCATTGCTTTCATTGGGTTAAACTTGAGTGGCTTTTGCGCCAAGCTATCTAGTGAAAAGGATTCAAAGAGTGGCTCTTGCGCCTTTGATGATAAAAGAAGTTTTTCCGGAGTAGACCTGTGATAGGGTGCTTTAGGATTATTGATATTGAGAAAAGTTGAATATTGATTCTGATTTATTTGATAATATGTTTGATGACGGAAGATGAACTCTCTAACCAGTATTCTCATACATTGTTTACAATCTTAAATTGTTTTCTTGCTATTAATTTAGTTTGAATTATTTACATTCATCATAAATCCCCATAGTTACAAAAGAAATCAAAAGTTTCTACAACCTATATCTCCATGTGGATCGAACTTGTCTCATTATTGTACTCTTATTTATAATTGTGAAGTGAAAAGACTTGAAATAATTTTGCTTGGCTGACAACCGACCAGCGCCAACTAAGACCTAATTAGGCCAAGACGCGCTAGCTAAGGCCATGTTAAGCTAGTTGGCGCTTCTTAATTGTTAGGAATGTTAGTACTTTTTGCGCTAGGGTTAGAGCTTTTGGCGCTATGGTGGCGAACTAGCGCCAATGTAGTGCTAAGCCAAATAGCTGGTGCTAACTTGGTGCTGATATGAGAAAAGGATAGGGTTAGACTAGCTCAGAGGCTCAATACACTTTTTAGGCATTGCTTCTTGTATGTGGTGCGTCCAAGAGGAGTTACACATAATTCATGGTTAATCTTTAAGCAAAGTGCTAAAGTAGCATATTTGAGCTCAGAAGAGCAATTTGAGACGAGTTCGTTGCGAACGAAGCGTTAAGCTAGAGTGTATTTTTGGGTTTAAGCAGCTATTCCGGCATTTGTTAGATGTTACTGGAACATCGATGCGCATTCGAGGCAATTTTAAAAAATTCAGCCGTGGAACTTATGCGATTTGAGACTAGTTCGATATGGCATAAATATTGTGGGTATTGAGGAGGATGCAAGGCCAATTTAGAATGTTTTTAGAGAATCTGTATTCTTAATTCGCTTGCGGAATATAAGTAGAGATACAATATTCTGTGCTTTTTATAGAGCTAGGCATATGCGCATAAGTATTGACATATCCTTTATATTCTTGCTGCTTGGCATAGGAAAATTTTACAATTCTATAAAAAAACTCATCATCTACTAAAGTACATGTTATGCGCTAGCTAATCTTAGTTGGCATACTATGAGATAAATCGGTTATGAGTTGGAATATACTTGGTATTTGCTAAATTCAGAAATATATTATTATTGCATATCTTGAGAATTTTCGAAATCGGTAAATAAGTATTTCTAAACAAGAGTTTGACTATAGTCAATAGGTGGAAATAAAAAAGATAAACATAAGACTTTCCGAAGAGCTTGAGTTCTACACACCTAGAGAGAGGTTTGTGACTCTCACACCTAGAAGGCTTGGGTTCTCTTCTACCCACCGCCCATCGCCACTGTAGTTCTCTATAACTTTGAAAATGTTGAAACAACTTTTCAAGATTCAAACAACTTAGAAAAAAAATCATGTTATATCTTTATCATCAATTTAATTGATATCCAGAAAATAATTTACAAACTTTGAGATAATATCTTATTCAACTAACAAAACACCGTTGGTGTCCAATATATAAATTCTTTTCATCACAATTGACATGGGAACTTCTAATCAGATTATACTGTTAATTTTTTTTGTAAATTCTCCCATGAATTATCTCCTTTGTGAATGAAAATTTTCCAAGCTTGTTCCTGGTGAAAATGAAGGTGAAAATCGACAGTAAAGGTGTTTGACTGATGGAAGATAGAGATGGACTTCAATTTTTTATTTCCCCCAAACTGACATAAAGTCGATCTCTTAGACTAGAAGTAAGCTTTCCCTATAACCGGTTTAGCTTTTCATATAACATCCATCCTAGTTTTACTGTTGTGGAAGGCTAGATTGTTATTTAATTTCGTTGATTACTTGTGTTTTGAACTAGCGGCGTAGTCATCTTCGATTGATCAAACTTGTTTAATCTAAGATCCTTATCTTATGTTATATAAGGATGCTCAAGTTTGTTTGAATATTTGACTAATACAAATCTAAGTGATCTGTTGTAGGGTAGACCTGTTCATCTAAAATATTAATACACTCCATCTTGTCCGGTTGATCAATAGTGAAATCAAGTTTTTTTTCAGTGGTTACTTTTGAAGATTAAAGAATTAAATATTGAAGACTTGAAGATTTTTCTTTTTGGTTCTAATACTTGTGTGTGAATTTACGCGAACTTGATTATCTAGTATTATACAAGCAGTTTATCTTGATAGACATCAGACTTGTAGAAGATCGAACAAACTTTCTAATTTCATTAAATAACTTGGATAAAGCTTGTCCATCAAGATTAATTATTTCGATAATCAGTGTATTAATTTGATATTTTGACCAAAGGAGTTTATTGATCAAATGGAAAATCCTTTGACTCTACTTTAGCATTGATATAAAGATTGATTCTAGGTGTTTGTACCTAAAACTTACTCCTAGGTAAAACAAATGTACTGTTGAAGTACTTTATTTAGGTTTGGAAATCAAAATCGTACATGACAAGCCTAAAAAACGAAAGTAGCCGTTTCGTTCTGCTTCGGTCACAAGGAGACAAAATGGGTTGATCTTAGGGGAGGAAAGCAGAGAAAGTTGAGGAAATTAGTGGTGATAAATTGTGTGTAAAGGTGTTGAACTATGACAGAGCTTGTGAGAACGATAAGCTTATTCTATTTTTCTGAATATGCTAAGTAACCTATATATAGTAGTTAGGAATACACACTTATTTACTCGTAAGTAGTGGAGGTAGTGAGGAGATGGAGATTGTGGATATAATGGTGTAGTCACGCCCATTATGTTTGGGAAGTTTCTGGAAACTCCTAAACCATTACTCCGTCATCTCTTAACTGCTATAACCGTCACCACAACTTCATAACTTTCCCATCATGGGGTGTTGCCACACCGCATGTTGTTATAAATCACCAAACCAATACCCCATGAAGAATCCCTCAATGTAACATGTTTTGATTTCTCGTAGGAATTAGTGGAGTCGTGGACTCAAAGCACATGAGTAATTTATGATTTTGTCGTAAGATAATACTATCAATAAGTTTATGCCAACATAGCATAGTCATATGATGTAGTTTTTAAATAGTAGTAAAAGGTTCGATACTCAGACTTGTAAAGATTCAATTTTTAAACCTAATTTTTAATAACTAAAAATAAAACAGATTAAAGTAAAATTGATTTCAAATTATGGGAAGGACTGAGACTAAGGATTCCACCATTAGCCGATTTTTCAAGTGATAAAAATCTTGCAACTCGTATAGTCAGTTTATCCAAAATATTGCCAAAGTTAGGTTTTCAAAATAATAGTTGTAAATCGAAAGCATGAGACATCAAAATCTCTAAGTTCAGTATGACTCATCAAAAGAAAACATAACTAATTGATAAAAACCATTTTTTCCAATTTTAATTCAAAGAAAATAATAGTAAAAGAATTGCAAAAAATAAATAAAATAAGAATTACCACTTTATTATTGGAAAAATAGCTTCCTCCGTCGCCCCATTGATGGTGATTAACTCATTATGTTGGAAACACTCTTAAAATAATTGTTCATAGCTCAAAAGTGTTTACAGTGAAAAAATAAAAGTAGCACAGAGAATTTGATACGCTTATAAACGTTACATAATGTATTCTCTGTGTGGCTGAAGAGAACATAAATAAAGTAGGGCTCTGTAAGATACAGAAGTTTGAAAGAATATGCAACATAAAAAATGACAGTTCTGTGCAGCCTTTTGTTTTTCCTGTTCTTCCCACCAGCAGCAAGCTTTTTTCTTCCTGGAATTTTTCGGTGGCTCTCTGGCTTCGATTTTCTTTGCTTCTCTTTGCTATTTATAGGATTAGTGAACCCTAGGGACCTTTCTTAATCGATAAGGATTCAAAGAGGAGTCCAAATCAAACTTCAATTACGTGTTTAATCACAAACAGTGTGAGACCCCAAACAATTTTCTCGAGTCTAACTAAACCCGTTATCTGAATTCTGCACTTAGAGTGCATACAACTCTAATATTCAAGTATTTTTAGTTTAGCTCTAAACTTTTGCCCATATATAACTAAATCCGATATTATACCCAATAGATTGTCCCTTAATATTATTAATGTGCTTGATAGTACACATTAGGGAAACCCAAAAATATTTAACATACTTTACAAGTGGCCAAATATGAACCAGGGATGTTTATATCATTTTACAAAACCAACTCTCATTGTATGCAAATTCCCTTTCCTTGTTTTTGGAGAGGATCCCCTTTATCTTCCTCATCCTATTTTCTTCTCCCGTTATTTCTCTTCCTTCCTCTGGGATTTGTAAAAAATTGGAAGAACAAAATTTGTACGAGTGAGAATCAGAAGATCTGAATACATTAAGTGGCTGATGTAGTTGATGTTGGTTGGTATTATGAACGAGGTGGAGAAATTTATTCTTCCTGTTCTCGGTTGGGAATTGTTCCAAGGAACTCACGGTTCTTTTGCAACTCATTAATATCAATTATTGGGTATGTACTGTCTTACTCCTTGTTAGAGTGTTTTCTTGAGCTGAAATTGATGTTAATAGGAAGTTAGGGTTCTTACCAGGTTAAGGCTTTCATAGATTTGGATGATTAAACACCATTTTAGGTGAAATCAAAGCATGGAGTAACCGTATTTTATGTTAATTTCAGGATTTTCAATTTGTATTGTGTAAATTGATAAATTTGGATTCTTATGAAATTTGGGGATTTTTCCTAAAATTTGTTGGAAATGTCTAGCTCATGTTAAATGCTTGTATGGTTATGAGAAATTTATTTCGACATGTTCAGTGGTAGTAGTGTGCTTAATTTCTTATATATGGGTTGAAAGGGAAAAACTGAGAGGAGGAATGGAAGAGAAACAGTGGAGATCTAAAGTTACTCGATGGATTCAACCATCCTTTCTGTATCAACATTCTAAGCATTATCATTTCTCATTTTCAGATTCATCTTCTTCCTATTTCTTTTCTTTCATCTTCTCTTTCTCTGGCTTCCTTGAAAATTTAGAAGAACAAAATTGACAATGGAAATCAGTACACTATTTGGAGATATGATGGTTACACCGAATTGTTGATGCCGTTCATATGAATTGATTCATTGATTTGTTAACAATCTGTCACCAATATCTGGTACTCCTGTTGAACTTAATTTAAGTTTTTGTTGTGCTTGTCAGTTGCTCGATGAAATGAATCAAAGGAATGTATACAATTCTACAAATTAAGTGATGGGTTTGCATGCATAGCTTAATCTTTATGGTGATAAATTTTTAGTACTATTAATGGCCGAGTAACTGATTACGCAGTCAAGATAGCACCAAGAGGAGATCGATGGTTATACCTGTACTTTTGATGTGAGGGTCAACTAATGGTTGTTCTTTGATCAATAACTTAGCTAAGTATCTTAGCATGTTGATACCCATTCATTTTGATGTTACCAATTTTGAACCTTGTATACACTGGACTGTTTGGTGCTGTTATCCTTACTTTTGCTTTGTGAATCTAGATATGGAATATCATCACTTGAATTAGTAAATGCATTTTTTGTGTTAAGGATACTTTCCGATACATTGATGTGCATTACGTATTAGACTACTAGGATATCTTCTGATACGTTGGCAGGAATTTATAAGTTTTAGAACATTCCGATACATTTGGTGATTATTAATATGTACTAAGATATGTTCCGGTATATCGTTAAAAGTACAAAAAGTGTTTTACTTAATGATTTTCTATATATATCGTTTTTGTTCTTGTTTATTGTATAAGTAACAATAACTGTCGCCTCACTGGATTGGTGGTGCCAATGTAACTGGGTGGGTAGATTCATGGTAATGCTCATGGGACTTGGTTGTATTTCTTCGGTTTCTCATGAATATGATTTGTGTGCTGTAGCTAAGGGGAATTGACGTATTAATGAGGTTTTTGGTATGTCTACCATACAATGAGCTTGATACTAATTTGTTTGATAAAATAGAGGCTTTTGGTACGTCTGTAGTGTTACTAGAACAGGTTAAATTATACTTACAACAATTTTGGTACGTTCGTAGTTTTGGATATTTATGGGTTTTATATAGTTTTGAATGCTTTCGATAGAACAGGTTAAACTTTTGCTGGATGATAATAATTTCTCTTGCTCCTTTGTATTTCTCACTTGATCGGCTATGGTTGTGCATATATCATTTTACTGTTTTTATTTAGTATCTTTTGTGTGGCTAGACACCCTTACCTTGCTAAGATATTAGACAATATTTGGATTCAGAATTAAAAGTAAAGGGTTGGTCCTGGTAACACGTGGTTAAATTGACGGATTTCTACCAAAATGGACAATAACCATTTGGTATCAAAATTTGGTTAAGTCGTTAGTAGATATTCGGTCATCTTGAACGGTGCATGTATGTGAATCTAATGGAGTTAGATTGTATGATCTTCACTATATCCTACACGAAATGAAATATTGAGTGATTATAAGGGAATTTATACTAGTTCATTATTGTGTACAGCTGCTCAGCTATGTTTCCAAAATAAATATATGATTTCCATGTCTAAATTGTGATTTTTTGGTAAGATTTAAAAATATGATAATTGTGACTACTGTATATGTCATGAACTTATTGTTATCCTATTGTTGCAGTGGTGGTGTGAAGTAGTTTCCCTTAGGGAATGGTACAATTAATTACTTAATAACGTACTTATGTGAATCGTGTTACTGTCCTGGTAGGATTATATTTTTGTCATTAAACAAAATGGACAGAGACCTTTTGTTGTTGATGTGAGTGGCAGGTACAGGTACAAACATAGATGATATCTTGTTCATCAATGGATAGTTTCCAAGGTGATTGTTGGTGATGGGATGTGTTAGGGATAGTTGTTGTATGCAACTCATACTATCCATATTATCTAACTTACTGCTACATCTAGAGATAGTTGCTGCCTTGGGTAAGCAGTTCATACTATCTTAGAGATTGTTACTGCTACGACAAACAGTTCATACAATCTATATAAGAGATGATTTCTACCAAAATAGGATAGTTCAGATCATCTAATAAGAGATAGTTACAACCAGAGAGCGTAGTTCATACCATCTAAACCAAAGAAGATGAACTACAGTCTTGCTTGATCCCTTCGAGCTACGGAGAGGGTCGTGCTTGATCCCTTCGAGCTACGGAGAGGGTACGTAGGCATCCCGGTACAGCACAAGATTGTTCACGTCATCTAAAAGTGTTGATTGTTGCGCGGCAGTTCATACCATTTAATTGGAGATGATTGCAATCTTCTCGAGGTAGTTGCAGTCCGATTACTGGCTGTTCATACTACTTAGTGAGAGATGATTATTACCATCCAAGGTAATTCATATCATCTGATAAATGTACAGAACGTGGTAAGAGATGATTATTACCATACTATGTAATTCATATCATCTGTCTGATACATGTGATAGAGATAATTATTACCATTCCAGGTAATTCATACCATTTTTTCCGGCATGCAATACTCATGAATGACGTGTTTTAACCTATCTTGATTGTCTTTTCAGTTTGAGATATCAAAAACACACTTTAAATCCCTTTAAATCCAGTTCCCAACTAATCCAGAAGAAAGCTCACGTAAAAGAAGTTCCCGTAATTTTTGGTTTTTTCATTTGAAAGAGGGGTGCCCCAATCCAACTGCTGGGTGCCTTTATCACTTTTGTTGGGTGCCTTTATCACTTTTTGAGCCGATTTTTTCATAATATTTATTTCTCAAAAATATCTACAAAGACATAAAAATTTATAAATAGTAATCGAACACTATCAAAATAGATAATTGAGCACAATTTAGACATAAAAATGTGTCTATCAAACATCCCCAAACTTACTATTTGCTAGTCCTCGAGCAAATCTAACTATAAAATAAAATCCTAACTCACTTTAGCAGGAATCGCGACTACATTCAGCATGTGTAATAAGCCTTTAAACCCTAGGTGTCCCTAGTGGATGAGTTTTGTCTCGTGAGGGTTTACAAGAGGTATACCCACAAAACCTTTACTCTAAGTTTTAACTACTCGTGAACGATTGAGGATAAACACTAAACAAGCTATTTAGTTGGCATACTAAATTTTTCGGCTCTGAGAATCATTACCCTATATGAGTCCAATTGTTGTACACGAGTTTTTACTCAAGCATACTAAAATTCATATATAAGAAAACAAAACTCTACTCAGGTAGTCGTTCAACCACAATACTCAGAATCTATCAAAGTTCAATCACATGGAAAGATTTAGAAGATGGATGTGGGCAATATAAAGTTTGCGCATGTTGACTAGGTGTTTCCCATATCTGTCTGAAGGTCAGTACCAGGATGTATCCTAACGGATTGAGATACATGGTCTTAATCGTAATACTAATATCGATTCAACTGGTATATACAATGGTCCCAGCGATCGATTTATTGAAAATAAAACAATTATAAATTTACTGAAAACATGATTGGATCAAATTGAATCCAAGCGCATGGTCCTTATTAGCATCTTACATGATAGTTCTCATGGATCCTGCGTTCCACGCTTGCTTAGGCGACGGAGACAAGGAGAACACACACATATTGCTATCAAAGTGTCAATACCCGATTTTTTTTTTCATTTTTCTTTATATATAGTATAAATAATCTCAAACACTCTACTTCTTCCTGGCGGTGATAACAATTCGATATTGGTGCCCCATCAAATCACTTAAAGAAACACAAAAATTGTAAAAATAAAAACAGAAGGTGATATGGTCGAGATAGACTCCGAGATATGGTGACAACTATCATGTTATTTCTAACATCTGAACTCTGTCCTTTTATGAATATACCATTTAACTGGGCACACCAATTCCTATAGAAAAAGAGCTAAGTTTCCGTCTACCTAGAATTGTTAGTGTCATCCTGAATTATTCACAAGTTTCTAGACTTTAGAGTTTCATATTTCATTAAAGTTTCTCCCTTACCCCCAAACTTAAATCTGACATTGTCCTCAATGTTCTAAAGATGAATGATTAAAAGCATGAACAAGGAGAAACTGTTACCACTTCAAGAAAATGAGTTAAGGAAAGATATTACCGTGTCGCATGAGCATGGGTTACCTCCCAAGAAGTGTTAAGTTTAAAGTCTTCAGTCAGACTAAAAAAGAATTATTCACCTCACAATAGTCGGAACAACTGTGGGTCATCTGAATCAAATAATGCTATCACAAATAAGAGGAAACTGCAACAGGCCAAGAAAGTAAACAAACCGAGCACACCTGTATCTAGTTTTCTTTTTAAGACAACTACTTCTAGTTGTGGTTCAGGTTTAGGCTCTATAAAAGGGTCTAAATAAAATATCTTCATGGGATGGATTTCCTCATAAGCAGGATCAACAAGATCAGGTTGTAGAGTCTGGAGTAATTTAACTAAGAACTTAGAAGCACATAATAATAACCTGAATAATTGTGGATCCTCAAAGTCAATCATATTTGACTCACACAATTGACTACAATGAAGGTGGTCATTCTTAAGAAAATGTGTCGATTCTAATTCCCTAAAGTAATTAGGATTAGTCTCAAAACTTAATAACTGACACATTTGAAATTCATACGTTCCCACATATGGAAGAAAATATTTTGGTGGGAAAACAAACTCAATCTTGGTATTATCGCCTATGTAAAACACATCGACCAGAGGATGGGTTTCTAACAACTGAACTTCTTTGTGGATATCAACATGATCATGGAATCTAGCTTGAAGATGATCTTGTGAAATGGTAGAGGTGCATATGTCAAGTCCCAAGTTAGGGACCTTTCTAAGAGTTAAAGGTAAAGCACATGGAGAATGATAGTCACCCCCAAACTTAGAGTTTTCAGTGTCTTTAGATAGACTAGTCACAATTTCCCTAATTTCTAGATCGTCAGATTCCCGAAAATAGTCAATTGCTTCTTCTAGGTTATAATCAGGTGGTGCATCCTCACTCATATTTAAAATCTCTACGAGTCTATCTTTGTTATATAAGACTTTTGTTTCTAAATCGTTGGACTTTAAAACAATATTCCCAGGATAAACTCGTTCCTCTAAACCATTATCGGCTTCTAAACAAGAAAATTCTACATCGTCTAGAACAGTGGTATCTTTAGTCAAATCCTTTTCCTTTTGAATAGGTGAATAATAATCAAAATTATTTGGATTTGAACCAGAAATAACACTATCATTATGAAGCACAATGGAGTGACAATTTCTTGATCACTTTGCCTATATATTTCAAGTTCTTTATCAACACTATCCTCATCATCATAATAAGATGAAGATGTTTGAACCTCGTCTAAATAAGTAGTGTTACCAATTCTATCCTCGTCCTCTTGACTAGGTGAATAATTATCAAGGGTAGCACTATATTGGAAATTAAGATCACTTTGAGCAATATTATTCTTTTCAAGACTTTCATTCACACTTAATATGAACCTATGTCTATTCTCAGTCATTTCCTTTATGATTCTTCTTGTATCCTCAGTGCACTTCTTGATGGAATTCTCTAGAGAAAAAACTAGATCCATAGTGTTAGATTGCAACTGCTCGTGTGATTCTTCTAAAGGCATAATAGGTTCATTATAAGGACTACTAGGTTGCATCTGCTTTAAGGGCATCCCTCCAAGATAAAGAATTCGAATTTTCATAGGGAGTACTAGATTGCATCTGCTCACTTTCATGTTCATAAGACGGGTGTATGTACGAATAGTAATTAGGATCACCCTGGTATGAGTAATAACCTCCAAAATGTTGGTGGTGATCCTGAATACTATCCACACAATGTTGATAGTACGGATAATGACTATTTTGAAATTCAGTCGAATATTCATTGTATTGGTCCTTATAATACCAGTTTGACATTTTCTAAAAGCTTCCCAATATATTAAAAAAATCTAAGAAAATAAACTAACAGGAAGGGGGTTCTAAACAATCACAAGCAAGGCTAACTCAACCAAATAAAACCTATTGAATCTAGCAAATAAAAAGCATGATGGCTCCACTTAGATTGTTTCTAGACCAGCCTTTATTCCTTCGAAAGGCAACTAGTTACAGTTTTAGCAAACCTCTTAGTACGATCCGAATTAGATTAAGTCGAAGAGAAAAAGGATAAGATCTAAGGAGCTTTGATAACCCTGTCTCTTTGGTAACTTTTCCCTGGGTTACAAGGCGGCTCTAATCAACTTAAAATAATCTTCTTGAACTTTGAGTTATGCTAACAAAGTAACCAATACAGTCCTTTTGAACGAGTTTCCTATAAGCTCGTTACCCTATCGGTCTCTTTCTAGTCAAAAATTTAAGGTTTAGGTTCGCGTTTGGTAGCGTGTTCCTAAAGCGGGCAAGAAGGAAACGATGATGGAATCCGGGTCCTTATCTTGTATGGCCAGTTCTTGCCTTTTACTAGAAAGGAATACAGTAAACCCATATTCAAGTCCTCAGCATATATGCATACCAAGGAATACAATAAACCCACTTCCAGGGGATTCGTGGGTTGATAGAGTCTTACCTTCCGTACCAGGCGGGGGATGAATCGGTTATAGTCGACTCGGGGCACCGACTCATGTGTCAGTGTACGAACCCGAGGGGCCGAGACAATATCGTAATTGTCGTCCTTCCCTGTTGCAGTTTATATTTAAATTACCCTTCCGTAGGGTTTAAAATAATAATAATGTCGAAAGTCCCAAAATAAAGTCCAAAAAGTGTCCAAAAATAAAAGAAAAATTACACAAATAACAAAAAAATATCCTAATACAATTTTCTAAACAAACAAAATCTAAAAAAAATAAAATCTAATTAAAAATAAAATTCTTTGTCTTGTTTTCCTTTTTTTAAGCTGTAACTTTAACTCCAAGTCTTTAATCACCAAAGTCTCTGGCTCTATTTCCTTTCAATCCAAAATCCAAAACCTGTAGCAAAAAGAGAAATACCCAAAGAAACGTAAAATAGAACAAAGTAAAAATAAAAATCTAATTAAACTAACTAACCTAAAAAAATCTAAAAACAAGTCCGCGTCGGTGGCGCCAAAAAGTTGATGTAGTTTTTAAATAGTAGTAAAAGGTTCGATACTCAGACTTGTAAAGATTCGATTTTTAACCTTAATTTTTAATAACTAAAAATAAAACAGATTAAAGTAAAATTGATTTCAAATTATGGGAAGGACTGAGACTAAGGATTCCACCATTAGCCAATTTTTCAAGTGATAAAAATCTTGCAACTCGTATATTCAGTTTATCCAAAATATTGCCAAAGTTAGGTTTTCAGAATAATAGTTGTAAATCGAACGCATGAGACATCAAAAGCTCTAAGCTCATAATGACTCATCAAAAGAAAACACAACTAATTGATAAAAACCATTTTTTCCCATTTTAATTCAAAGAAAATAATAGTTAAAGAATTGTAAAAAATAAATAAAATAACAATTACCAATTTATTATTGGAAAAATAGCTTCCTCTGTCGCCTCAGTGACGGTGGTTAGCTCATCATGTTGGAAACACTCTTAAAATAATTGTTCACAGCTCAAAAAAGTGTTTACAATGAAGAAATAAAAGTAACACAGAGAATTTGATACGCTTATAAACGTTACAGAAGGTGTTCTCTGTGTGGCTGAAGAGAACAGAAATAAAGTGCAGACCCTGTCATATACAAAAGTTTAAAAGAATATGCAACAGAAAAAATGACAGTTCTATGGAGCCTTTTGTTCTTTGCTTCTCTTTGCTATTTATAGTGAACCTAGGGACCTTTCTTAACCTGGAATTTTTCGATGGCTCTCTGGCTTCGATTGTCTTTGCTTCTCTTTGCTATTTATAGTGAACCTAGGGACCTTTTATAAGGACTCAAAGAAGAGTCCAAATCAAACTCCAATTACGTGTTTAATCACAAACAGGGTGTGCTTCCTTTTCTGACAGTAACTTGAATTTTCCACTATTTTTTCCGGCATGCAACACTCATGAATGACATGTTTTAACCTATCTTGATTGTCTCTTCAGTTTGAGATATCAAAAACACACTTTAAATCCCTTTAAATCCAGTTCCTAACTAATCCAGAAAAATTCTCACGTAAAACAAGTTTCCCGCCATTTTTCGTTTTTTTAATTTGAAAGAGGGGTGCCCCCAATCCAACTGGTGGGGGCCTTTATCACTTTTGTTGGGTGCCTTTATCACATTTTGAGCCGATTTTTTCACAAATATTTATTTCTCAAAAATACATAAAAAGACATAAAAACTTATAAATAGTACAAAATCGAACACTATCAAAATAGATAATCGAGCACAATTTAGACATAAAAAATGTGTCTATCATCATATCATATTTTTTTTGGAATGTTTACAACATGAAAGTTATCCTAGAAGTGCAAATAAGTGTCATTGGCATAACTGAAGTGTTGCCAACACATTTGGTAGAAATACTGGCAGATGACGGCGCTGGCACAAGCAAGCGAGGATGGCGCTGACACGAGCAAGCGAAAACGGCTTTTGCGTGCGCATTGGCGAGGGGCACTGACGTGAGCATTGGAAAAAGGGGTGATGGTAGCATTGGCGAGGGATGCTGGCGTGAACATTTGCAAAAGGGGCGTTGGTGCTCTCGTCAGCACTTTGCCACGTTGTCACTTGCTAGTGCTGTGACCATAGCCATGGCATTTTTAAGGCTCCTCAATCGCATGAGATTTAGTGTTTGCATTATGCTTGCCCTTTGTATAGTGCATACATAACATATTCAAGAAATTCAGTCGTGGAAGTTTCCAACCTGAGGCAATGAAAGATATGACTTTGCATTTATATGGTATGCATATGATTAATGTCTTCATTCAGGGATGGCATAGAAGCATACTCCGAATGTTCATAATTTTGTATAATCAGCGTGCTCTGATTAATGCAAATGGTTTGCATGGACGCACATGAAATAACGAGGGTTTATCCGAGTGTAGCCCTGAAATTTTGGAGACGCATGTATATATAGAAGAGTTACAAGATTTATGTAGCCATGAGATGAATACACATTCTCAATTCTCTTGCAGAATATAAGACAAAAGTACATATCCATAATTCTGATTCCGGGTCAGATCGTTTATACACATATATTTATTTTATGTTTCTGCAGCTGAGCAAATGCAATATTATAATTTTTCCCCTTGTCAAAAATCCACCATCAACATTAAGTACCTTGCTTAGCGTGAAACGATAATGTTTTTTGTAGTAAACACTTAATGGTGACAGTAAAACTATAAAACTTTCAAAATTTAGATCTTGAGAACAATGAGGTAATTACTTAGTTTTTCTTCGCGATGTCATAATGGACTTGTTACGTCAGCATAGCTTTGTTAGGAGAATCTTGTCTTGACAGTACCCGAAGCGCTAAGGTCCCTTGGCAACAACTATATGCAGCGTTTGATGGGACAAGCATGATTGTCTACTTGAGCAAAAGAGGGGCGGGGGGGGGGGGGGGGACTTGTAGTTTTTGTAAAAGTGGTAAAATAGTTCGTTCGCTAGGACTTGTGAAGATTTTTTTTTAGACCTAGTTTAAATACTAAAATAGAAAACTCAATTAAAAGTTGATTCAAGAATATAGAGAAAACTGAGACAAAGGATTCCACCATTAACCAATTTTTAAGTGATTCAATGCAACTCACACATTCAATTTGATTCTAAAATATTGCCAATAAGTAGATTTTCAAAATAATAGTTGTAAATCAGAAGCATGGAACTTCAAGAGCCCTAGACTAAGCATAAACGACCAAAGAAAATCACAACTATTCAGTAAAAACCATTTAATCAATTTTAGATCAATGCAAAAATCATAAAAAAGAATTGCAAAATTAATTAAAATAAGAAATTACCACTTTATTATTGGAATAATGGTTTCCTCTGTTGCCTCAACAATAAGGTTTATCTCCTCATGTTGTACAGACTCTCAAAAGATAATAACATGGCTCAAAAGTGCTTACAAGGAAGAAAAAGAACCAAAAAAAATAGATTCAGGGCAATTGATACGCTTATATATGTTGCAACAGTGTATTGCGACAACTCTGAAATAGGTGCAGTTGCTTAATGGAAGTAGTAACGAGAACAGTCAATCAACGACTGATCTCGGGTGCAGGTAAGGATTGAGATATAACAACGGTATCTACGATTGTCTCCCTCTGTGATATGTTTTTCTTCTTCTTCAGGAGCAGGATATTGTTTTTCTCTCTGATTTTTTCGGCTCGACCAAAAATAGATTTTTCTTCGATCCGTTGGCTTTGTATATGTTTAGTAAACCCTAAATGACTCTCCTCAGTCGATAAGGACTAGAAAATCAATCCAAAACCAACTCTAATTCGTGATAAACCAAATCAGAAAGTGATTTTATTTACGGCAGCAACATCAACTTTCTACCTCTTTTCTCGGCCTGAAATCACTCCTATTGATGTGTATTGGTCCTCTTTTGATTGTTTAGTCATGTAGATATAGTCGAAACTCTTTTAATCCCCAAAAATCTCGCTCAAACACAACTCAGATAGACTTCACGCGTAGAAGATGTCTTCCCGCCAAATTCGTATTTCAAACAAAATGGAGTGGGTGCCTTTAGTAATCCTAATGGGTGCCCTTAGTAATTCCTATAGGTGCCTTTATCACTTTTTGAGCCAATTTTTCCAAAAAAAATTATTTCCCAAAAATACCTATAAAAATATAAAATACCATAAAAAGTACAAAATTGAGCACTAAAAATATATAAAATTGAGAACAATTAACACACAAAAATGTGTCTATCAAATACCCCCAAACTTATAATTTGGTAGTCCTCGAGCAAATCTAATCTAGAAATGGAAATCTAACTCACTTTGTAGGAATCACGACTACACTTAGCAAGTGCAGCTAGTCGTTAAATTCCTAGGTGGCCCTAGAAGACGAGTGTTGTCTCGTGAGGGTTTACCATAGGTATACCCAAAAAACCTTCCAAATCCTAGCTACTTGTGAACGATTAAGGGTAGTAAATTCTTTGGCTATAGGAATCATTACTCTATATGAGTCCAATTGTTGTACACGAGTTTGCACTCAGCGTACTAAAATTCATACAAGAATTCAAAACTATACTTAAATAGTTGTACAATGGCCCACGATACTCAGAGTCTATCAAAGTTCATCACATGAATAAATTTACAAGATGGATATGGAGATGATGAAGTTTGCACATGTTGACTAAGGAGAACAATGTTTCCCATATCTGTCTGAAGGTCAGTGCCAGGATGAATCCTAATGGATTGAGATACGCTCCCACTGGCCTTAATCCATATATTAATATCAACTCAACTGGTATATACAAGGGCCCCAGCGGTCGATCTATTGAGAATAAAACAATTATTTAATTATTATTTTTTCATTCTTTTCGATATTGGTCTGAAGAAAATAAAATAATTGGACTTGATCTCAATCACTCTACTTTATCCTGGCGGCGATAACAAGGCGATACTAGTGCCTTACCAAATCACTTAGAGAAACATAAAAAATTACAAAAATAAAAACAGAAGGTGATATGGTCGAGATAGACTCTGAGATATAGTGACAACTATCATGTTACATATAACACATGAGTTAGACGTCTTTTTATAAATAAAACATATAACCGAGCACAAAAATCCCTATAGAAAAAGTGCTAAGTTTCCATCTACCTAGAATGGTTAATGTCATCCTGAACTGTTCACAAGTTTCATTATTGCATTAAAAGTTTCTCCCTTACC
Source organism: Papaver californicum (assembly GCA_023531435.1). Lineage (NCBI taxonomy): Eukaryota > Viridiplantae > Streptophyta > Magnoliopsida > Ranunculales > Papaveraceae > Papaver > Papaver californicum. The sequence goes on along the minus strand of JAJJMC010014297.1, from coordinate 7,008,612 downwards.
CCCAAACTTAAATCTAACATTGTCCTCAATGTTTCAAATTAAAGAGCAGTACCAAAAGATAGGTAAATTAGAGGAATAAATAGGTAAGTCAGAAAGATAATACCTGGGTGAAGCGTAACAATCCTTCTACGGAGAATAAGACAGAAAAAACCTAAAAAAACCTACAAAAATATACTAATGTACATAAACAACCTTGATGGTCAATCAATGTAAACAGGGTCCTCCAGAGGGACCTCCTCAACATCACATATAGGAAAAGGCTCTAAAAATGGTTTCAATCTCTGACCGTTAACCTTCGAAGCACTTGTACCATCTTGAGTCTCAATCTCAATAGTACCATGACGAAAAACAGTGCGAACAATAAAAGGACCATCCACCGAGAGAGTAACTTCCCGAGGAATAGATGCAAATGAGTATCATACAGAAGAACTTTTTGACCTGGAGAAAATGAATTTCTTAAAATATTTTTTTCATGCACAAGTTTCATTTTGCTCTTATACTCCTTAACACTATCATATGCATCTTTCTGAATCTCTTCCAACTCATTGAGATGGAGCTTCCTGTGAGCTTCTGCCTTGTCAAGTGCAAAATTAATATGCTTTATGTTCTAACTCGACAGGAAGGTGACATTCCTTGCCAAAAACTAGACGATAAGGTGAAATTTCAATGGGGGTCCTAAATGCAGTACGGTAAGCCCATAAGGCATCAGTAAGCCGCAACGATCAGTCTTTCCTATTAGGATTAACTGTTTCTCTTAAATATGCTTAATATCCATGTTGGAAACCTCTACTTGACCACTAGTATGTGGGTAATATGGGATAACTACTTTGTGAGTAACACCATACTTCTTCATCAAAAAACTAAAAGGTCGATTACGAAAGTGTGACCCTCCATCACTAATTAGAGCTCGCGGTGTACCAAAAAATGTGCAAATATGTTATCATTCAAAAAATGGACCACAACCTTGTGGTCGTTTGTTTTACATGAAACCGCCTCTACCTATTTTGAGACATAGTCTACAACGACAAGGATGTAAAAATAATCAAAATAATTAGGAAAATGACCCATAAAATCAATGCCCACACATCAAAGACCTCAATAACTAAAATAGGGTTCAAAGGCATCATACTTTAACGAGAAATGGTTCCTACTTCTGACAACGCTCACAAACAACACAGTAGTTGTGGGTGTCCTAAAACAACAAAGGCCAGTAAAATCCACACTGCAATATCTTAGCAGCAGTTTTCATAGTACTAAAATGACCCCCACAAACATGATCATGAAAAAAGGAAATAAATCTGGTCTGGTCACTCTCAGGTATACATCTTCTAGTAATATGATATGGACAATACTTAAACAAATAAGGATTGTCCCAAAAGAAATGCTTTACCTTGATAAAAACCTAGAACGATCTTGTTTACCCCAATATTGAGGCATTCGACCAGTAACAAGATAATTCACTATATTCACAATCCAAGGTAATCGGGAAATAAAGAAAAATTGTTCATCATGAAAATTATCTCTCATAGGAGGGGAATCATCAGGGGAATTAACAACAAGCCTAGACAAGTGGTCTGCTTCTACGTTTTCTGCACCCTTTTTGTCTCTAATTTCTAGAGAAAATTCGTGTAACAAAAGGATCCATCTAATCAATCTAGTTTTAGTATCCTTCTTACACAAAAGGCACTTCAAAGCAGCATGATCAGTGAAGACTATAACCTTAGAGCCTAAGAGATATGATCTAAACTTATCCAGGGAAAAACAATGGCTAACAATTCCTTCTCTGTGGTAGTATAGTTCAGTTGGGAATCATTTAGGGTTTTGTTGGCATAGTAAATCACATGCAATAATTTATTTTCTCGCTGTCCTAAAACAACACCAATAACATAATCTGAAGCATCACACATGATTTCAAAGGGTAAATTCCAGTTAGGTGCCTGGACAATAGGGGCGGTAGTGAGCAAAGTCTTAAGCTTCTCGAAAGCTTCTAAACAAGTATCACCAAAGACAAACTTAACATATTTTGCAAGCAGATTGCAAAGAGGTCTAGAAATCAAGCTAAAGTCCTTAATGAATTGACGATAAAAACCTGCATGCCCTAAGAATGACCTAACATCTCGTACGGTTTTGGGAACCTGTAAAGTCTTAATAAGGACAACTTTGGATTTGTCTACCTCCGTACCCTTAGAAGATACGATATTCCCCTAAAACAATTCCTGATCGAACCATGAAATGACATTTTTCCCAATTAAGCACTAAATGCTTTATCTTACACCTAGTCAACACTAATGTCAAATGATGCGAGTATTCATCAAAAAATGACCCAAATACTGAAAAATTATCCGTAAAAACCTCTAAAAACCGTTCTACCATATCAAAAAATATACTCATCATACAAGCTCAAAAGTAGTGGGTGCATTACACAACCCGAAAGGCATGCGTCTATATGCAAACGTACCAAAGGGACAGGTAAATGTGGTTTTCTCTTGGTCTTCTAGGGAAATAACAATCTGATTATAACCAGAAAAGCCATCTAACAAACAATAATGACTATGTCCAGCTAATCTCTCTAGCATTTTGGTTGACGAAAGGAAGGGGAAGTGGTCATTCCTTGTGATCTTGTTTAATTTTATGTAGTCAATACAAACACGCCACCCCGTGGTCACTCGATTTGGATTAACTCATTGTTATCATTTTGGACTACAGTGATACCTGATTTCTTGGAAACAACCTGAACGGGGATGACCCACTTACTGTTTGAAATAGGATAGATACCACATCTAACAACTTAAGCACCTCAGTTGAACTACTTCTTTCATGTTATGATTAAGTCGAAGTTGCATTTCTCTAGAGGTTTGGTGTCATTTTCTAAATAAATCTAATGCATACAAACAGTAGACTTATACCCTTAATGTCTATTATGGTCCATCCTAAAGCTTCCTTGTTGTCTTGAAGTATCTTTACTAGCTTACTTTCCTGATCACTATCCAAATCGGAGGCTACAATCACATGCAAAGTCTCAGATGGGCCTAAAAACACATACTTCAAAGTATCTGGTAGTTGTTTCAGGTCCATCTTAGGAGGCTCTTCTAAAGAAGAAATTAAGGTAGAACTAGAAACTGGTAGTGGTTCAAACTTTGTTTTCCATCTATTAGTATCTAACACGGGGGTAGAATCTAACATAGCATTCACTTGATCAATGGTGTTATCTAAGCCAAAATGGGATACACAACTCTCTAATGGATTTTCGGACAAGATGTTTGGTAATAACTCATGAACTAAAGTTTTTATCATGTTCACATCTTCAATGCACCTGTCATCTAGTTCAGGGGGTTGCTTATTAATATTGAAAATATTCAGCTCAATAGTCATATTACTAAAAAATAAATTCATAATACCATTCTAATAGTAAATGATCGCATTAGATGTAGATAAAAATGGGCGACCTAGTATCACAGGTATCTGGTTCTCTGGGTCAGGGACAGGTTGGGTATCTAGGACAACAAAATCCACAAGATAAATAAACTTGTCGACCTCAATAAGAACGACCTCGAAAATACCACGAGAAATTTTCAGAGATCTATCAGCTAACTGAAGTGTTATCTAGGCAGGTTTTAACTCACCAAGTCCTAGATAGAGGTACACATGGTACAGAAGTAAGTTCACGCTGACTCCTAAGTCAAGTAACGCCTTCTCTACACGGTAGTTACCTATTGTGCAAGAAATAGTAGGGGAACCTGGGTCTTTGTACTTAGGAGTTGTGTTGTTCTGGATAATCGAACTTACATGACTAGCTAAAAAGGCTTTCTTATGTACACTAAGCTTTCGCTTTTGCATACAAAGATCCTTAAGGAACTTGGCATAAGTAGGAATCTTCTTAATTGCTTCCAATAAAGGAATATTGATGTTGGCTTGCTTAGAAATCTCCAATATATCATTAAAATTAGATCTTTTCTTCGTTGGAACTAGCAATTGCGGGAATGGGGCTCTGGTCGTAAAATCGGGTTTAGCAGGAACCGCATTGGAATTTTTACAGACTTTATCAGTCTTTTCAGCTACTGGCTTAAAAGGGTGAAGTACAACATGTTCACTATTAGGCATGATTACCTTGTTGTCTACCACTTTATGATTCCTAAGAGTTTTAATTGCATTCACATGACTTGATGATTTCTTACCAGAAGAAATTTCATGAACCCCTCTAGGGTTGGGTTGTGTCTGACTAGGAAACTTACCTTTTTCTCTCTCTTTCAAAGACTCATTTATTTGACTAACCTGGATTTGTAAATTGGAAGAGCCTGAGTGTTAGCTTCTATAGTCTTAATGTTAGCTTGTAAAGTTTGGTCAACCGATTGCTGAAATTTTGTAGTGTTGTGAGCTAATATGGTGAGAGATTCTTCTAAACTCATGATCTTCTTATCTGAAGGATTCAGAACTTTTCTAGTCCTGGATGATTTTTAGTATAACCAAAACCTGGGGGAACCTGAGAATTAGTAGACTGACCTTGATTCTGGCCCTTAGACCAAGAAAGGTTAGGATGGTTTTTCCAACCATGGTAATAGGTTTCTGAATATGGGTCAAACCTCTGACGGTTATCAAATCTAGTGTTATTGTAAAGAGCATGGGCTTGCTCTTCCTCAGTATGTCCCTCCCAAACTGACTAGGGCTCTCTTCCACATCTAGATTGACTCAGTTCTAAAGCTTTTTACCTTTTTGATATAGCTGTTATTTTGGCATCTGATTCAAAAGATCATATTACCCTATTGACATTTCCTCTACTTAGAAGAATTTTTTTCTTGGGCTCCCTACTATTTTCCCATTGTTGGGTTTTTTCGGCGATTTCATTCAAAAATGTCATCGCACCATCGACAGTTTTACTATCAAACCCACATGTACACAAAGATTCGACCATGGTCGTTGATAGACACATTTTTTGTGTCTGATTTAATCTCAATTATATATTTTGTTGGTACTCGATTTTGTATTTATTATGATTTTTTATTTCTTTGTAGGTGTTTTTGGAGAAATGTTAAAGGCACCCTCAACTTGGATTAAGGCACCCACACTTTGGTTAAGGGCAACCACACCCAAAAATTCAAAAGTCAAAAGTTGGCGGGAAGGAAAATTTCCTATTCAAGAACACCGTGAAAAAAGGAAACTTAAGTTGGATTTGGAAACAAGATTTGAGTTTGGAAATTCCTTAACTTAGGAAATAATCTTGTTTGGGAAAGAATTAAAAAGAGAAAGAGATCAATTTCTTCTCTTAATAGGATCAAGAATCAGAGAAAGAATCGAAATCAGGAAAGAAAATAATCAAGTTTTTGGAAAGTCATGATCGATGAATCAATTGAGAATTAAAGGAAAGATTGGGATGATTTGGTGATGGGTAGTGTAAATAGAGGATGCTAGACAGTCCAGAGGAGGGAGAAAACGATTGGGAAGCTTAGAATTGAAGTGAACATCCAAGAAATACGTACACAGACGAAGAAATTTCTGCTGCTGCCAAGGAAGAACACGAAGCATACTACACACTCAAAGTGTCGTTCATTTACAGCAGTCCGTACTTTAATTCAAAACGCAACAGAAAATTGTTTCTTGTTGCGTATTCATTCGAAATACCTTCTGTAACGGTGTGAGGTGTTCACAGCAAGACTTATAAAAGTATCAAGGTGTCTGTGAGCATTTCTATTCTTATTGTAAGCAATTTTTGAACTATAAAAATGATTTTTGAGGATTTTGCCATTACAATGAGGAGCTAAACTTCATCTTCGAGGCTATGGAGGAAGCTACTTTTCCAACAATTATGTGGTAAGTATTTAATTAATTTATGTAATTTATTTATGATTAATTGCCTTGATTAAAAATTGATTTAAAAGATTTTTGTTAAGCAATTGTGATTCCGTTAGATGGTGCATGCCTCGGCTTAGGCCCTAGATGCTCCATGATTTTATTATACAATTGTTGTTTTGAAAATCTATTTTTGCAATGATTTAGAATCAAATTAAAATGTTAAAATTGCATGATTAAAATTATTATCACTTTGAAATTGGAAAATAGTGGAATCCTAGTCTCAGTTTTCTCTCAACTTTATAAAAAAATATTTGAGTTTTCATACTTTTAGTTTTAGAAATTAAATTTAAAATCAATCTTCACAAGTCTGAGTAACGAATCTTTATTTACCATTTTTAAAATTACATCAGTCGTCGTTGTATAATCTAGCCCTTCATAGAGGATCTCAACTAGTCTGACCTTTTTAAAACCATGATGAGGACATTGTATTAATAAATCATTGAACCTCTCCAAATACATATATAAAGATTCTCTCTCTTGTTGCACGAATGTGGAAATCTCTTGCTTAATATATGATGTTTTGTGCCTAGGAAAAATTTCGATAAAAAGGTAGATATAAGTTGTTCATATGTTTCGATAGACTCAAATGGAGAATTATATAACCATGATTTGGCCTTGTCTCTCAGGGAAAAAGGGAACAACCTATGTTTTAAAGCTTCATCAGTAAGGTTGTGAATTCTTAGGGTACTACAGATTTCCTCAAATTCCCTAATGTGAAACTAGGGGTTTTCATTTTCTTTTCCTAAGAAGATTGGGAGCATATGTATGGTTCCAGGTTTCAACTCATAGTTCGCTTCGGTTGCAGCTAACTTGATACATGATAGACGACTAGTCCTAGTCGGATTCAACAAAGCTTTTAAAGTTGCCATTTCTGGCACTATCAAAGGATTGGTAGTGACTTCTTCATACAAAGTCAAACTTTCAAAATCAAAATTTCCCAAAACATGGTTCTCTAGATAAGAGTTTTCGAGACCCTCGTTTTTCAGAAACAGAACTACTAGGCTTGTCACTAATCGAACAACCTAGAGTGTTTCTTTTCCAAGATCGTTCAGTGATGGTCTCGAGCGGTCTTGGCATACACTAAAAATAAATCCTAATTGTAAGGGAATTCTAAACAAACACAAGCAAGTCTATTCCAACTACATCAATCTTATTGAATCTAGCAAACAAAAAGCATGATGCTTCCACTTAGATTGTTTCTAGACAGCTTCTATTATTCCAAAAGACAACTAGTTACAGTTTTAGCAAACCTCTTGGACCGATCCGAATGAAGTAAGTTAATCGAGAGAGGCAAGATACGCTCTAAGGAGATTGGATAACCCTATCTCTTTTGCAAAAGTTTCCTTGGGTTACAAGGCGGCGCAAATTAACTTATAATAATCATCCTGATCCTTGAGTTGAGCTAACAAAGTAACCAATAAAATCATTTCGACAGATTTTCCAATAAGCTCGTTACCATATCGGTCTTCTTTCTAGTCAAGTTTTTGGTTTAGGTTCGCGTTTGATAACGTGTCCTAAAGCGGGCAAGAAAGGTACGGTGATGAAATCCGAACCCTTATCTTGTATGGCCAGTTCTTGCCCTTTACTTGAAATTAAAGTGTGTATTCAGTCCTCAACATATATGCAACCGAAGAAATACAGAAAATACACTTGCAGGAGTTTCATGGATTCTAGAGTTTTACCTCCCGTTCCAGACGGGCAATGAATCGTTGAAGTCGACTCGGGCCACTGACTCCTGTGACAGTGTACGAACCCAAGGGACTGAGACAATATCGTAATTGTCGTCCTTCCATGTGCGGTTTATATTTAATACTACCCTTCCGTAGGGTTTTAAAATAATAAAGTCGAAAAAATAATATCCCGAAATGTCTAAAATGTCCAAAAAAACAAAAAAACAATAAAAGATTCTCTAGTACAATTTTCTAAAGAGAAAAATAAATAAAACCCTAAACATTAAATCAAAATTAAATAAAATCTTTGTCTTCTTTTTCCATTCTTGTTGCTTTATATTTCACTCCAAGTCTTTAATTAATCACCAAATTTTTTAGCTCAATCTTTCTTTTAGATCCAAAACTTGTAGCAAAAAGACAAATACCCAAAAACGTAAGTTAAAACAAAATAAAAAAATCTAAAATAAAAAAAAAAACTAAACCTAAAAACAAAAATATAAAAAAAAGGTCTAAAACTCTTAACCTAAAAATAAGTCCGCGGCAGCGGCGCCAAAAACTTGGTAGTTTTGTAAAAGTGGGAAAAATAGTTTGTTCGCTAGGACTTGTGAGGATTTGTTTTAAACCCAATTTAAATACTAAAATAGAAAACTCAATTAAAAATTGATTCAAGAATATAGAAAAAACTGAGACAAAGGATTTCATCATTTAACCAATTTTTAAGTGATTCAATTAATACCAATAATCATGCAGCTCACACATTCAATTTGATTCTAAAATATTGTCAAGTAGATTCTTAAAATAATAGTTGTAAATAAGAAACATTGAACATTGATAGGATTTTGGAATACCTTATTTATAATAACCGCAATCGCACAACGTCTACAATGTAGAAGCGACAAATACTGGTCGAACCCACAGGGAGTGCAGATGATACTGCAAACAATATTCCTAATCGACTAAACAGAAATAATATTTTTAGATTTTTTTAAGAATAATAACAAAGAAAACAATATTCCTAATCGACTAAACAAAAACTAATAAACTAAATAAAATGAGAGAGTCGGTAACCCGGGTTTTTAGTATCCACCACTATTTTTATTCAATTACTGAAATGAAACAATACTCCCGAATATTTGTCTATTGTTTGTTCTATCAACATCACCTATTATATGTATTAGAGCCGAAAATATCACTAGGATACCCTAAGCATGACGCAACAAATGCTCTAAGTCTCAGCATACACTATCAAATGGCGTTAGCAAAAAAATTATACGAAACTAATTATAGACTCACAAATAATACCTTATTATTCTAAGCATAGTCCATCAAAGGATTTAACTCAGCATGAACTATCAAATAAGTAGACAAATATATTTATGATCCTATTAATTAGGCACAAAAGTTATTGTATCGTACAAAACCGATGAAGCAACAACTACTGTTTCGTTTTGATCAATAAACAATATCAAAAATTAATTTATCCAAATCATAATAATCTTTTATTCAATAATTCAATTTAATTAGTCTAATATTTAAATTGATTTCAACCATAAAATCCTAACTACAAAATCAATAAAATATTATTATAGATTTTTCAATACCCATAAAATAAATTAAAAGAGAAAAAAACCTAAACCAATAATCCATACTTGTCACTAATGGAACAAGTAGTCTTCTTATCTCTGTTTTTCGTCCAGCCGCCAACCTACCAACCAGAGAAAAGTATCTTCGTCCCCAAAACCGACCAACCCTCTCTCTCCCCTTATCTTTGTCCGCCTCCACCACCATAAGAACTTCGCTCTCTCTCCAGCCTTCCCTCTTTCTAATCCTCTCTGACACCCTTGTTTACCCGTGAAACTCTTCCCCAGACCGAACCCTCCTACACTTTTACTTTCTCTTTGGATTTTATATCTCACTCACGCGGTCACACCTTCCTGTTCTGTTCTTTAAATTGAGGCCCCCAATAGTCAAAACCCAAAAACAGAAGAGTAACCCCACTTTTTGTCTATGCCACATCACCTTCATTCTTCCACTTTTTCACATTTTCTGACTATGCTCCCTCACACCAGCCTTCTCACTTTTTCCAAGTCCGTATATCCTTCACTGACCACGTGATAGTCAGGCAACTCCTGCTCCTTTACTGCCCCACGTGGTGACTAGGAACTCCGTCAGACACTTCAAACAAATCCCACCTTCCTTCTTTATTTGTGGCCATCCGATTCCCTTCACAGACTATCCGCCAACCACCTCATTTCCGTGTTGTCCAGTAAGCAAATTAAAAGTAAAGTAGGTCTCCAGATTTTTCTTTCCCACGTCCACCAATTTTCTTCTCTAGCTCTGGAAAGTATACCGATTAGTTTAGCAGTGTTCAGCTCATAACCTTGGATCTTACGTGAACCATCTATAAAGCAATAAAATGGTAAAATTAATACAATTATAAGCATTAACAAATATAAAGTGTTACTATCATTTTTTCAATTTGACCTATTTTTAGGCTAAAATAAAAAAGTGATAGTAACTCTTTTCCAGAAACGGAAGTAGTATAAATTAGAGGGTAAATATGTATAAATTATGTCCATATCAAATACCCCCAAACATATATTTTGCTAGTCCTCGAGCAAAACTAACCTAAAAATAAAATAAAATCCTAACTTACTTTCGCAGGAATCGCCACTACATTTAGCATATGTAACAAGCCTTTAAACTTCTATGTGGCCATAGTGGATGGGTTTTGTCTTGTGAGGGTTTACAAGAGGTATACCACAAAACCTATACTCCAACTTCTAGCTACCTGTGAACGATTAAGGATGGACACTAAACATGTCATTTATTTGGATACTAAATTCTTCGTCTATAAAAATCATTATCCTCTATGAATTCAATTGTTTTACACGAGTTTGCACTCAGTGTACTAAATTTCATATAAGAATGCAAAGTTCTACTCAAATAATCATCAAACGTTCCAAAAATGGATAAAAATTGTCAACATTTATATTGCTCGAAATCAATCTAATTCAAACACAAGGATAAATTACAAGATGGATATGGAAGTGATGAATGGTGCATATGGTGACTAAAGTGAACGGTGTTTCCCTTATCTGTCTGAAGGTCGCCGCCAGGATGAATCCTAATGGATTGAGATACACTCCCACTGGTCTTAATCCATATACTAATATCGACTCATTTGGTATGTACAAGGGCCCCAACGGTCAATTTATTGAAAAATAAAATAATTATTCACTTATTTTTTTAATCATTTTATTTATTTATTTTTTCATTTTTTTGTTTCAATTAAATACAATAATGGGGTTTGATCTCAGTCACTCTACTTCATCCAAATGGCATAACAAGTCAATACTAGTGCCCCACCAAAATCACTTAGAGAAACACAAAATTGCAAAAATAAAAACAAAAGTGATATGTTTATGATGATTTCGAGATATGCTTGTTCAATGATTATCATGTTATTTGTAACACCTGAATGCATCCTTATATCAATAGACCATTTAGCTGGGAACACCAATTCCTATAGACAAGAACTATGTTTCCATCTGCCTAGAGTGGTTAGTGTCGTCCTGAATAATTCACAAGTTTCTAAATTTTTGGAGTTTCTTATTGACGTCAATTTTCTGAACCTCTACCCCAGAACCTAAATCTAACATTTTCCTCAATGTTTTAAACAGTGCAACCTAGAATGGTATGCAATAAATATAAATATGAGAAACAAATATAAATCAAAGAGAAGGGATTGGAAGATTTCACCTGATTGACGTAAAAAAAATAGTATTCTCTGTAACGCACATCAAACGATAGTAATAACGAAGAACATTGAAAATTAAAAAAAAATAAAAAAATCTAAAAATCTAAAAAGAAAATAAAAACAAGAAAAATAAGAACCTACTTACTGGATATGTATAAAAAGGATATCCATAAATTAACAACCTGAAAATTTGGGGATCAACCCAAGATACAATATTAACAACCAATGGAAGCCTCACACTCTCGCAGTAGCAACACAAAGAGGACGAAACCATCAAAAGAAAGAGTTACCCACAAACCTAGTTTTTGCTAAGGATACATCAATTTGAACAAAAACAACTGAGTCAATGGGTTCGCTAGGGATGAGAACTGAAACTACAGGAGATGCAAAGTAATCTAGTAATACTGGAGAGGCACGCAGTTCTAATCCAAAATTAGGAATCTTTCGAAGAGTTGTGTTAACAGTTATAGGCATATTAACTTCTCCACTGGGTTTGTGACCCTGTACTAAATCATCATCACCAAGGGATCTATGGGAATATCACAATAAATATGACTAAAAGAAACCTTATAGGTAGAGTCAAATGTCTCTAAGTCGTTAAACTTAAATACAATTTCCTCGGAATTAACACATTCATCATCACCAGGTTTACCTTGCCATTTTCCATAATCCAAAACTGGTACAGAATCTAACAACGCATTGACTTCTTCAAAATGACTATCCTCATCGTAGTAGGTTCCAAAATGGACCAAGCAAGCTTCTAACAGATCATTAACACTATTGGTGCTAAAAGTGTTCTCAACTAGAGAATCAATCATGCAAACATACTCTATATATACAAAGAAAATAAAAACAAAAATTTATACAAAATAAAGTTGGTGCAAATTCAGGAAGTAAACAAACAAGCAATCACCAATTCATTTATTCCATAAATCACCCAAAAAAAAAAAAAAAAAAAAATTTTGCTCCTACCCTTATAATTGGAACGGAAGAGTTCAAAGAACTCAACTAAGTATTTTCCCACTTTGAAAAGCAGTACTACTACCTCGTATCAACATTCACAATTTAGGGTAACAAGCGTGTAACATGTCCAGAATCGTTCAATATATAACTCAGAAGCCAGAATCTCGTGAGTATTTTGCAGCAGACGAATGTTGTTGAGCTAGACGACTAGGAGCGACGCCAAAAGTACCTGAAACAAAGTTCTAAGACACAAAACTATCAAAAAGAACTAAAAATCCTTAAAAAAAATATTATATAAAATAAAAAAAAATAAAAACCTAAACTACGATTAGAAAATCAAAAATACTAATTACAATATTCCACAACCGTTCCCCGGCAGAAATTGATAGGATTTTGGAATACCCTATTTATAATAACCACAATTGCACGGCGTCTACAATGTAGAAGAGGCAAATAAGGGTCGAACACACAAAGAGCGAGGATTATACTGCAAACAATATTCCTAATCGACTAACCAAAAACAATATTTTTGGATTTTTTTAAGAATGATAACAAAGAAAATAAATTAAATAAAATGAGAGAGTCGATAACCCGAGTTTTTAGTATCCACCACTATTTCTATTCAATTAATGAAATGAAACATAACTCCTAAATATTTTTCTATTATTCGTTCTACCAACATCACCTATTATATGTATTAAAGTCGCAAATATTACTGGGATACTCTAAGCATGGCGCATCAAAAGCACTAAGTCTCAGCATACACCATCAAATTGCGTTAGCGAGAAAATTATACGAAACTACTTATAGACTCACAAATAATGTCAGGTTATTCTAAGCATACCCATCAAAGGATTAACCCAGCATGAAATATCAAATAAGTAGACAAGTATATTTATAATCCTATTAATTAGGCACAAAAGTTATTGTATCGTATAGAACCGGTGAAGCAACAACTACTGTTTCGTTTTGATCAATAAACAATATTAAGAATTAATTTATTCAAATCATAATAGTCTTTTACTCAATAATTTAATTCAATTAGTTTAATATTCAAAGTGGTTTCTACCATAAAACCCTAGCTATAAAATCAATGAAACATGGTTATGGATTTCTCGGAACCCATAAAAATAAATTAAAAGAGGAAAAAACTTAAACCAATAATCGATACTCGTCACTGTAATGGGACAAGTAGTCTTCTTCTCTCCGTTTTTCGTCAATCCACCGACCTTCCGTTCTATTCCTCCATGATACCAACCAGGGAAAAATATCCTCGTCCCCAAAAACGACCAACCCTCTCTCTCCCTTTATCTTTGTCCTACTCCACCACCAGAAGAACTTCGCTCTCTCTTCAGCCTTCTCTCTTTCTGATCCTTTCTGACATTCTTGTCTACTCCTGAAACTCTTCCCAAGACCGAACCCTTGTACATTTTTTCTTTATCTTGGCTTTTATATCTCACTCACACCTCCCTATTCTATTCTTTCAATTGAGGCCCCCAATAGTCAAAACCCAAAAATAGAAGACTAACCCCACTTTCTGTCTATGCCATATCACCTTCATTCTCCCATGTTTTCACATTTTCTGACGTATGCTCTCTCACACCAGCCTTCTCATTATTTCCAAGTCCGTATAGCCTTCACGTGATAGTCAGCCAACTCCTGCTTCTTTACTTCCCACGTGATGACTAGGAACTCCGTCAGACACTTCAAATAAATCCCACCGTCCTTCTTTATTTGTGGCCATCCGATTCCCTTCACATATTATCTGCCAACCACCTTATTTTTGTGTTGTACAGTAAGCAAACTAAAAGTAAAGTAGGCCTCCAATTTTTCTTTCCCACGTCCACGAACTTTCTTCTTTATCTCTAGAAAGCATACCAATTAGCATTTTTGAGCAATGTTTAGCTTATAACCTTGGATTTTATGCGAACCACCTATAAAGCAATAAAATTAATATAATTGTGAGTACTAAAAAATATAAATTACGCGGTTAATATGTATACATTATGCCCATATCAAACATCAAGAGACCTAGACTAAGCATGAACCATCAAACGAAATCACAACTATTTAGTAAAAACCTTTTAATCAATTTTAAATCAATACAAAAATCATAGAAAGAATTACAAAATTAATTAAAATAAGAAATTACCACTTTATTATTGGAATAATGACTTCCTTTGTTGCCTCGGTAATAGGGTTTAGCTCATCATGTTGTACACACTCACAAAAGATAATAACATAGCTCAAAAATGTTTACAAGGAAGAAAAAGAACCAAAAAAAAATATACATGGCAATTGATACACTTATATCTGTTGGAACAGTGTATTGCAACAACTCTGAAATAGGTGCAGTTGCTTAATGGAAGTAGTAACAAGAATAGTCAATCAACGATTGATCCGGGTGCAGGTAAGGAATGAGATATAACAACGGTTTCTGCGACTATCTCTCTCTGTGATATGTTCTTCTTCTTCTTCACGAGCAGGATTTTTTTTTCTTTCTGATTTTGTCGGTTCGACCACAGATAGTTGTTTCTTCGATCTGTTGGCTTTGTATATGTTTAGTAAACCCTAACTGACTCTCCTCAATCGATAAGGACTAGAAAATCAATCCAAAACCAACTCTAATTCGTGATAAACCAAATCAGATCGTGATTTTATTTTAGGTAGCAACATCAACTTTCTATTTCTTTTCCCAGCCTGAAATCACTCCTATTGACGTGTGTTGGTCCTCTTTTGATTGTTTAGTCATGTAAATATAGTCGAAACTCTTTTAATCTCCAAAAACCTCGCTCAAACACAACTCAGATAAACTTCACGCGTAGAAAATGTCTTCCCGCCAGATTCGGATTTAAAACAAAATGGAGTGGGTGCCTTTAGTAATTCCTCTAGGTACCTTTATTACTTTTTGAGCCAATTTTTCCACAAAATTTTATTTCCCAAAAATACCTATAAAAACATAAAATACCATAATAAATACAAAATTGAGCACTAACAATATACAAAATTGAGAACAATTCAGAAACAAAAATATGTCTATCAAGCACGGTTACAAGCACTAGCTGTGCTGGTGACGCGAATGGTCTTTTTCAGCATAAGATGGTGATCTCGTGAGCCTTGTTCGTCCATCTGGTGGGGTGTATCATCCTATTTGTTGACAACGGTGGGTCTTTGTTTTTTAATCAGTGATCATGCTTAGATCCACTCTCCTTGGAATAAACCTCATTTGAAAGAGAAAATTTTATATATTTTAATTTTAGGGTTTCTCACCTTTGTATATTTAAATAATAAGATGACTTTAACTATCTTCATTTTTATTATTCTCCATAGTTTAGAATAGCATCATTTTGTCACTGCATCATGTCTGATAACAATGGCAGTTCGAACAAGGACAACTCCTTCATCAAGCGTACTACTTGGGATTGCAAGTCCGGTGAGCTTCTCTTTATTCCCAAGCTTATCATATGTGTATGATCATCATGATGATATTTTTAAAACGATTTGATTATATATATATAGATTTCTAGGGTCAAGTAGGTACCATAACGGCGTGTGAAAACTAGGAGTCACAGATCAATGCTAAGCAGATTTCTCATCCATTTTGAACCCATCCTCTCCCCCTTATTTTTTTAACACATGCATGCTTGTTTGTTTGTAACAGGAGATAAATATTGGACATGTTGAAATTAAGGAGAATGGAGAATTCGTACTAGTGAATGGTAGAGAAACATTGATGTTGGCCCTAAAACTCTTCCTAATCCCATTGCTTCTCTCGCATATGCTGACTTGAGTCTTCCTGTTCATGAATACCCCAACGTTGGGCTCTCATTTGAGTTGAAGATGGAATTTTTATCTTGGAAGTATGAAATAGTAGGAGGATTTTTCGTGCCATGTGGACCTCTATACAAACATATGGGAGAAATACGGGCACATTACGACAACAGAACTGGTGAAGAGTCATTCTCCCATACTCGTAACAGCCGTCGCATGACTCCTTCATATTATTGCCGAGATGGATAACACATCTCAGTATAATCTCACGGACTCAAAATCCAGGAATGGGATGAGATGTTAACTACTTCTGAGGGTCTCCGTTTCAACATAAACTGGTTGCGTCAGTATTTGGAGAATGTCAGAGAGGATCATGTAGCAGCTTTGGTAGATGAGAAGGCGTTGAAGGAAGAATCGACCAAGATTGATGAAATATCTCGAGATATGCAGGCTCGTTCTGAGAAATATGAGGAGAGATTGGGAAGATTGTACAACCACAATTATCCTCTACTTAGAGACCTTCTCTAGGCCATAGGATGAATAGTGAAACATTCCTTGTTATTTTTTTTATTTTATTTTTGAGTAGTTTGAATAAAGAATATTTCAGATGATCAGATGGATGTAGTGGGTTTTGAATTTGAAAGCTCCTATATATTTTGAAGTTATATTGAACTTGTGAGAGGAGAGGTGAAGGTTTTTTAGGCGTAATATGCCTTGAGACATTTACCATCGATGACTAACCCTACGACCCTTCCATTCATATTAACGATCTTGTAATACCCACTTAGCATGGCCTTGGAGACTACATAAGGCCCTTCCCATTTTGGAGTAAATTTTGGAGCAGACATATCTTGTTGAATATGCTTAGACGTTTTAATTACCAAATCCCCTACTTGAAATATTCGTGGTTGTACTGCTTTGTTGTATGCCCTGGAGATTCTGCGTCGATAAGTTTCCGCATATTTTTCTGCTTTGGCTCGTCTGGATTCAAGTACATCTAACTTTACTACTCGGGAGTTGGGTATTTCAGACCGTCCCATTAGACTCCGCTTGCTGCTCCGATTTTGGCTAATGTGAGTTGGTCTGAATATCTTCTTCTGCCAAGCATCTCAACAAATCTCCACCAAAGCTCTTCCAGTATAGTATGCCTTCGTGAAAGACAAAAATTTTGGCTTTTCGAATCAAGCGTGTTGTTTCCCGCTTTTCCTAATGTAGGACATTATCTCAGAGATATTCATATATGGGTCCTGCTAGTCCCCAGCATGGTGTATAGTCAGTATCTCTGACTTCTTTTGCGGGATCTGACAATTAGAACAAGACCCCTGCAGCTATCGGGATTGGGTCTCCATGGTGGGCCAATAATACCCAAGAATTTGAATACATTTATACATGGTTACCACTAGTGTATGACCACACATCTCGCAGTGTACTCGATTAAGTTTCCCTTATGCTTCATCATCTCCCAGACATCTCGACAGAGATTCATCTGAGTTTTTATGATATAATATCCCATGTAATAGGAAAAAATACTTTAAATCTTTAAGACTGACTTTTCATTGGCTATGTGAATTACTGAGCTCTTGGATGATAAGCGTCCTCCATTCGTTGGCTAGTTCTTCATCAAGATTGTCCATCCAGGTTGAAGGCATGGTACGCCTCTGTACAGTGAGGCCCATTTCCGAGTCCTCGAACTGAAGTATCAAAGCTAGAGTTTCCAACAGTCATCGTGTCTGTTGTTGGTACGCCTGTATGTATGATCGTCGCCTCGGCAAAGTGGGTTAAGAGATTTTGTGCCTCCGCCCTACGGGGCTAGGTTGCTTCCTTGAGAGAATATATCTCATTCATCCGGTTCACTAGTAATTTCGAGTCTCCTCTTATTTCGAGACGTGTAGCTCCAATTTGCTTGGCTAGTGACAATCCCAGTATGAAGGCTTCGTATTCGGCGAAATTGTTGGTAAACTTGTAGTCCATCTTGAATGAATGCGAGAAATCTCGTCTATTGGTGATACTAACACAATACCGGCACCCCTGTTTTGTTACTAGGGGTAGCAGAGCCGTCAAAGTATAATAACCTTATTCAGCAAGTGAGATGTCTGGGAATTCTCCGGGTATGTCTTCATGTGTTGTGGTATCATTTCCCCTGAAAATGCCGCAAGCAAGACTGCGACCGCTTGCCCCTTTATTGGTTTTAGGGATACACATGATATGTCGAATTTTGACACATGTAGCAACCATTTTTCCACTAGCCCTATGAGAGCAGGTTTTGACAGTAGAAATTTTATAGGATTATCCTTAGCCATCAACACTACCTTATTCACTAGTAGATAATTTTAAAACTTCTGAATGGCATGCAACAGGGATAGACACGCTATTTCAACCTTGGGGTATCTCATCTCTACATCTCTCAAAGTACGGCTAAGATAGTAGATGGGACATTCAGTCCCCATGTCATCTTCTTGCCAATAGGGCTTCTATGGAAATTTTGTTGAAGGCTGTGTATAGGAGTACGGGTTTACCCAGAGTTGGAGACTTCATAAAAGTTTGTGATAATAGTAATCGTTGGATCTGGTGGAGTGCCTTTTGTTGTGTAAATGACCAAACAAAACTTGCCTCTTTCTTTAGCAACAAACTTAGCTAGTCCGGGAATAAATCGTCGAATATGTGATACCTTTCCCATGAAGCTTTTAAGTTCCGTTGGAGTGCATGGTGGTGGTATGGTGGTGATTGATCGTTTTGGAAAAGTGGTAAAAATTGTTTGTTCGCTAAGACTTGTGAAGATTCGTTTTAGACCTAATTTTGATTTAAACTAGAAAATAAGTAAAAGATTTTAACAATATTGGGAAGAACTGGAACTCATGATTCCACCATAATCACATGTGAATGATTTCTACAATGATTCTTTAACAATTATAGCTCTTTTGTTGACTTTGTTTCATTACCAAAAGTAGATTTCTAAAACATTAACTATAAATTACAAGCATGGCGCATCAAAAGCTCTTATGTCCCAGCATACACCATCAAACAAAATCACAACTAATTAAGAAAAATCATAAATCAATTAAAAATCACTGCATAAGTCATTACGACTCAAAAATAGTTACCATTTGTTCATGAAATATGGCTTCCTCCATTGTCCCAGTGGTGGGGTTTATCTCATCATGCTCAAAACACTCTCAAAAGATTGGTACATGGATCAAAAGTGTTTGAGAAGAAGAAAAGAAGCTAAAAAATAATAAAAATAGGAAATCTACAACGTTTATAGGCGTTACAGATTAACTATTACAGTAGAGCTTGAAGATAAATGTTGCAAAGCGAAGATAAACGTTGTTGATGGGTTGAAGAAACCGTTGCAGCTGAAGATAAACGTTGCAAAGACGAAGATATCCGTTGCTGATAGGTTGAAGAAATCGTCGTCGTATCACTGTTCTTCACTAGCAGTAGTACTTTTCTTTTTTTTCTCATGTTTTCTTCCCGAGCCTCTCCTGCTGATTTTTCTTCCTCCTCTTTGCTATTTATAGGTTCCACAAACCGTAACAAGTCATCCTTAATCGATCAGGACCCAAAAACCAATCCAAAACAAATTCAAATTCATATAAATCCGAGTCAGGGAAAGAAACTCTTTTCCGGCAAAAACATGGAATTTCCAGCTTGTTTCACGGCTTTAAACTCTTGTAATTTACGTGTTTCATCCTCTAATGATTGTTGATAAGGTTTAAACTCTTCAAAAATCCCCCAAAAATCACTTTTGAAATACCTCAGTAACTCTCACGTTAAAGAATTGGTTTCCGGCCAATTTCATTTTTCAAAATCAAAAAGGGGATGCCCCCTAACCAACAGTGGGGTGCCTTTATCAACCATCATGGGTGCTTTTAGTAATTTGGTAGGTGCCTTTATCACTTTTAAGCCAATTTTTCCACAAATGTTTATTTCTCAAAAATGCCTACAAACACATAAAATCACACAATAAGTATAAAATCGAGCACTAACAAAATAGATAATTGCGGAAAAATTAGAAACAAAAATGTGTCTATCAAATACCCCCACACTTATTATTTGCTAGTCCTCGAGCAAAGCCAATCTAAAAATAAAATAACAATCCTAACTCACTTTCGCAGGAATCGCGACTACATTTAGCATATGTAATAAGCCTTTAAACCCATATGTGTCCCTATCGAACGAGTTATAGTCTCGTGAGGGTTTACAAGAGGTATACCCTCTGAACCTTTACTCCAAACCCTAGCTACCTATGAACAATTGAGGGTAGACACTAAAGAAGCTATTTAGTTGGCATACTAAATTCGTTGTCTATGGGAATCATTACCCTATGTGAGTCTAATTGTTGTACGCTAGTTTGCACTCAGCGTAGTAAAATTCATAAATAAGAAAATAAAGCTCTAATTAGATAGTCGTTTAATCACGATACTCAGAATCTATCAAAGTTCAATCACATGAAAATATTCAGAAGATGGATATGGAGATGATGAAGTTTGTGCATGTTTACTAAGGTGGACGATGTTTCCCATATCTGTCTGAAGTTCATTGCCAGGATGAATCCTAATGCATTGGATACACACCCACTGGTCGTAAAAATAATATCAATATCGACTCAACTGGTATATACAAGGGTCTTGGCGATCGACTTGTTAAAAAATAATTATTTATATTATTAAATGTACTGACAACATGATTGGATCAAATTGAATCCAAGCGCAAGCTCCTTATCAGCATCTTACATGATAGTTCACATGGATCCTGTGTTCGACTCTTGCTTAGGCGACAGAGACAGGGAGAATACACACATATTGTTATCAAAGTATCAATATTCGAAAAAAAAAATTATTCGAATGACAGTCTAATAATCTCAGACACACTACTCCATCCTGGCGGCGATAACAATTCGATATTGGTGTCCATCACTTAGACAAACATAAAAAATTACAAAAATAAAAACAGAAGGTGATATGGTCGAGATAGACTCCGAGATATGGTGACGAGTATCATGTTATTTCTAACACCTGAACTCTGTCCTTTTATGAATAGACCATTTAGTTGGGCACACCAATTCCTATAGAAAAAGAGTTAAGTTTCCATCTACCTAGAATGGTTAGTGTCATCCTGAATTGTTCACAAGTTTCTAGACTTTGCAGTTTCATATTTCAACTTAAAAGTTTCTCTCTTACCCCCAAACTTAAATCTAACATTGTCCTAAATGTTCTTAAGATGAATGATTAAAAACATGAACAAGGAGAAACTGTTACCTATTCGAAAAAAAAAATTGAGGAAAGATATTACCGTGTCGCAAGAGCATGGGTTACCTCCCTAGAAGTGCTAAGTTTAAAGTATTCATCCAGACTAGTAAAGAATTAGTCACCTCATAAAAGCATAAAGCAATAGCCGGAACAACTGTGGGTTATCTGAATCAAATAGTGGTATCACATATATAAGGAAACTGCAACAGGCCTAGAAAGTGAACAAACAAAGTACAACCTTATCCTTATCTAGTGTCTTGTTTAAGACAACTACATCTAGTTGTGGTTCAGGTTTAGGCTCTATAAAAGGGTCTAGATAAAATATTTTCATGGGCTGGATTTCCTCATAGACATTATCAAAAAAATCAGGTTGTAGAGTCTAGAGTAACTCAACTAATAATAACCAGAATAATTGTGGATCCTCAAAGTCAATCAGATTTGACCCACATTGTTGACTACAATGAAAATGGTGGTCATACTTAAACAAATGTGTCGATTCTAATTTCCTAAAGTAATTAGGCTCAATTTCAAAACTTAATAACTGACACATTTGAAATTCATACGTTCCCACATATGGAAGAAAATATTTTGGTGGGAAAACAAATTCAATCTTGGTATATTTTCTAGGTAAACCACATCGACCAGAGGATGGGTTTCTAACAACTGAACTTCTTTCTGGACATTAACGGGCTCATGAAATGTAGTTTGAAGATGATCTTGTAAAATGGTAGAGGTACATATGTCGAGTCCCAAGTTAGGGACTTTAAGCAGGGATACTTGAAAACCACAAGAATCATCGGTACCCCAAAACTTAGGGTGGACATTACTCTCAGATGGACTAAAAACTATTGGTTGGATTCTATTGTCCTTAAGGTCAGAACTACACTCAGCTTCCTCTATAGAAGGAAATAAGGTGGACTTATAAACTGGTAGAAGTTCAAACTTAGTTTTCCATATACTATAAGCGTCCATCAAAGGTACAAAATCTAATAAAGTATTCACCTCATTAATAACACTATCATCGTCAACATCAAACCCAAAGTGGGCTAGGCATTTCTCTAATGGATCTTCTAACAGAGTGTTTGGTAATGACTCCTGAACTAATGTTCTTATTTTAGCAGATGAAGGATTTGTGGCGTTGGAGGTTCCATAGAGGTATCCAAAGGGTATGGCGTTGGCAGTCATTCCTGATGACTCGGCTCTTATGGAAGGAGTTGATGGTTCATTTTCTATCGATGCCCAATCGGGTAGCGGTGTTTTAGACCTTGTTGGATGGTATGACGGTGTCGTCCTTTGGTTTGAAGAACTCAGTATCATATATTGGAGTGTATGGTAATGGAAACGTTATTATGCGTATTATTTTCCCGTTTAGCACGGCTTTTACGCATTTGTGGTAGGCGGAAGGAACATCTTTGTTGTCATATAGCCATGGGCGCCCTAGTATCATATGGTATTCGGGCTTCTTCGCAATGATGCGAAATTTCACCTTGGACACGATAGGACAAACTTGTAAGTTTAAATAAACATGACCATAGGAGTTAGTGTGATTACCTTCGAAATCCTTCATCACTAAGGGATGGTGTATGATCTGTTTTGCGGGACTTGGGCAGACTTGAGCGTCCTATGTGTAATGACATTAGCATCCGCTCCTGTGTCGATAAGGGCCCTCCTGAATTCGAACTCGTCGACATGAGCGGTGACATATAGGGCTTGATCGTGGCCTTTTTCGGCCATCATGTCCTCTTCGGTGAAAGTGACGTTGTTTATAGTTGGGTTGTCTGGCATGGTTGTTTCCTTCTCCATTGAGGATGGTGTCAGGCGTGTGTCCACGGCTATGCGGTTGAGAGCAGCAAAGGTGTCTACTTGTTGATCCTTGGAAAAGTGAAGAAGCTCACATAAATTCTCAATTAGAAACATGGCTTCCTGGTCCACCGGTTTTTCAGTAGTGGTGAAACTCCCAATATTGTGTCGTGGGGAAACGCCAGTCGAGAAGTCTATTCCTAGTTCTCTGGAATCAGGGCCTCGTTCAAAAGCGGTACGACACTCTACTTCTTCTATTAACTTGACAAGGGAAGAGAATAGAGCGTCTACCGCATCTTCGAGTTTTACCAGAATTCTTGCATGAGACTCTTGTCTTCGCATTAACTCAACCAAGGTGATTTGGTTTCGAGTTCTTAGTGGTACCATTGGTGAGGCTCGGGATGGTGGTGTCATTGATTTTCGGAGAGGGGGTGTACGCCCATTATATTTTTGAAGTTTCTGGAAACTCCTAAGTCATTACTCAATTATCTCTTAACTGCTATAACCGTCACCACAACTTCGTAACTTTCCCATCATGGGGTGTTGCCACACCACATGTTCGAATAAACCACCAGACCAATACCCCATGAAGAATCCCCCATGTAACATGTTTTGATTTCTCGTAGGAATTAGTGGAGTCGTGGACTCAAAGAACATTATGCCAACATAGCATGGTCATGGCATATTTTTTTTGAATGTTTGCGACATGCAAGTTATGCTAGAAGTGCGCATAAGTGCCATTGACATGGCCGAAGTGCTGCCAGCATATTTGGTAGCAAACAGGCAGGTGACGGCGTTGGCACGAGCAAGCAAGGATGGCGCTGGCACGAGCAAGTGAAATGGCACTGGCGTGAGCAAACGAAATGGTACTGGCGTGAGCAAACAAAATGGCGCTGGCATGAGCATTGGCGAGGGGCGCTGGAGTGAGCATTGGTAAAAGGGACCTTGCATAATTGGTGAAGGACGCTGGCATGAGCATTGGAAAAAGGGGTGCTAGCAGCATTGGCGAGGGACGCTGGAAGCGTTCGTGCTAGTGTTGGTGCCGCGTTGACACTTGCTAGTGCTGTAACCATAGCCATGGCATGCTTAGGTATTCTCAATCGCATGAGATTTAGTGTTGGCATTATGCTTTCCTTTTGTGTAGTGCATACAAAACATATTCAAGAAATGCATCCGTTGAAGTTTCCGACCTCAGGCAATGTTCGAATGACTATGCATTTAGATGGTCTGCATATTATTAGTGTCTTCATTCAGGGATGGCATAGAAGCATACTCTGAATGTTCATAAATTTGTATAATCAGCGTGCTCTGATTAATGCAGATGGTTTGCATGGACGTACATGAAATAACGAGGGTTTAGCCGAGTGCAGCCCTGAAATTTTGGAGACGCATGTATATATAAAAGAGTTACAAGATTTATGTATCCATGAGATGAATACGCATTCTCAATTCTCTTGCAGAATATAAAACAGAAGTACATATCCATAATTCTGATTCCGGGTCAGAACGTTTATACACATATATTTATTTTATGTCTCTGCAGCTGGCAAAGGCGATATTACAATTTCCCCCCTTGTCAAAAATCCACCATCAACACTAGGGGATTAATAAGTAAGTTGGTTACTGCAGCAGGTTAGTCCTTTACTATTTCGTTTTACAATCCAAAGGAGTCGAGTGCAGAAGTATTCAAAAAGGTGAAGCAACTCAAGATAGTGGACTCTGTCTTGGGATTCATGTGCATTGACCACATTGGTTGTAGGCGCAAGGATACTGAAGGAACTGAGTAACTTAGGGTAGTTTACATGGTCTTAACTATATGAAATTGTGATAGTCAATTTGTATAGCATCTTAATTCTAAGAGAATTCAAAACTGGCCTAGGCCTCGGGGTTTTCCTCCAAGCAATTTTCCTCGTTAACAAAATCTTGTGTGTTGTGTGATTTAATTTACTTTTGTATTATATTGATTATATTTATAATTAAAGTAAACACACTCGTATGTTAGTCTCGTCTTGGTAACGATCCCATAGTTGGTTCGAATAGAACTTTTGACTATTACCAAGAATCATCTTGTTGAAATAAGTTTTTGGTCGTTATTTTTTAAATAAGATTATACAAGGTGAGTATGCATAATTTGGTATCGAAAAGATTGTGGTGTACTTGGTACCCTCGTTATTTCACATATAAGTTTTCCCTACCAAAAGGTCCAAGTTTTTCTTTGACGACATTGTAATCACAATTTTGTCGCCATCAACATCGTCAATGTATTTAATGTAGTCACGAATAATATCGGGAAGATCCACCAAGTAATTTTTATAAATAATGTAGGTAGGTCGTAAATTTTGCGTTCCTAATCTCTAGGGACTTTCATCAATCCTTTTGAAACAAGATTGTTCCTCTTATCACCATTTGATCGACTCATCTATGCCTTTTGAACTACCGGGACCTTTTTCTTCACACCAACTTTGATTGTTGATGTTGAACTTCCTTAGGAGTGATGCTCGGGACCTTTACTTAACATCTCTACGGCTTGGTTTGCTTACTTGTATTTTACTTCGTCTGCATTTGTTTCTATCTTGAAAATCTTCCTCCTCCTACAGGGTTTGCAGCGCTCAAAACCCGAAGGATCTCTTTTCTTTGAAACCACAATTTTGAAGCGACCAATTTCTTCGCATATTTTCTCCCTTCTTTCCTTGTCGTTTTATTACTAGCCTACCATTACTCTTTCCCTTAGTTGGTCCAAGAACATCGTCTCTTATGAAGAGGAAGTTAAATTTATGTAACTCATACAACCAAATTTATCTTTGCATCGGGTTCAACGAAGCGTATTTCTCCACTAGTTCTTTGTGATGCTCGGTGTCGTAAAACATTTTTCTGAAACCTCATTTCCTAATGGATCATTGAATGATAGATGCTTCCGAAAATGATTTATATTTTCGATTGGGATCGATTTATGTTGGTACTTAGTTATCATATGTCGACATGGAAGTCCCATAGACGATATATTGGGACAACCACACTCTTCCCCCGGAATGGGCGTCTTCAACGACTCCACTTCGAACATAATCCTATCAATTTCCCAATACGAGACAAACTAAGTATTCCTTGGAGCCAAGGGTTGGCCAAATAATCAACGTGTTTTCTACTTCGGCTAAATTCAAAATTTCCTTTGATTTTATCGAGATCATGGAGAAAGTATTCTTAAATGGCTTGGAAGAATGTAACATATTTACCACCACACCCATGTAACTTCATTTTGAATCAGTTGTGAGAAAACTCCACCGTGTTTGTAGCTTGGTTGTTATAATGTTTGTATCTATTTGTGTACGAATTAACAAACTTTTCTTTGTGGGGTTCCAACAAATATTTCTTCGAATATTATACAACTATAGGGTAACTATTCTAATGTGCCAATAATATACACTTATTTTCTTCATAAGCTTCCTTAATCGACCAACACAAGGCATCCCACTCCCCTTGATAACTAGCCCATTTTACCTTCGCTACTTTGTCTTCTTTCTCAAATTTCTGTATCTCTTTTTGTTGTTTCTCTACCTATAGTTTTCTAATCCTCTCTATTTCAGTTTTCTTTGATAGCAGAATTATAGGCTTGCACTTAGTTTGAATTGTTCCATACATGGAACATGCAAAAAAGATAATGTGCGTCGAGGGAAACACGATTTACCGAATTCATCAAGGCTTGCTCCTTATCCTAATCATCACCTTATGAGTATAAACTTTTTTGTAAAATTGTTGATGGTGGATCTTTTACAAGGGCGAAATTCGTAAAATCGCCTTCTTCCCAGCAGCAGAAGCATAGAAATAGAAATATTTGCATACATTTCTAACTTTGTATCAAAATACGAGTTTTTTACTTTTACCCATATTCTGCAAGAGAACTAAGAATACAGTCTCTACAAATTGCTACAGGTGCTCTGTACTTACCCCATAGCCTCTCTGAATATGCATATATCTATGCTATATTGAACTAGTCTCTAGTCGCAGAACTTTCACGGCTGAAGTCCTTGAACTTGTTCTGTACATGCGTCGTTATTCAAATTTTTATTTGAACAACATCACTCTACTACTGCATACACAACAAAATAACATCCAAATATGAGTAACGAAACAAATAATGGCTATTTGAAATCATGGTCACCACTTAAGCATCATTACTCGAGGATGCGCCATTACTCAAGCATCATCTCTTGAGGACGCGTTGCTAATTTAAGTATCGTCCCTGAGGACGCGTCGCTACTCAAGATACAGTTCATGAGAGCATGTGCCAGCTCTAACCTATCCTTGAATAGTATGTCACTACGCTAGTCCTCGAGAGCATGGTGCACATCTCTTGCTCGATCCTTGAGAAGCTTTGCATAATCTTGACTTCGAACACTTCCAAATTTATGTCATTTACAAGTCCTGTCACTTTCAAGCTTGCGCACAACTATTAGACTTACTACTTTCACTAGACTTGACACTGATCAGTCTACTTAACCACTTAATGAACTGAACAACTTGCCTCACTAATTTAGCAGATTATTGTCCTTATTTATCCAAAACAGTAGTAGTCTATGACTTCACTATTTCTTCTACGAGATATTTATCAAATACATCACATGGGGAGATTCTAATTAGGGTATTGGTCTGGCGGTTTACAGCAATGTGTGGTGTGGAAACACATCCATGACGAGAAGGTAATAAGTGGGATAGTTAAGAGAAGTTGAGAGGATGAGGGACTAGTGGTCATACAGTCTTCATGTCATAGCAGACATGATTCTACCACAATCTCCATGATCATAACTTCTCCATCTCTTCATAACTTCCACAACTTACGAGAAACCAGTGTGTTCACAATAAGACTATAAATAAATGATTTTATCTATCGAAAGGCAGAAACAGATCTATCTCACAGAGATAACCAGATTTACATCTGTAAATTCATCATTTACCATAATTCAACAACCACATACTGCGAATTCATCACACATTGATTTCCCAACATTTTCTACTTCCTTCCCCTAAGATCAACCCATCATCTCCAATTTTGTGACTGAAGCAAGACGTGGGCCATTTCTTGGTTTAGGTTCTTCTTGTAGATCTTGATTTCTCGAACCTGAAGAAAGTATTATTTACAGTATAATTTTTTTTCACCCTAAAGCAATTGGAGACCACAGCAGGAGATCAACCTCTCGATTACAAGGCCAAAATTCCAATTGTTGAATATGGTGGATCTTAGGTCAGGGTCAGTAACTATTCATGATCCTAATTCTGGTAATGCTAGCGTGACGGTCTTGAAGTCGTTGTTGTTGCCATCAATCATCCTCCTGCCAGCGTCAGTTCTAGTGCCACCAACTGTCCTCCTTTCGGTAGCATTCCTCCTAAAGATGCCAATAACACCCAAACTCCGCCCAATATAGATGAATTTTGCAGAGATAAGAAGTTTTAGCCAAGAATAAGCAGAGATAGCTACAATTCAAAAGGAGGTACTTACTTATCTAAAGACCTTGACGGAAAAACTTACCCCGAAGCAACGTCATCGCCAGACGGAACAAGCCATAAATGCCCTCATGTCAGCTATTGACGTCAGTAACTCAAGAACTCAAAGGGATGACAAAGTTCACGTCGTCATGGACTGTTCACCCGGCAAGAAGTCAAGCATCCTATTTTTTTCACCCGTGAAGATCTGGAAAGATTCATACGAAATCACGGTAAAGAATACTCATCTTCATATTATCAACACCAGCCTCCTTACCTACTCGAGATTCAATGGATTCCTCTGCCAAGAGGATATTCTTCTCATACTTTATCACTGTATGATGGGACAGGAAATGCTCGAGAACATGTCTCCCGATTCTTGGAGTCACTGGAAGAACACGAATACAATCATGTGCTTTGTCTCAAGGAATTCTCAAAATATCTCACTGGAAGAGGATACACCTGGTACAACAACATTGCTCCCAACAACATATCCAGTTGGGGCGAAACGGTCAGTGCCTTTTATGAAAAGTATTTCTTCGAAGAGATTGAGAATCCAGACTGTTGATTGTCATGATCCGATCGTAACAGAACTTCAGTTGGTGGAACTCTGGATCAACGGTATGATTCAAATCTATCGTGCTCTTTTAGAGAAAAAAAAATTACGCTTTTAAACATTCTCTGAACTACACAAGGCCGCTAAGTGATCGGCAACAACTGCTCCTTCCTTACTGGAAAGAACAAGGCTTGCTAGAGAAAAATACTATGGAGATACTCGTGAAAGCTTCATCTTATCAAGTGCCACAAACTACGCGTATTCTGTCAGATTTAGCCTCAGTCCCAGCCCAAGGATCGGCCCCTATCCGAGGGTCTGGCCAAAATTCCACTTCAAACAAAAAGCCTGCACCTCAAAATAGGGACTGCGCCAACAATGATTCTCCTATACTTTTTATTTGTACATGTTGATATTAATCTTGAATCAATCTATGTCAGAAACTTTAATTTATCTTCTACCAAAAGTACATTTCTATGAAGTTAGGTTCATATTGTGATGATAGTATGATACTCAAAGTCAGACACATGAGCTTGGGAAAATGGTAGCATTTCTTATAATGAAATTAAAAAAAAACTTGGTCGAAGGGGATAACAAAAGGACAAGTGCAATTATCAATTTTCAAGAATAACACATTCAAAATGATAAGGACAACTATGCCTAGTGCGTAGCACGAGCACAAATCTAGCATTACTAATAAAGAATACAACAATGATACAGTGAGAACTCTCATAAACATGTTCCTATTGAACTGATGAGTTTGACTAATAAGGATGATGTCTTTTCTTGCGAGTTTTTGGAGACTTCATTCCTAGAGCACCTGAAATCCAAGAACGTTTGTTGGTTTCAGAAGATTCATCTGATAACCAGCAACATAAGCGACCATCTTCGCCGCCTGTCCATCCAAAAATGCCTCTCCCTTGGGAAGGTCCCCCGTGTATGCTTGACACAGGTAAGACGCTTCTTACAATCCCCGAGTGTCCACCCTCAAGGATAGCTTCCGGAGATTGAATTGCACTAGCCCCCTTGTAATTGACTGGGAAGTAACCTAATGTGCCAGCGTTTGTGCCACCAATCACCCACAAACGATCATTGGGTTCTGAATAGAGGCAGTCCACAAAGTAATCAACCTGCAGAAACAGAATCAAGGAGCAAAAAAAGCCAATTCTAAGGGAATCCCTTCGCAGAGGAGTAACTAGGCAATGTAACTTCTGAGGCCCATGCAAAATCATATATTTGAGTAGCATTTCATCACTCATCTAGTATTGAAAAGTTGGGAGCTTGACACTGTCACACTGTGATTGAGAAGGGAATTGATAACATGGGCATATGAGTGGTGGTAGGGTTTGTGATCAAGACGGTTTGACTCACAAGTGATCAATCAGACAGCATAAAAGAATGTCATTCATGATCCACTGAACCACCAATCACTTAACAAAAGACAAAAACTAGAAAAAAGAATTGCCTCAGCAAAGAAATGAGCATGCGACTTGCTTACAACATAAGTAGCTAAACACTTTGTTGTAACCAGTAATCAATAGTATTAGTAAAGTAATGACCAAAGGAACATGATAGGCATTATAAAAAAGCTTACATGGCCAAGCGTCCAGCTGTCAGATGCTGATGAACGAGCCTCTTGGAAGGTTGCTTCATTCGTTCCATCTTTCCAATCCCAAATACTGCCAAAAGGGAGTTATAATCAGCATGATGTTGTAAGAAAAAAACTCAAACGAAGCACACACAAAAAAACAATTTAGATAAAGCTCAAAATAAAAGAGGATGATGCTTAATTATTAGATTTTTCTCTCCTTTTGACGCGAAAACAAATAGGCCAATTGGGGTTCTCTTTGATGTACTTTAACAGATGAAGCATAACAGAAAATCCTAGAGGTTCTACTTTTATAATTTCGATTGTCAGATGCTAATCCTGATGCCTGTTCTGAACCAAGTAGCTGCAGTAATAAGCATTTTGCTAACTTAATGAGGTTTTGTTAGCAAAGCATGAATAGCTGGCATCGTCATTATAAGTCAAGAAATTGGAAGATTTACCAACTGGCATTAAATAGAAACTACTCTCCGCCTTTGTGTTTGAAATAATATACATGCAAAAGCTTCACAAGTCTAACGTTTATCCATAAAACAGGGTAGAAAAAAGAATTGACTTATTGAGAATCAATCTTTCAGGAGACCTTAAGGTTTCAATATGTGTCAGGCACCAAAGCTTTTGATTCATCTCTCCGAAGAATCCTACTTTTCCGATTGATGTTCCGACATTCATCACCTACAAAAATGTAAGAATTTCCCTGATTTAGAGTAAGAATAGGTGCCTGTCATAACAGCAATTAATGATAAGATACAAAGTATAAATGTATTTTTAGAGCTTCCACGGGATTGTTAATTTTATCTTTCAAATTGCTAAATATAGGAACAGCAATTTGGTTTTCACGAAGAATCGCAATAGTAAAGATTGTTAAAAGCTAGACAAGGCCTTTGAAAAGCGTAACCAGTGGTTTCTTTGTCACGAGAATGTTTTCAGCTCGAGTTTCACACTTCACGGGTTCTTCAGTTGGGTATAAAATGAAACTCTGTTTCAAAATCAGTTCTGTCTCATACACTATTGAAATTGGGTAGTCTCCAAGCGTAGGGTACGGAACTTGTTTAAAGATTGAGTACAATCTTAGATTCTGGTTGAGATAGAGTTTTATTTCAAATTATACCTGAGATCAAATACGAAACCTTAGCCACTTTCAAAGTGAGTGGACGAGAAAAAAAATCCGAAAATGAGTATAGTGTCTCGCAGTCTAAGGACTGGGTCCGGCTATAATTATAAATATCCATTGTTATCTCGAAATGCCATAGATGGCATTCCAAAATAGCAATGTTGCCAAACACATGGAGCATCCACAGTGGTGGCCATAATGGCAATTTTGCCAGAAAAAGTAATCAAAATGGAACATGTATAATGAATTTTGTCAACATTGCCATCTTTGGCAATTTGAGATAGCAATAGTCATGTTTAGCCACACCCAGTTTGAGAAACCGTGAGGCCTCACGTAGGTTTTCAAGTAGGTTTTTCCTTTCAAACTCATTTGAGAGTGAGTATAGTTTTGCACCCAAACTTACTCAGTATAACCCAATCTGAGATCGAGGGCGAGGTCATACTCACAGACATATCCCATAATGTACTATACAAACCCATTTTGAAATTGAGTTCCATTGGTAACCGACTTGCAATCACTTGAAGTTGTAAACTTGAGCTGAAATTCTGTGTAAAGCTAGAGTGGTAGACTCGTTTTGAAACTCCGAGCGGATTTTTTAACAATTCATCTCGTTGTCTTTGGTTGTGAAAAGGTATAGCAATCAGTTAAACTTGGCATTTTGAAAGCTACATAGAGCTGTGCCCACTGTGGTTGCTCTTAACCTCTTACAAAAGAAAAGATGATAGACTGAACATAACTAATTAATCATTAGTATTTCCACAATGTTGAAATACTGCTGATGCTATCAGTCATTCCAGTAGTCTTTTCCTTAAAATGTGATGACTCTTTATGGATATAAATTTCTTCCTCTATTGCAATAAATATAGAATTTAGGATACTTGTGGGAAAAAGAGGTATTCACCACATATCATTCCACCTATACTTTGAAATTCTAAACACTTCCCAGGGCCAAAACATCTTATTGAGTTAGAGATGAATTTCAATGTCCTATCTGATAGTGGAGCAAATTGAACGACTATCTAGTGAGGCAGAATAACTATTCATAAGCTTAAGAGGTTCAGGATGGGTACTTCAAGTCCACAAAATGCAGCTCCAGCAGAAGCCATAAAACCCATATACCAATGGTGTAAACAAATTTGAGTGACCACACTTGGTGTGTTCAAAAACTGAGAAGTTAATATTACACTCTTGCACATCTAGCATTGGGTTTTTATGCAAGTTTTCTGCTTTACCGTTTTGTTATTATACAAACAAAAGAATTTAGGATACTCAGAGTTTTGAAGCATCGGATCATAACTAAAATTAGAGAATTAGACAATCAACATGTGCAGCTTTTGAGATAAACAGCAATATAATGCTTTCTGAGTTTCTAATAAACAGCAACAATAACATAGCAGAGCAGAGCAGCAAGGTGTACTTACTGATTCCAGATGATCATCATCATTGATATCCCCCTCAGTGTCAATTACGCATAATAGTCCATCAACAGAAGCAGAAATAAGCTTGTTCTGATGACCTGGAGCAAAGTGGACCTAGTTTATAATCAAGATGCCATTGAAGAAATCAGAACATAATCATATGGTCTCTAATTTAAAATGTCAAGCAGAGATATATCAACAGATATTTTATGTGCTTTGACAAGTCCTTTTTCTTAACACATGCCTAAACATTAAAGGCATTTATATCAGATTATTAGTTAGTTATGACAATGATTTAAAGAAGCTTGCATAACAGAATATGAGAAGCAAGGAAATTTCTATACATGCAATTAGCACTTCCTAGCTAGTAAACAAAGATAGAAACTAAGTAGCCTGTGTCAGTTTATGGTATGAATGCCAGATGCACTGACGCTACAGATTTAAACATCAACCGATACATGATACATCCTGTAATCTTCTCTATGTGTTGAGGGAAATAACTAATACAAAACACAGTTTGAACCATAAAATAACGGGAGCTGGGAGAAGCAAAACCTGAGTAACATCTTCCATATGACACTCCTCCAAGCATGCCACTTGCTTCATGCTTCTTACATCCCAAAGGAGTATCTGCAAGTACCTAAGCATTAATATTTCTTTCACCTATAGTAAGAACTAATACTACAAATATATTTTGGAAAGTAATCGAAAATGAATACAGGAACGCTTCTCCAGCCTCTCTACCTTAGTTAAGATCTTACGGGCAACTGTTGGTAAACAACCATGATGTAAATAATGTCAAATTGTAGAAATTATGAGAACAATTCTTCCATCAATGAAAGATTAGAGAGAATCAAAGGCAACTCAAAGACAACACTAAGCATACTCAAAAATAAAACTCTATTACCCAAGTGAACTTAGTCATGAATGGGAGCCTTCTTATTCATAGACCACTGGCTAATACAACCAATTATTAACATTCCTACTTATGCAGTTACAACACATGCTTACCAAGCTTACAACGTGTCTCTTAATCAAATGCATACTTTCTTCTATTACATGCATGTGACTTGTTTCATACGTATTATAATGTACTCATTGTTATCCTGCGATGTGACTATGATATATTATTTCAATACGTATTGATCACATGTATGTTTTGTTTCTTAGGCTTTTAGGAACATTGCTGCATAGTCTATAACATTAATATCAGACAATGTGAAGGGTTTATTAGCCCCTGCATTACAATGACACAAACACCACCTCAACAACACACATATTCACTTTTTTGTTACTATTTCTCTGAGGTAAATTTTAAGAAAAACAAATACAATACAAGAAGCATAGAATGAATGCCTACCTCGGATTTGCATCCAGCTGAAAGAAGACTATTACTTGAACCACCCAAAGCTAAATTAAACACTTCTTGAGATGAACCAGCATTTAATATTACCACCTGATTAAACGACCTAATATCCCAGAACCTAACAGTACCATCAGAAGAACAGGAATGTAGAAGATGAGGCGAAGCTGAGTCTAAAAATGAGATTTCGTTAATAGGCCCACTATGACCTTTACATTCACCAAAATATTGTCCTGTTACTGGTGAATATAACTTAATCACATTTGTTGATAGTGATACGGCAAGAGTTGTTGTTTTTGAATTCTCTTCTTGACTTGAAGTAATTTGAAAGACATAATCATCTCCGAAGTTTGTTTGGATCGAATTCTTAATACCCATACGCTTCAATGAAGATGAAGCTGTTGTTGTTGGTGGTGGAGATTCTTCCATTTCTATATCCATTGATCTCGCTGTGACTCTGAACTAGAATAAATGAAGTTAAGGTTTAGGGTTTTTGCGTTCGACTATGCGAAGGAATTATAACTTCATGAGTGAACAAGGAAATGGAAGACCTAAAAGAGACTATGTTAAGAGCACCAGCGTTTTGGAGGAAAGCTATTGATGGATTGGTCCCGATCCTAATCTAAACCTGGAGGCCGTAATTAGCAATTTGGCTAGTCACTAGTGGCAATAATTCGAAACAAAAATAACATTAAGGCGAATCTGTTGTGGGATATTAGTATGTTGCTTGGGTAAATCCAGTCTCATTTTTTTGATAATCTCATTAACGACAATAGGGATATTACCGGTGAGACTAGAGTTCTACGTGAGGCTATATTTACCTCTACGAGCAACAACATTACAATCTGAGCTTTGCCTTGGCAGCTCTTTTTCTTATAAGAAAAAAAAAAAGTAAAAATACGTGTATTATCCGGCTAGGTGAAATATGAATTCGGTTAATTATTCATCTAGTTATGTGTGATTTGAAAAAAAATATGGAAATGCTTAAATTTATGTAATGTGTTTTACATATCTCAGTTCGGTTTTAAAATTCGACCCACATATATATAACGGGAGAGGATCTGTTAACATGGTTATCCTCACATTATTTTATAATTTTCGCACCGACTGTTCTTTGAAACCCAAGGATAATGGATTTGAAGTTAATATTCTGGTAATATGTTCTTCTTACATCGTTCTACATTCCTATTAAAAATGAGCAGAACCGAGAAGAATAACCCCATAATCTACCACTTTGAAAATTAACGCTCGAAATTAAAATTGGTAGATAGTGAGGCTTGGTATCTTGAAATGCACTGATTTTTTTTGGGAATGTAGAGCTTTGGAAGAGTATCATCAAAATATTAACTCCAAATTCATTGGAGTTCTATAAAAAAATGGGTGCTAAAATTGTGAGATAATGCGAAAAGGACATGTCAAAGGATCTTATCCCAACCATCTCATTATTCGCATCCTTAATAATATTTTCGTCAGTTTCAAAATATTATTTATCTTTTGTTGATAGTGGTTTTTTTCATTAAAGGCTCAAATATACTCTTGAATTTTCTGTAACTATAAATCAATTTTCACTAGGATCCAATTTAAAATTATAAAGAGTACGTGCATAGGTAGAAATTAAATGGGGTTAATATCTTTTTATCTTTATCTTCATTCCTTTAAAAGCTTCTAATCCATGTGGGGATACCATATTCCATGTTCTCTTAAGCCCGAAAAGCTAGTATTATTATAAGTGATAAAACCCAAGTCTAATTCTAGGAATATTGTGGAATGTAAATAACTTAGCAATTGTACTCCCTTGAGAATCAGCGGATCATCGAGGAGGTGTCTCCTCAAGCCTATAATATGTAACCTTAGCCTCAAAGCTAAGGAGGAAGAAACCAGTCGCAACTTGAAGATACTATCAATAAAACGCAACTTCTTTCTCTTATGTCTCTTTACTTATATTTTAGTTTAGTAGTGAGTTTATCTCTACTTGGTGTGGTTGTTAGCTTTTTAACAACTACATTTTGGCGCTGACTAAGGGGAGTTTTGACTCAACCTTATGCAATCGAGAAAAAAATTCTTTGTTATTTATGTTAATTTGATTTTCTTTACTTATTTTATACGTCATTACATTCCACTTGTTATCTTACAACACTTAATTCTTCGGTATTCAATTTTGAAAAGGAAAATATACCTAGTACATCACCTATTTTTTTCGTCCGTGAACCCCTATTGATCAACCTTACCCAATCAATACTTTTTAGGTCTTAATTAATTCAATAAGAACAAGTCTTAGTAAGAACCTTACTTCAATATTGTATTTTACAAATAATCCTTGGATAACTTAAAACCAATACCAAACGATAAAGATAACCTGTTAGATTATTTATTCATTCAACAAGACAAATTTTATTTGATATTTCTATTAAGATCTGAATTCTCCAAGGTTGAGTAATGTATTATTTGTGATATTCTAATAATACAATAAACGATATAATGCAAAAAGGAAATTGAAAAGACAAGGATACCGAGAACACCTTGTATAATCTTATCTATATTAAAAAGACAAAATATTACTTTAACAAGGTGATCTTGGATATAAGCTAGATTCTTAATCAGGGAATAAATTAAAAGGATAGATCCAACATGTTGTTAACACACAAGTGTAATTATTTTAATCATGAAAACAATTATAATGTGGAAGTAAAGTAAAAACACATACGCACAAGATTTTTTTAACAAGGAAAATTGCTTGGCCGAAAACCCCCAGAACCTAGTCCAATTTTGAGTACTTTCGTAATTAAGCCGCTATACAAATGTCTACCTGTAACCTTGTGCAGTTGAGATCGAATAAAATTTCCTAACTTACTCAGTTTCTTCAGTATCCATGTGCCTACAACCAATATGGCTAACACACATGAATTACCTAACATAATCCACTAACAAGTGTTTCTCTACCTCCGTAAGAACTCCTACAACCCAATTCTTTTATGACGTCTTACAAGAAGCTGCATTTGCACGTGTTTAGGTTTTCATTTTTCCCAAATCTTCTCTTTCATATAAAAAGGGGGGCTTAACTGTGATTTTTATCATCTTCTCAATTTTCAATCTTTCATCTTAATTTTTATTCCCGCTCTCATGTATCTCAATGGCTACTTCACCAAATAATCTAACTAATCAGGTTGATCAGGATTTTGAAAAAACCCTTAACCAGGCTGAAGGAAGTATCGACCTTAATTGGGATCGAACTGAGAAGGATAATTGTTCTGATGAAAAAGTTTCTACTTTTCTTTTTCAAGAATCTGAAGATGATTCTCCGATATATCATCAGATTAATGAAGTTAACAGATCTGTTGAAGTTGATCAAGTTGACGAAGATATCAACATTCTTTAGGATCAAATTAATCCGGATTTTAATTCTTATAAGTAAACTTTTTATCTAACTTCTCCACAAAATCAGGATAATCCAAATAATTCTTCAAATGATTATCAAATTGATGAATTTGGGGATAAAATTCTTCTAATTAATCCTCCTTCATTCCCATCAAGAATTTATGATGACTATCCGTTCCTCGTAGCAAAAAATTTATTTGTTAGTTTTCTCGTTCTTTGTTTTTCGCCAATTTCTCAAATTAAGGAATATTCCCGAGATCAACTTTTTACCTTTGAGTCTCATCTTAAATTTATGACTTCCTCTTCAACCCATTGTTCAAGAATATCTTTGTTTGGTCGGCTTCTCTCCTGGATAGATGAATCTCAAGTTTTATCATGAAATGAATAAAGACGTTCTTTACAATAATCATATATACTTGCATGGGTATCGATTTTTTAACTGCAAAGGAGAAAGGTCTTTTTACAAAAACCAACGATGGGTCTTGACCCATTCTTATTTCAGGTAATTGGGAGTTCGGTAGTCCTACCACTGATAATGATAAAAGAGTCAGAACTTTATTTTCTATAAAACCCATAACCTGTAAGTATTTTTTTCTCTTCAGACTAGTTTTATTTCAGCTGACTCTAGATTAATTATATGCTGGTAATTGGACTGGAAATCATTTCGGCTGTTTATTTTTAAGATGTTATAGAGATAAAACTTATTTCCATGTCTTTTATGATTGAGGTCCGGATCCCAACGCTTCTTTTTGAAGCTAAAATCCAAGATTTTTTTAACAACTTGGATTACCAAAAAAGACAAGTTCTCGATTACCAGGATGATCGAGACTTACAAGTTTCGAGATACCGAATGTCCTCCAGATTCAGAGTTTAATTCTTATAATTACTCTAGATTCAAACTCCCTCTATAAGTATATTTTACTCCGAGTTAGCATGTATTTTTCTTTTTGTTCAGCTTTAATTTATTGCAATTTTCCTTAGTTTTGTTTAGAAAAAAGGCTAAACTTTCCCATCCTGATTCTTCATCAGTTGTAGAGGGCACACTTCATGGTGCATGTCTCATCCCCGACAATGTTATTGTTATTTCTAGGGGTAATTCTGGTTTAGGACTGTTCGAAAAGGGTGTTTCTTCTTCTGTTCCAGCTTTAACAAAGAAACCACGTTCTAAAGCTCCTCCTAAATCTTACTAGAACAATTTCGGTAAAAATAAAGTTAAGTCAGGTGGGATTCTTGATAATTCCAGTTTTTTAAATTCCTCTGGAGATGTATATTCATAAACAATCTTTTTTGTCATCCCTTAAGTCTGAGATTGATCAACATTTTTCCAGGTTGGTGATTTTGTTAGTTTTTATTTATTTTTATAGTTCCACATAATCTATGTGTAATACACCAATTCGGCAGGTAGGGTTCACCGAATGGAATATAAGTATCGGTTTTTCCTTTCCTAACACCGAAGCCTTTTCAACACAACTGGCTCCAGAGTTGGCAAAAAGCTCTGCAGTTAAGCGTGCTCAGGCGGGAGTAATTCATGGATGGGTGACTTCTTGAGAAGCCGCAGCGGTGCCCATTGAAAACCCCACTCTGCCGGATGACCGTAGTTATGCCCATTGAAAACCCCACGCTGCCGGATGACCGCAGTGGCTAAGTGGGGACAATATCGGTGGAGAGTCGGATCATTACACTATGTGTCACTTATCTCTTCCTTCCTCATTTGTTTCAGTTTTGTGCTCATGTAAATAATATCATTCTTCGTAATGATGAAGTTGAGCAGAAGATAAAAAAATGCCCTCGAGGAGATTCAGAAGCTTAAATCATAGGTAGCAAAATATCAAGCTTATGAGACGCATTTCAAAAATTAAGCATCTGAGAAAGATAGGGAGGTTGAATAGCTGAACCAAATGGTTACAATGCTATAATAATGAGGAACTCATAATGGCTTTGATTCATCTCTCATACTTTCTTCAGCAAAAGTTCCTACTCAAAAGATGTTGTTTTTTCAAGATGCTACATTTTCCAATCCTATACCTTAAGATAAGCTTGATACAACTGAAATTTCTAGAGATACGAATGTCGCCATAAATATGGAAATTTTCCGTTGAGGGGACCACTCATTTTTCTATACTAAATGAAATATTCTCTTTATCAAAATTTGGAATAGATGAGGAAGTCACTCTTGCTTTTCAGCAGGCCGATCCCTCAGCGGGTTCAGCTTCTCAGTTGGCTTTTGAAGCAAGGGTGATAGCTAAAGAAATCCCAAACATCGTTGAAGAATAAGATAAACTTTCTCCTAGCTACCCATGTTTCCAGCAGTGTTTCTTCTGAAAAAGGGTTCTCATGGTACTGATTTGGAAGAAGATAGTGTTGATAAAAGTGATCCTTCATATGGAGATAATTCTGATTCGGATGGAGTTAATCCTTCTGAGTATAAATTTTTTTTATTATGAATTTTTTGTTATGTTTCATGTTGTATTTTCTTCTTATTCTTCACTATATATATATATTTGTTAGATGCATTCTTTTGTATCATTTGCACATGTTCAAAGTTCATTTTTGTACATAATATTTTTTTATGAAGTTATTTGTTGATTATATCATAAATGAGCATTTGTCTTCAGTTCTAACATCCCAACTGATGAATCTTAGTAAATGATTTTCTAGTTTATCCAGGACTGTTCTTTCAAAGACTTCTTCTTCTTAAGTTCTTTTTTAAAAGACCAAATTTTTTAGCGATTATATATATTAGTTGATTCAAGGTCCACTTTTTTTACTTTTTCTTCTCAACCTGTAGAGATAAGAGATTTTCAAATCTTATTTTTCTTGATACACCGTCTTTCACTTGTAATTGTAGTTTTCACCGGGCGGTATGGATTATATTCTAGCTGTTTATTTTTCAACTGTCTCGAGATAATTTCTTTTTAGTTTTTATTTTTTTTAAGTGCAATATTTTCATCTGCTTAATTTTTTGGTTAGCTTTGGATCCTTTTTCCTTTTTGAACTCATTTTCCAACTTGAGAGACTTCTCCAATAGTTGTTGTCCTGAAATTTCGCTCTATAATTTGTCATCCTTATCACTGTTATTTATTTTCATGGCATTTTTCCTTCACATTAGGGATTACCGTTTCATCATCTAATATATTGGATGTGACAGGTCTTATATCGAGATACCTGGCTAGGGTCTCTTTGTAGTGTCAAGATACTAGTTTGGAGTTCGGTAGGTCAACATCAATACGACTTAATCTCTCT
Source organism: Papaver californicum (assembly GCA_023531435.1). NCBI lineage: Eukaryota > Viridiplantae > Streptophyta > Magnoliopsida > Ranunculales > Papaveraceae > Papaver > Papaver californicum. The sequence continues at coordinate 6,967,405 of JAJJMC010014297.1, read as the reverse complement.
CACCAGGATAGATCCTTTAAATCTATTGCTTCCATAGTTTTTGGTCTTGGGTTTTTTTATCTTTTTTAACCATCATGACCTAGTCGACTAGATAGTGGGTTATAATTTCCCACGACGCCATTGTTTTCCTGACATTTAGAAGGATAAATTTTGGGATATTTCTTCTATCAGACAATCTCTATTTTTCTCTCTAGTTTTATTATGCTTTCTTTTAGCTATGATCTAGTTGTTGGATTACATATGATATTAAAAAAAAAAAATCAGATAGGTTTCATTCTTTTTTTCATAATTCATCATCGAGCTTTTAAATTGACCCGGATTAATCCATCCTCTGGTCTTTCCTATCATTGGAGACTGAGATAGATAAACTGATCTTTCAAAATGTAAAGATAATTTCTTATCATCTCGGAACTGTAAAGTTAAAATATCATAAATTCAAAGTATTGAATGTTAAACAATTGTAAAGCTATAAGATTGTAGTAGGATTAAACTAAAAGAAACATTGCGCCTTCCTTATTGTTGTCAGATTTGGAAAGTGTTCAGATGTTTTTCCCTCAGGTGTATGATCCATCTCTATCATTTTCAGATTACTGAATCTTTTCTCACGATCGTGTCAGATTCCTTTACTCATTGCTAGTGCTTCACTTAATAGTTTTACTTTTTTTTTTCATTTAGCCTAGTTCTCTTGTCTCTTTCCTTCGAACTGTTTTAATGTTCTCCTCAGATAAAAGAGCTTCGAGTTTCATCTTTACTCATTATTCCTTTATGTTTTTCATGTGATGTACTTCCTGCTCATGGAAATCAAAATATTGATCACCTATGTCAATCATTGTGATGCATATATATTTTCCTGTATTGTTTTCTGACACCAGTTCATAATTCATTTATGCTTATTTGATATCGTATTTCGATTTTTGGTCTTTTTTTATGACCATTCTTCATCTATAATTTTAGCTTTTAGTTCTGGTTTTCATCTAGTGACTTTGCAGCTTTCAGCTAGTCATTATCTAGATATTAGTTTACTTCACTATAAATCTGATTAGGCTATTCCCTCTCTCTCTCTCTTTTAAAAGATGAGTGAAGATAAAATTTTGAGATAAAATTTTCAAAGATAGAAGATAATAACCAATATATAAGAAATAGATACATTTTAAATTATCAATTTTTTAGATCAAAAAATGCCTTAACTTATAGATAGGAGATTTCATAATAATATTTTTGAAAATTCATCTTGATCATGCTTTAGATGTGATATCGTATTACCTCGTGGTGTGACTTCCCAGACTCCTCTTGATATGTGGTTTTTTCTTCTTTGTTGCGAAATTTCCTTTGATCCTCCATACATTTGCTTATTTGGTCGTTTCTTATATTCGAGCATCTTCTCAAATGACTTGGTTAAACTTTCTTTTTTTCTCTTTGATTATTGCCTCTTTGTTGACTTTCAGCTTCATGAATTTGTTTTTGAGATCTTACTCTCCAAAGTATTACTTTTTAATTATATCAAATATGTTATTGATTTTCCTGTCTTTTTGTTTTAGCTCCCATGTTACTTTCTTCGGGAGTAAGATGTTTAGATATTATTTTTTCAACTTCAGTGCTCACCACATGGAGTTGTATTTTGCCAGGTAATTAGATTTATTCTCGAGATGTCTGTTTTATCTCTTTTTCCTCCATCGCCTTTGTTTTACATACTTTTTGATGTCTCATTGACAGCACAATTAACTGTCTCGATATTGCTTGATTTCAAGATATTACACATTCTCCATTGTTATCCTGAACTTCAGCTTTTGATGATAAGTTGACGGTATAGCTTGTAATGCATGTAGCCATTCTCTTCTTATGATCATATTATATGGTGATTTGGTGTCCAACACCAGGAATACTGCATTTATCAGGATCGGTCCAGCTCTTACAATCAGCAGTCTTTCTCTCATAGAGTAAGTCTTCGATCCATTAAAGCCTACGATTGTTGAGATGTTGCTTTTTAGTGTTATTTTCTCTTACCAACCCAATTTTTTCATCTGTCTGTAGATAAATAATGTCGCACGTTGAGCTTTGATCAATCAGGAATTTCTTATAATCCCAACCGTTTATTCCCAGCTCAACAACTAGAGGATTATTATGTGGAAAAATCACTCCATATAGGTTTATCAAGGATAAAGTGATGCAGTTGGTGGTAGCAACAAATTTTCACATCTTGGATGTACACTCGTAGTAAGGATCTCGAAAAACTTCTTTTTTTCCTTCCTTTTCATCTTCTGGATCAGCTTTTGGTGTTAAGTGGATCATGTTTACACACCCTTTGGGTTTCTTAGATGGAGACTTAAAACCTGAACCTGATCCCACTTCGAGTTCGTACAAACTCTTTCAGGTGACCATCCTTCACTATATTATCAATGAACCTTATCATATTTTTGCACTCATTCGTGATGTGGCTTCTAGCATCATAGTAAGCACACTACGCCTTTTCTCTTCCTCCATTCTTCATTTTGTTAGGATGTACGATGTAAGGCTTATCTTTTATGTACTAAATAACCGTTTCAGGTGTAGCATTGAGTTTTGCAAATTTCCGAGATTTCTCTTTTCATCTTTTATCAGTTTCTTCTCTGAAATTTCTTCTTTTAGTTAGATATTCTTCGAATCTTGGAAAATAATTTCTTTTGAGGTCTACATCTTGATTTAATGAGAAAGCTTTGATACCATATAAATTATATGCATGTTGTCTTGTTCTCTTCTGACAAACTTTCCAGCTTTACTGTATAGCTCTTCCAAATTATCAAATTTAGATCCAATGAATAAGTTCTTATGTCTCCTTTTTGTAGTGCTTTCTTGAATAAGATACATAATATATCTTTATTTCCCTTATCGACGGGTGTTACAGCTGAGTTAAATCTTTTGAGAAAATTTGTGAACGATTTGTCTTCTCCTTAAACTATTCACATTAGATCTTTTAGCACATTATCCTGTCTGACATTGCAAGAGTAGTTTTGGACAAATAAGCTTTTTATGTCTGCAAATTTTTGAATGAGTTTGGTGGTAAACATCTGAACCAGATCAATGCATCATCCTGCAAGCTTGAAGAGAAAAAAATGGTCATTATCAGAGTATTGTCGAGATGGAATGCCATCATCTGCTCATAATAAAAGATATATTCATTAGGGTATGTGTTTACTTTGAAGTGAGAAAATGATAGTACATGAAATTTTATGGTAGTTTGGATTTTATGATTTCACTTGACAATGGTCCATCCTGTAGTTTGAATGTGGGATCACTTTTTGGTTTGTTGATCATCATTTTGATTTTTTCTTCTTGCTATTTGAATCTTTTTTCTAACCTTATTTCCATTGATTCTCTCACTAGACTGTGAAATTGACTCTGGTTCTGAGATGGTATGCCTTGGTGTAGTTCCATGTTGACTCGAGAAATGCCTATACGGAATCCATGATTGATCTTGCATATGGTTTCTAGTTTCTGGTAATAAAGAGTCACATATAAACACTTTTTTGGTTATTGTGCTACACTTAGATAGCAGAATAAGTTATGATATGAAAATTTCAGGGTAGCCCCTAGTTTATTTACTAGAAACAAGAATTATAAATGAGTAGACGAATCAGTTACAAACTTGTTAATTAAATGCTCCTTCTATTTCAAAAAGATAGATTTGTTTGATTTTACATAAAAATTAAAAAAACTAATCATTAACTCCATTCTTTCATGTTTTTCCTACTTAATCTTGTTGGTTTTTCTTTACATGTTTTTTATATCAAACTCACCAATTCATTCATACCAAAAGATTGTTTACATATGGTGGCTTTCAAGTACATCAATTAACAAGGAACTCGAATACCAATTACAAAGAAAGACACAATGAGCAATTAAATCGAGAAGTAAAAGATCGAGATACGACGAAAATCGTACCAAATTCCTCTTTAGAAGGTAGATAGAAGGAATGGTGTTAGGAGTTAAACCCAATCATTTTTGATGTTGAACTTCTTGAAGAAGAGATGCTCTTATGAAATAGTAATTTTCCCAATAACTTATCATATTGCAGAGTGTAATCAAGAAAACCCTTGTCAATCTCCATAGTACTTGAACCCAAATTAGCGAACCATGAACAAAACCTTATTGATAGAAAGTCTCCCACAAAAAGAGAAGACGAAAATCGTTTAAAAATGATAATACGAAACCTAATTATGAACAAAAACACAACGAAATCAAATAAATAAAAACCTAGACCTAAATAAATAACAAAAACAATCACTAAATCTAACTAAAACTCAAAAACTTTAAAGTTCTTGCTCAGTTTTGATCCCAAATGGACTAGATATGAACAAAAGGGTAAAAGAGGCTAGTTTCTTTTCTTTTTTTTTCTTTTTTTTTTGAATAGAGGGAGAGAGAGGGTATTATCTATATTAAAGAAGAATATGTAGACAATATAACATTTGAGTTTTCTTTTATAGAAATCAACATTTTATTTCTTAACACCTATATCTAGTTACCAAGCCTCTCTTTTTGAAACATAATGAGTAATAAAAAAAGTAAAATATATCTAGGTCATGTGAATTTTTGTACCCGTGAATGACATCCCGGCCCTGTTAGTAGGGCCAATAGCAGCCGTCCTATTGTTTTCCTCCTTAATAGGAAAAACCGGTTGTAAATTTGGACTCGGTCCCATATCCGCTGTGTACCTAGGTCACGATCTGGACATACCTTGGAAGTTGCACAAAAAAATTTTTTTTGGAAATAACTGAGGCGGCCTGACTATAGAGAGTCCAATAAACTCGCTTTAAGAAAAGGAGTATTCGGCATTTAGCATCCAAACTTCGATAGACTTGCATAGATACAGCTAATACATGTGCTATGTGACATGGTTGCTAAAGAGTCTACCCTACTTCATCGTATGGTGCTGACTGGAACAGGCATAAGCCTGGTCATAGGAAACTCAATTTAATTTCTTTTTAACAAGGACAGTAGAAAATATGAGTTTAACAAACGCATAATTCTCTAGTAAGAATAGTTCTATAATTAAGAGTGAAGAAAAGTGAGTTGCTATAAAATTGAACGAAAAGAAACTGGTCTCAGAGAAACATAGGTTCTCCAGAGTACACAATAATGCTGTTAAAGCAGATAAACACGACCACGACGCATAGTTAGGGGATAATCAATAACATTATAATCTCAAGATTCATCATCTGTCACTCTAAATAAGAACCCAATTTCATTTTGCAGTTTATCTGGAAATGACAACTCACTAATAATAAAAATGCTACGTTTACTAAAACACTCTTCATGTGCTTGGGGATGGAGCAGCCTCTGTCCTCTGAACGTCTTTAGCTGCAACTTCTACTTCTCCTGGCTTCTCCACTTCATTATCTAAGAAGAATAGTCAAACAGGTCAGGTTTGGCAGTTAAAACACCTGAATGTACCAATCTTGATCATCAGGTTAATCTTTAAGTTGTGAAGGATGAAAAGACTTAAAAAGAATCATGGTTCAATGAGAAATACGTCCGCATATAAATTAACAAGTACTGTGGATGAATTAAAGGGTCAAGATCCAGTACCATCATCATCGCTCTCGTCACCCATATCACCCATGCCGGACATATCCATGCCACCCATTCCCCCCATGCCACCCATTCCTTGCATCAAGCTGGCCATATCCATGCCGCCCATTCCACCCATGCCGCCCATTCCTCCCATGCCGCCCATTCCTCCCATGCCGCCCATTCCACCCATGCCGCCGAGTTGCTGAACAGTATCAATACAGGTTTAGGCCATAATCAAGGAAAACTTTAAGAGAAATGCATATGGAGGATTTGACACCATACCGAGAAATCCATATCTCCAGTATTAACATCGGGTGTTTCTGAAAACAACATCCAAAATTTCAGTGAAACCACATGGAAAACAAACAGCAATTAGAAGACTATGAGAACCAACAATAAGTTTAATAGTCTATCAGACCGTCTGCTTCATCTTCATCAACCCACTTGTCCCAATCAATTTTTAGGTAGTGTGGTGGCTTCTCACTACCACGCAACAGATTCTTCCACCACCCTTTCTCTGCTTTCTCGATAACACAGAAAATACTCCTCACACCAACATTAAGTTTGCTTTCCTGGAAACATTAGCAATGAAAAAATCAGGACAGCAAACATATAAATAAGGTAACTAACGGAATGAGGTAGACACTACAGGAAAATTAACCAACAGCAATAACCAGCATCAGAAACTACTACTGTCCTTACCTCAACATTGACCTTTTCAAACAGATCCAACTTCAACTCATACTGATGATTCTCTGCACCAGCTAAAGCAGAGAAGGTGAACACTCCTTCAGGGTCCACATTTACCTTTGCATCTTTAGCATCAGGTAAAAGTACTGTAAGGTAAACCTTATCTTCCCTTTGTGCCCACTTCACCTGAGGATGACGACTACAAAATCGAACCCATTCGAGAAAAAACAACCATGAGCAAATGTGTATAAACTGTCAAACAAAATCATCACACTTCTAATTTCACATGCCTTCCTAACATCACTATGGAAACCCGTCAAAAAAAAAAACATCACTATCGAATTTGTGACCACATCACAAGTCAACATAAGATATTAAACACAAGTGCTTTCAGGTATATTTTTGCTCCATAAACTGAAACACAACTTAGGAATATTAATATGATTACGAAATGCCAAGAAGGCAGCAACAACAATAAGACATGATCTGTAAATATGAATCCTCTTTGTGAAAGAAAAAAAAAGAAGTAAAAACAGTCCAACACAGTTATGAAACAGTATTAATTTCATATGACGTGTCCTTAATAATCCTTATAAGACATGGTTTCTAACAAGGGAAATATTAGAGGTTCAGTACTGAAACATAGGGTTTTTATCTGACCAACAACAATCATCTAACATGTTTCAAATCTAGAAGTTGAACAAACGATCGCGACTCTTAACCACCGAGATCTTTTAATTCAAGTGTTTAAGGACCAAACACGGACACTAACAGCAACTAATCACCATGACCTGGGTCATAAATTTTTTAACTCTTCAGACTTTCACAGTCTGAGGGATACACTTGTAGGTCGTCGTTTCAAAGGCCGCCGACTAGTTTTTCTTGGATCGTTTCCAATAACTTACATACTTGGATTCACTTAACTTACCTAGGTATATGAAACCCTAACTCATATACACACAGCACAAGTAAAAATGAAACCCAAATCGAAGCATAAAACCCTAACTCAAAGGAAAAAAAAATCAAAACCCTAATCTGAGAAACAGAGAGATACTGGAGTTAACGCTGCTCACCTCATTTCGGCTGAATAGAGAGAGTAGAACCCTAGATAGTTTTGCGTGAGTGTTTTTAGAGAGAGAGACCCGAACGGAAGAGAAGGTTTTGAGGGTAGAAAGAGATATATAAACAGGGACTCCTTTGGGAAGGTTTTTATATACAATTGTTGTAATTACGGTAATGCCATTTGGTTTCGGACTAACCTAAATCTAGTAGGGAGGACATGTGGCGGATGATTAGGGATTTGTTCATTTGACCCACTTGATCAATGACAAAGGCATTTTGCGAATGTTTTTTATTTTTATTCGGGGAAGAATATTTATAGCCCATTTATTTTATTTATGTATTAAAATTTATAATCAAAATGTTAGATCATATAGCTATGATATTATCAGATTACATTAATATTCCCTCCGTTTCAGGAAAAGAGTTACTTTCTCTTTAAATTTTTGTTCCAACAAAAGAGTTACTTTCATTTTCAATATAACAAACTTTCAAAATTAAACTTGTTATTTTAAGAAATGTTATTATTCTCATTATAAAGATATATGTAGTATTAAACTTTTTATTAGGATAAATTTAGAAATAAATTACAAAAATTATTTTCTCTCATCTTGCCTTAACAATTGTGCAAATAGGAAAAGTAACTCTTTTCCTAAAACGGAGGGAGTAACTTTTAACTAAATTATGTTGTACGACGACATAATAGGTTTTTTTATATATTTTTTTTCATATTAAAATAACATCCGAAAGTATATTAATATCGACTTTATTGAACTCCACTATTAACTTCTGGTTAGTTTTTTTTTTATCAGCACGAGTAATTAAATCATCAAAAGGTTCCTTCAGTTCTAAGGAATCATTACGTGGCAAAGCATCAACAACCACATCATTTGAAATATTATCATCGTTATCCAGTACAGACAAAGTTGATTCTTCCCTAGCAAGTCCAACAAATCCAACAGTTCCTGGACACCTCTATATAGTTGATGAAATCAATGAAAGGGTGGAATTATGTGACAATCCTGAAAACAAATCAAGTCATAAATTTATTCAGAATAAGTAGCTAATGACATAAATCGAAAACATAATTTAATTGCCTATATTATTCATTACGGAGTGTAACTGGAATTCCAAAACTTATTGTATTACAATTAAACAAACCAGAAGAGTGATACCTCTTGGCTAAAATAGTTCAAAACAAATATTGAACCATCACAAAGAGTATCACCAAGACTTGTGATTCCCTAACTTGTCTCGTCTTCTTTTTAGTAGTAATGCCCCTGTTGATATCATGTAAATGAAGCTGAATAAGATTCTAAACAAACACAATTATGTCATATAAAAAAATGATGGTTGATAAAAGAAAGAAGAAATTAGCATAACATATTCAAACCCTGATCATGCCTAAAGAGATCTTAAAGTTGTTATCAACCCTAAAAATACATTGTCACATTGACAAATTATATTGCAAATATAAGCATTCCGGATACATATATATATTGAACAAACAACATCACTAAGTTGGTGATATAACTATGAATTTCGTTTCAAGTGTGATTTATAATAACAAGTTTTCAAACATTCATGCGATTACTCAACAATAATGGTTTAAGTGATATTCATATTTATTATCAAGGTTCCAATGTTTTTGACTGAAATGTGTGTATTTTTTCGACGAATCAAGTGGCTTTAGTAAAGCTAGAGCACGATAAAGAAGGAATTTAAGATGTATTAACTATTAAATGTCTAAAACCCTCAGTGGTATGCTTCTAGTCCAATGGTTCCTCATTTATCATGGCTCTACAGAATAAAAGTGCCCAATATATGCTTTCTCGATTCCCAAATTTTTATGAACGTGAATGATCATATCATGTGCTTTAAGGATGGCATGGCATTCAACAATATTCCCTATGCATGTATGGAGTGAGAGTTGTACAGCTTAAGGTGGCGAGGTATTACATATTCAATACTTTTGTAAATGTTTTGGAGAAGAAAGATATCGATGAAATGCACATTTCATAATGACTGGTTTTACTATGGTAACTCGAAGTTAATAAAGTGCTAGATTCTTGCCTAGAATCATAGTTTGAAATGTAAATTTTATCTCTTAATCGTCAAACAAATACTTTTGTTTGTTATATATGGAATTTCAAATTGTCAACATAAGTATATATGCTTGTCATTTCTAAAATCTAGTTAATACTGGATGCATTGCTTGTCTTAGTTTAGTCTGTATGTTGCGTGGTTACTAATATTTCTAAGATTTATTTCTTGAAGCTCAGTGACGGAAAATCTGAACTTTATGATATTATTTGATTTAGAGGAAAGCTTATTTAGCATGAACTTCATGCCTTATGCAAGTTCGGAATAATTTTAAGTTTCTAGTTTTCTTATTTGTATAGAGAGGTTTTGTTGAATTTTCGAACCTATTATTGAATGTAGTGCCAATCAAGATTTGACATATGTACAAATCAAAGTATGTAAACAAAATATCTTAATACGTTCACTTTATTGAACGTAACTGAATATTGGAATCAAGAAAAAATATTTTCATGCAATGATTGTGGAAGTGAGCAGGGTAAAGAAAGCGAGTCAAGTTGTCATCAATAGAATCCTAGATAAACATATCAAACAGAGCATCCATCTTCTCGTAATATGTACAAAAATGAAAAGAAGCTTACCCCATGATTTTATGAATAGAAGTTCTTCGACTACGCCTAGAACTGTTCAAGTTAAGGAGATGAAGAAAATCCTTAAGTCGCTACTCATTTTAGAAAATTACACAGCTGTATGTATATAATTCAACCCTAGTATCATATATGGACTCCACTTGTTCATATAAATTCCCTAATTTCAATTTTCTATTCAAAAAATCGAAAATAACCAAAAAAAATAATCAATTATGGCAGAAAATCAATCACTAGAATCAAAAGAAGAATCTAACCTTTTGAAGCTTAGATGTTTGTTCTCAGTTTAATCTCTGTTGGTTAAAGTTACTCAATTGAAACCCTAATTTCGTAAACAAAACCCTTTTGGGAAAGAAAATTAAGGTTACTAATTGAGTAACTTTGGTTAACAAAGATCAAATTGAAGTTGGAGAAGAAAACTTTTATCAAAGATTAAGGTTTAATCTGGTATATCATCATCATCTCCATCTATTCTCAATTTTACCATTTTTTAGCCTCAGAACTTTAGGCCGAAGAAGAAACCGATTCTTTATGAAACTAGGTTTTATATACATTTTCTAATTTAGTCATTAAAAATCATAGGTACATTAAATAAATACCCTACAATATTTATATATAACGACGAATAGAATTAGATCAAATATCATTTCGGCGATTATGATTAGATTAACTGGTTGAAAGTCATCCTAATCCAATGGTTTATATTAAATCTTCACACAGAAAAAAAAATCTGACGGTTGAATTTTAAAGTTTTGAAGATCTAACGTCCAATTTCATCATGACTCAAAAATGGTAAGCTTTTTCAATTTTTCCTTGTTTTCATTAAAAGGGGGAATTAAGAGAATAAACTTGGATATTTTTTTTTCGAAAAGTTACAACTTTGAAAAGTCAAAATAATATAAAATTGAAGAGATCCCTAGATTAACATTTTATTTACGTTAATTTATTTTGTAGGGTTTGCATCCAAATATTTCACTTTATCTAGGTGTAACATTGTTTATAACTATTTATTTATTTTTTTGGTTTTTAATATTAAGAAGCATTGTGAAAGATGGAGTTTTTGCACTTTATTATCCTGGTTATATTGGGGCATGCTCCAATTATTTTAGGTCTACCACTAAAAGTTAAAATAGGGTCATTATCCAACTATTTATGTTATTATCTAATTAGTAAAATTAATATTAATTAATTCAAATGTTAGTTAAATTAGTTGGTGACTAAAACTGGATTATAGTTAGTGTTTAGATGGTAAGAATTAGAGTAGAGTTTTTTTTAAGAAAAATTTGAAGAAAAATGAAAAGAACTTGAGGAAAACTAGGGTTTTGGGGTTTTAGTAACAAAGATGAAATTTGATTGTATCGACGTATATTCTAGTGGTGAAGAAGAAGTGGGTGCATATATGTATCATAAATCATATTATCGTGCTTTTGATCCTACCGATTTTGGGTTTTTGTTGGACGAACAAGAACGTGTGAGCCAAAGCATAAATGAGGATTTTAATCAAGCAAATGAAGATTCAACCCGGAAAAATGGAGATCTTAATGCTTCCAAACGTCAGGTATACGTCATAAGTGTTAAGGATCTCCAAAAATGTATTTGTAGTCTATAATCTCCAAAAAAATGCTTTTTTTGCAAATTTTGACATATTTTTTGGCCTTCGTATAACCCAGAATCGACGGTTACAATGACATTGTAACTAACGATTCCACCTCTTCTCAGAAATTACTAACCAGAATCGGTGGTTATGGTCATGAACAACGACCGATTTTGGTTCAGTTTCGGGGGGATTGGTAGGTCAAATAAACGGTCGATGTGTGTTGCTTTATGTAACGATTCTATTCGAAAAAGTGTCCATAAAAATTACACTTTGTTGAATGCTAGAATCAGTACACAAGTCAGTTCACGTGTGCCGATTCTAACATTTTTTTTCCAAAATCAATACTAGGTAGAATCGGTAGATACGAGACAACCTGAAGGTCGATTATGTAGAATCGTTCGACACATTTTTTACCTATCCGCCAATTTCATTGGCCTAATTTTTTGATTTATGTTATAGATTGTTCAAACGGTCGACGACCAACCTGAACCCGTGGCTCATATGGGGCCTGATACTTATGCCCGATACTACACTGATTTGGTGTGGGAAAAGAAAGAAGATGAAAGGAAAATGGTTTGTGGACAAATGCAAAAAGCATTAGTCTTAGGTCATCGTACGAGACATGATCGTTTGGAAATTGTTTGCAAGAGAAGGGACAAGCATGAACGTCACCTAACAAAGGACAAGCCGCATATGAAGAGGACGTCGAGGGTCTACACGAGCAAGTCAAAGAAACATGATTGCCCGTTAAGATTATAGTGAATAGAGTCAATGGTGTATATAGGCTTTCTAAAGTGAACAATGGTTGTCATAATCATAATTAATGTTAATCGAATTATTGGACACTCTCCTTAAGATTTTTAAAGTAAAGACATTTTTTCATTAATAGATAAAAAATTAAAATTATATATATTTATTTAAAATTAGGAGATATTTATTTTCCGGTGCGAGACTCAACTATTTTGCCAGCTTTGAAATGATAAAACGGCTCTCTTCTCCATTTGGTATATGCAGTCTGTGTCTCAAACATGTCCCCTCTAGGCCTAGCGAGAACCTCGTTGTACTTGTAGCACAACTTCTTATCATGAATTTTCCTTGAAGAAACATAGTCGTCCCGTAATCAAAGCATGGACCCCTATACTTCTCGCCCAACTTGGGAACGAAAGGTTCTATTTTTACTAGATTCCAAAATATACGCTCATCCCGATGTACTTCGGGAAGATCCATGACGACGTAAAAATTCCTTACCCATTCCGTGTCATCCTCAACGGACTTTAGTCTTTCCTTTAGTTTGAATTAGTCATAACCTTGTTTCTTGAGTACCTCTTCATCCATGACACTAACTGGTTTGTTTCTTTTGCGTATCTCTTATTCCATTCAACTAATTGATTTGGTAGTTGGTGATTATGGAGTAGTTCGTTTGCATCTTCTGAGTATCTCTTCAGTTAAATTGGTAGTTGATGATGGACTTGCCATTACAAAATATTTTTACTTTGAATGAAGTAGTGTATGACGAAGAAGGATTTGTTTGAATGAAGGTAGTGTATGATGGAGAACGGGTTATACTATTTATATGAATAAGGGCCAACAACTATATTTAAAAAAAAAAAAAAAACTAGTCGTTGAGCCGAAGCTTGATCATGTGCAATGAAAAGTAAAACATAAGACATAATTAAAACCTTAGTTCAATGACAAATTAAACCTGATAGACACTACGATCCAAACATAACAAGTCATTCTAAATAAACATAAACTATTGTTTTAGATATAAATAAACATCCATAGATTAAATGATTTTCAGCATCTTCTCACTGATCAGCTTGATCAACTTCAGTGGCTTCGACAGCTTCAGCAACTTCATTAGCAGCTAATGCCTCATCAAACTCCCTCCACATATCAATTCCTGAGTGTTACAATAATGTCCTCATCAAGTTCGTTCAAAGAGAGATCTCCAAGAAGCTTCTTAACTTGCTCCAACTTTGTCTCTCTTACAAAACCAAACTTGTATAGGTTTCGCACAATAGGTGGCTCACTCTTTTTAAACACATCGCACTCACGGATTTATGTATAATAGCTAGTACTCTTGCCATTTTTCTCCATGCCTACGAAAAATAAATATAAGAAAAAAGGATAAGTATGATTAAAGAGAAACAAAATCAACAACCACTAATTCAATTAACAACAAAATCAGTAAATCCCAAAATGAACTCAACAGAATCGGTGGTTAAGATAATATTTATCCATCGATTCTAACCATAAAAGTGAACAGAAAACGAGTAAAAAGGAATCATGTCCAGAATCATTGGATAAGACAGATCTTCTCTACTGATTCTCATCTGAGAAAATTATAAAATAAAGCAGAAGAATCGGTGGATACAATATGTCATATCAAACAATTTTATATGGTATTTGTTCAGGATGATAATCAGGTTCTTATCCAACGATTCCCATCTCAGAGAAGTAAAAAAAAGGACAAGGTGGAATCATTGGATACAACAGACTGTATCCAACAATTCCCATACGAGAAGAAGTAAAACAAAAAAAAAACAAAAAGGTAGAATCGTTGGATACGATCCGATGTATCCAACAATTCTGGGCATGGTAATTATCTGCTAGTAATATGGATTAGAATCGCTCGATGTGGACGTATCATATCCAACGACTGATGCATGTTCATGAAGATCATACCGGAATCGTTGGATACGATACATCAACATCGAATGATTCTCACTAAAAGTAAGATTTAAACACTGATATCAATCAAAAATACTATTATAAGTATGGGTTATATAAATTTACCTTGTAGATCGAGTGAGATGGGAGATCCGAGTTTTTTGTTTTTTTTTTGGGGAATAGTTAGGGTTTTTAGAAGTTGAAAAGTTTGATGGAAATAATTTTTTTTTTTTTTGTTTAGGATTTTGTTAGATTTAGAATGTAGTGAAATAAGGAAAGAATTTTGTATTTGTATTATGATTTAAGTATTAGGGTTAATTAATAAGTTGAGGGTAGTTTAGTACTTTTGATAATATCTAATTAGACACCTCTTATCCTACTCTCTAGTTGGGAACAAAATTGTGTAGGCCCATAATAATTGGAGTAGGCCCAATATAACTAGGTTTATTATTGTGATATATGTAGTTATCAAAATTGTTGTTTTTTTATTTTTATTATTGAGAAAGATGACATTATCTCCTGTGACAATACCAGTTTTCATCCTAAACACTAAGGACGTTTATATTTTCACTTGTAATGAAAAGTGTAGTTTTCATAAGGATACTTCCAACTAAACCTTAAAAAAATATCGTATATAAACAAAAAAAAAACATGGGAAAATAGTATTTATTTTAATTATTTTGTTAGTAGATAAGATACCTAAATTAATGAGATTAAAAAAAATAATTATTATTTACAACTAGATAAGGAGGGAGATCCATGCACACTCTTAGTCACACACTATCTCACATGATTTGCGTTATTTTTTCCATAAAACTCAAAACAAAGAATTTAAAGCTAATATTTTTATGAATTGTTCCTCTAATAAGAATCTACATTTCTACCAAAAACGAGCACAATCCGAGACGTATAACACCACCATGGGTTACGGGGTGACGAAGGAGAGTTGTTATGGGGGTACCAATACAGTTGGGCTGCTAATGCATGTTCCACCACGATAAATATCTCAACCTTATGTTATATATCGTCTACTTTTATTTAAGCTATCATGTACTTTCTAATTTGTCGTGATATGTTATTTAGGATCACACCGATCGCGTGCGTCTTCCAAAACACTAATCGTTAGTGAGCAAAATGATTTTATGGCCACTAGACAGAGAAGCACCCCAAGTCGCCAAGATCGTTAAAGAATCAAGGTTGACGTATGCAGTAAATAATTTCGTGGTGGGTATGAAAAACCCCTTGTTTCTGCCATTCTCGAGAGATATTATGCTGAAACGGATACTCTGCATCTTCCATTTGGGGAAATGACAATAACCCCAAATAATGTGCAGTTGATCACAGGTCTCATCGTAGGAGGTAAAGCCATGAGAGGGTCCAACTATGTGAGTGAGCTTAGTTGGGAGGTCATTTACGAGTTCATTTCGAGGGTGTTTGGTTGGGATACATACCATACCATGAAGGAGACGATGGTAGCTGAAAAAACAGAGAATATTCCATCTCAATAGCCCGAGGGAACAATTCTGGCGAATAAAGGCGCTTCATGAAAGCGGTGAGCTGACCGAGTACCGTATCAATACTACAACCACCGCGTATATTCTTTATTTCTTGGGATATGTTATCTTCCCCAACGTTTATAGTTCTCGGGTGAACGCCAACTACATCTAGTTAGTGGAACCTTTGAACAAAGTCCGGATTACTCTTGGGGCACTACTTTCCTTTCCTATATGTTGAACGAGATGATACATAAAGTGTACTAGGATAGACAAGACGCAAGTCGGAGGAAATGTGGCTCTTCTCCAGGTAATTCAAGGGGTGTAGTTATGGAGCTTTGTTTATCTTACTTTTCCTATTCTCACTTATATTCTTACATTGATGCAGGTGTGGATATACTTGCACTTCTCAAAGTTTGCTGAGAGGGCCAGTATGAAAGAAAATTGGGATCGTACTTATTTTGGAAACAATTACTCATTCAACGGCAAGACAAAGAGTCAAGAGAAAGACCTCCTTGATCTGAGGCAGAAATGGACAACTTGAAGACGACGGATGTTGTCTTTCACCCTTACAAGGAATAATTTGCTGAAGGAACGATAGTTGGGTGCGAGGAACAACGTTACGGTGGACCTATATTTCATCCAAAAGGCTATGTAATGTACAACCATACAAGAGTGGCGAGGCAATATGGTGTTGTACACAAGATCCCTGATGCACTCAAATACAAATTTGACATGTCTAAATGTAAGTCCCTTGAAAAAGAAATTGTGGTCGTTCACCTTCCTTTATTATCATCCGGTGTTTGGGAGGGGATGGGGGTCATATAGTTGGAATGGGTAGGGCTTCGAACTCAGATGCTGAAACATCTCCGGATAACATGGCGTGGCACCCAACGTTTCTTATACCCGTGTGATACAGATAAAAGAGAGGCCCTTAATCAAGGACCGGGATAGAGTTCTCGTTGTTCTGGTACATGTCGTAGTCTCTTATGGTTTGTTAAGGGTATGACATGACTTGTAAAATGTTTGTTCTTTGAAATAAAAAAGAGAAGACGAATCACGTATCTGATCAATCGTGCAGAAGCATGTATGAAAAGAGGAGAACATGTTGAGGCCAATCATAGGAAGATTGAAGAATACAATGCTACGGAAGATGAACAAGCTGGTGTTATATATGGGGAAACAGTTATGTCGGCGGCAAAGAAAAAAGCTAGAGTGAGAAAGGCTACTCGGGGAGAATCAAGCAGGGGACAAGGCAGAGATGACCAACATGATAGTGGTGATAATGATGGCGCTGCAGAACGACCTTCCAAACGAGGTCGTGGTGTTCATGGTGGTCGTCGTCGTGGTGAGGGTGGTGCTGATGTTAAATGAATACATTCTTGTTTCTTAAAATTATGTCTTTAACTATGGATGATTATGTCTTCGACTTATATTTGTCGTTCGAATTTAATATATTAGGTTTATTAGTTTATAAAGGAATGAATTTAGTTGGTTTTAAAACTATTATGTTAGCTAAGACGCGACAAAAAAGTACAATTTGGGACAATTTATTATTGGCACTTCTTGCAGTTTTTTAACCAACGATCGTTCGATGTGGACATCTCTACTGAACGTTTCTGGTTTTTGGGATTACGAGTTACAATCATTGGATAAGACTTTGCATATCAAACGTTCCGAGCAAAAATGCCAAATTTTTGTCAGGGTCACAAAATCGGTGGATGGATTCATATCAAACGATTTTAGCCAGAGAAAATGCCAATTTTTTTGGTTGTTTTTTAGCCTAGAGTCGTTCAATGTGGACCTTTGACCGATTTGACAAGCCAAGTTTTCAACATCATTGATGAGGTAAAATTGTTCTATGTGCTTATATATAAACAATTCTAGCAAACGTAGATTGTTACGGAATATTTCACTCATATTTTGAGTTTCCAAAAAAAATTCGTTGGATATTCCTTTATATTATAATGACCTCTATCCCAGATACAATTTGCAGTAAACTTACACCTTTTACTCACTCCCACTTCATCCACTACTCAAATAGATCTTGGAAGATGACATGGAAAGCAGAAAAAGATTTGAAGCTCGTCACGTCGTTCATTCCCGTCTTCCACGAACGTCCGTACGAAATTTATTCAATGTTTAGAAAGAGAGTTAAAGAATTCTTTTATGAATACACCAGGAACCCTAAACATCTAAAATGGGTAGACCTAGCTTTAGATTTGACTACATCAAAAGAAAAATGAAAGAGTTCCATAAAATTTAAAGAATGGTTACCGAGCATCATCCCCAAGCTTCTCGTAGCGAGAAAGTGAGTAATTCGGCATGTTTATCCATATATCATCGTTTGATGTTTGCATACAAACGTGTAATCAATTTAATTTCAAGGCGAACGATTCCGTAGCCTATGACAAATACGAAATGGGGAAACAATTTTCATGCACGCGAGGGAACACATCGTGTTGAACAAACGTGCTTGGAGGTTTATTAACGATGTATTAATGTGCGAGCTTCAAGAATACATGTACTAGATTATGTAATGCAATGCGCTAATTTCCTAAACTATTTAATGCAATGCGCTAATTTTCTAAACTAAGAATGAAATTTGTCTTTATAAAGGTGTAGCACAATCGTTTTATATAAACATCCACATAGATCGATTGTTACAATCAGCTTTTATTAAAAGATATGTACACCGATTCCTAGTGTTCTTCATGGTTGAAGAACATCAACCCGGAATCGGCATACGTTATCCATAGTATCCATCGATTCTGGATTGATTAACTTAAAAAAATTTAAAATTTCTCAGATTTTTTTAGGTTTTGATGATTACTTTAACACTAATTGATTTCACAACTAACATAATTAAAAAACTACTAATAGAATTAATTAAAATTAATGAATCATAAACAAATTAGACATTAATAAAAATAGTTGGATAATAGGTTTTTATTTTTACTTCAAAATGTTTTTGTTTAACTTTTAATGGTAGATTTTAAATAAAACCGATAGACCTCAAATTAACTAATTTTATAAAAAAAGACTGTTAATTTAGGGTTTCCGAGACATTTCCACATTCTTGACATTTCCACATTCTTAATTCAAAAGTTAATCCACCGTAAACTGACTTAATAGACAAATTATTACCTGAGATTCACACAAACGAATCCTCCTGATGCGAAAGAGTTGGTGTCGTCCCAATCCGTATTAACAGGTTTGCTATTTCCACCAGTTCCCCATTAATGGGGGTTTACTGAATTTGATATCCCATCTGCCATTGGACATGAAGTCTCTTATCTTCCCATCTTTGTTCACTGAAAGCTTATATGCTTTAGGAAGTAGTATTTTTAGGCTCTCACACTTATCCATTTATCCACCGAGAAATATATGGAAGCTTCATTACCTATGTTCGTAGTGATGTTCTGCTCCACTATGAATTCGGATTTCTGAATACCCTTCCATATGCCTCTTCCATGAGGTTTGATAGTGTCTCTACCCAAATATCTTCTTCAACATCACCCATCTTCTCATGCACTATTCTCCAGAGGGAATGTTTCTCGTTGAAAATCTCCATGTCCATTTTGCCTCTAGGCCTACAAATTCTTTTCCAGGATACCAATTTATCTTCTTCTTCACTTTAGTTGAGCCCCAATGAAAATCTCTCATGAGCTTAGTAAGTAAGTATTTTTTTTCTACAAACCTGTACATGGATTCTCAAGTTGAAGGTCATAGAGTTAGTCTTAATAAATGAATTTGAAAGCATTTTTTATTTTACAAACTTGTACATGCAAAACAAAATTAAAAATAATGTCGTCATAGATTTGTTAAGCAAAACGGGTCACAGATGTCAGATACTACATACTCCACCTTACAAGAACAAAACGTAATCAAGAACAATTAAGTTGGTTGTGCCCTTTTCTACATAATATTACATCTGACTAAACAAAACAGGGATTTTGGATTACAGCAATATATGTACAACACTACAAATTAGACACATACCTAGTGGCA
The DNA here is from genome assembly GCA_023531435.1 of Papaver californicum. Lineage (NCBI taxonomy): Eukaryota > Viridiplantae > Streptophyta > Magnoliopsida > Ranunculales > Papaveraceae > Papaver > Papaver californicum. The sequence continues at coordinate 6,947,648 of JAJJMC010014297.1, read as the reverse complement.
CAAGAAGTAGTAAGCAAATTGCTAATAAATACATACAAATTTCTTCAAATCCGAGCAGAAAATGTCACCAAGGTTTACTTCATGTAGGTGGACAGTAAAAATAGACATGACCTTTTAAACTTCCGTTAGTACTTTCAGCTGTTCTGGGACTTCGTGAAAAACTACTGCATGTGGAATGGTTTCCTAGGTGTAGGTGCTCGGTTCTCTATTGACTGTAATCTTTGTTTGAGATGAAAGACCTCAACCTGCAAATGGATTTGAGTTTCACAGAACAGTACCAATTCATCAGCATATACGGAAAGGAAAGAGAATATATTCTACAAGCGATAATAAGTACGATAATTCAAGACAAATGCAGTACCTGTAATTGGAACGCTCTGGCTCTTTCTCCAGTAAGCACACCCCTTGTTGAATGAAGCTCCTGCATTACATTTGCGATAATCAGAAAGTGTAAAAAGTGGTTGAGTGGACATTACCATATGAACATCAGGAGCAAATGGTCAAAGAACTCTTTAAGAAGCAGGTTCTAAAAAAATGAAATTCTTAACTGACCTTTTGTGTATCATCCAAAACAGCCTTCAGGAAAGCTACATCATGCTCAAGTCTCACGTTATCAGAGTGGACTATATTTGATAGACTGTTAGCTTCATCTTGTGCAATCTCTATACTTGAAAGTTTCTCTTTTAACTGCTCCATTTCCTTCACCGTGTCCGACAGTTTTTTTTCCATATCCTGTTTACTCTTAATTACTGAAGATAAATTCTTCTCTGCAGCTTCTTTGCTGGTCAACGCAGTGGTTAACTGTCCTTCAAGCAACCCATTTTTCCTTATCAAACCAGCAATTTTAGTTTCATACATTTGAAATAAGCCAACTGGTTTTCCTTCAGATTCTGGATGTTGTATTTCATCCTTATCAGAATAATAATCTGTACTGATTTGATTCTGATGATGGGTTATATAGTTTTCTGAGTCAAACACCGAAGACATGTCATCCACATTGTTCACACCTCCTGCAAGATCCGTCTGAACTCCTGTGTCTAATGTTTTTAGGTGCTGCTCCATTGTCTGCACATATCGATTTTAGTTGTAGACAGATAACGTAAGTACAAAGCCTAATATAACGCAGTCATATATGAAATGATTTCAGATGATGACTGTAAATCTGATGTTGCTGGTAGCAGCCTTGATATACCTGAGAAGAAGAGTTCTTCCGTGCTGAGCAGTTATCCGTCTCCTTAAAGTTCTCATCCAACATATTGTTCCGCATCGTTGAAGCTATTTTGCGTTCTTCATCCTTGTTGCACTTCGTGGAGAGTGAAGAGAGAGGATTTGAGTCCATTAGGGAGGAGACAGAAATGGATTTCCTACCTGAGCCATGGTTCTCCAGCACAGATGCTATGTTATTTCTGACAACTGAATCAACTGGACATGGGAGCACGATTATCAAATTGACATGCAAACCCAATAGTACAGGTGAAATTCTCGAAAAGTGCCTCACCTGGACATTTGCTGCCAGTTGATTGCCAACCCATAGAGTCATGCCTTTCCATGACCAATACCTCAATCTATAGAGTTAAGAGTTACATCAAAAATGTTATTGATGGCTAAGAACACCTTAGCCACTTAAAGCAAATTGCCAGAGAGAATATCCTCACTCTAACCTGATTGGAAGTTTCCTTCTTGTATCCACCAAAAGCAACTAGGAAATCCTTTTCTTTATGATGCACAAATACCAAGCTAAACCCCTGTATAATACCATAACACAGTAATTCTATCAAACTAATATATATCAAATGAACTTTTTATAGTTAATTTTATTGTAAAAACTGCTTTTAGTGAGTGACCAAAAGTTAAACCGCATGAGCATGACAAAGAAGTGTTAAATTTGAAAAATTACTTGAGCTCTATCTAATATCTCGCTTCAATATAATAGCATATCTAATGCACATAGTCACCAAACTCACTTTGGCGGAAGTTATCGAAGATGCAGATGATGCCACAGCTACTGACCACTCGAGTTTTAGGACATCAAGGACCAATGTATCAGCATGCGCTATAAAACAAGATTATAAGTTTAAACTCTAAAACAAGTGGAAGCATATTATCATAGTGACTAAAGCATAGCTCAACTTTAAGTAAATCTTCACAATAATGCTTAAAACACACTCATACTTAAAATTAGTCCAAGTGGAAAAAATACAAATGCATTGCGAAGTTTGAGATATACTTTTTTTCTTGCTTCCACCTCCGGCAATGTACCATTTATTCCCACATAAAATTCCACAGCTACCAGCTCTAGGTGATGGATGGAATCCACGAAGCTTAATTCTTGTCCATATCATCTGAGAAGAAAAATTGTAATAGTTGACTTTAATGTAGCTAAATAAGATTAAACTTAGCATCTATTAAGAAACCAATTGACTATGCACACCGGCCTCAATTGGTATTGGAATTCAAATAAAAAAGATGCCTAAGTTTATATACCGTTTCAAAATCAAGAGAGTACAAATCATTCAGAGTCCTCGATTTTGATGACCCTCCAAATATGAAAAGGATTCTGTCATCATAGAGGGCAGCCACATGATTGGATCTTGGAGATGGTCTACTCCCTCTGTAGACAAATACAAACATGTCCACGTTTATAGAACCTTGGTAAAGTTGAGAACTGACAAACTCTTATAACATTATGGATAACTTAATAACATGGATAAGGTCCAGAGCTGCTTGGCAGTCAGAAATCTGCCTGAGAAATTAGTAATGGGTTTTACAGGCTTAAACAACTTACGTGTAGTGCAGAGGAAGCCACATCAAAGACTTGAGATCGAACATATGTATATCATTCAATTTTCTTCCTTTAGCATCTTCACCACCAAAGAGGATCAAAACAGAACCAGCTCTAGTAACACTGTGACCGCTGCGAGAAACCTGAAATGTGGTTTAATAGAACTGTTCAAATGGCAGACAGTTTTCTTCTTCTTCTTTATTTTTAATTTCAATAACACTGACATACACACTCTTGGGAAACAGTCACATAAAAGATTACAAAAGTAAGTATTGGCATATGTCTTAGATAATGTATTGCCGAAGTTTGTAACCATAAAAGTTTGAGAAATTACCGGAACTTCCCCTCTGGGTTCCATAAGTGACCAGCATTCCGTTTCTGTATCAAATGCCCATACTGGAAAGCCAAGAAGACAACATAATATAAGTTGCACCTAAACACAAACATAATGATCCAGAGCTATATAGATTCACAAACAGAAGAAACCCAAACCTGAAATCCTGTCACTTGCTGGGTCAGTTTTACCTCCAATCATTAGTGCTTTTTTCCCCCAAGGTACCTAATTGAGCCAAACAAAACCGACAAAGTTTACAATGCAATTCAATAAGCCTTTTCTTTGACATGCAATGAATAGCTCATAACATTTTGATGATAGTTTAAACAGTCAACATCGTACTTATAGATTAGCAGCTGAAAAAAATTTAGAAGCACGATAAATTGGACTGCGTAACATAACTTAGTAGGTGGTACGGTTTAGAAATTTCTTACCATACGATGTCCCTTGCACGCTGGGATCTTCAACGGAAGACTATTCGGTGACAAGTAAAGTTTTGAAGATGCTTTAGTCCACGTAAACCTCTCAAAACTAAGAACCTGTTAAGTAACCAAGAAAAAACCTCAGCTAATGTCTGATAATGCTTTGTTGCAATCGGTAGATGCATGAAGTGAATACTGACTAACAAATGTGTTGTTCTTGACGCTGTTATCTCAAGTGTCTGACTAACAATCGAAAATCAAGCTGCAAACGTCCACGCATTTCTATATACATGCCCCAGTATACAACACACTTGAGAAGAAATTTATACCTGTACATCATCTAACACACCATGGCCAGATTCACCACCAACCACCACCATTTTATCCCCAATTACAGTTGCTGCATGCTATTCAATTGCAAAAACTTAATATTCAAATGAAAGAATACATAACCAAATTGTAAACTTAAGCTAAGTTAAAAATATTACATTGAAGCGAGGTGTGGGTTTATCCCCCGTAGTTGATAACACCTTCCAACCTTCCGAACTCGCTGACGCACAACTGTTAGGTTCCCCTGTATCAGTTAAACTTTGCTGATTATGCACATCAGATTTAACCTTCGTGGTAGGCGTTACTGATTCTCCCTTCACAAAACCCAAAACATCATCAATACATCCCAATACAATACAATACAACATAAAGAAAGAATAATTGCACTTACATCGGATTTGTTATGGCGTTTAGTATGCCTAACAGGACTTCTAGTTCCTGAATTAGTATCCGAAAGCTGAACTTTCAACCTAAATCATTCAAAAATAAAAACACTTCAATGTTACTGACAAACATTGTATAATAAGAACTAAATTAAACGAACAAGGACCAAAATCTTACCTTCCAAGCTTCATTCTCCTACGAGAAAAACCAAACATTTTCTTCATTTTAAACTAGAAAAACAAAACAAACCCACATCAAAAAAAACATCCCAAAAACATAAACCTTAACCTTAACACTCCTAAACAGTACAAAATCATTAAATATTTCCATAAATCCCTCAAAAAAGCCTAACAAAGATGGGGTTGTTTTTAATAACAAACCTGGAGATATAGACAAGAAGATACCGTTAAGATTTTCAAATTCTTTCTTTCTGTATTTGAAAATAACTAAATACCAGTGAAGAAACCATTAAATGTTGGTTTGGTTCTATAAGATTTCAGAACTGGAATCGAAGGATTTTAATTTTTGTTTTTGGGAAATAAATGAAATTTTATTTTAATATGTTATTCTTGTTTTATTATAGTTCTAGTCATAGATATACTGTCTACCCAGTAGTAGTAGTACTTCAATTTGAGCTGTAAAATAATTTTAATGGCATTAAATTACTATCAATATTCATTCATCATTATTATCATCATCATCAATCAGTCTGGGAAGAGAGTTAGAGAGTGTGATAGAATGCACAAGGGTGCGTAGTATAAGGATTTTGTTTGTACTTATTTGCATGGAGTTTTCTGGGTGGGCCCTACTCTAACGTGTTACTACAGTTCTCTTTTGGGATGGAGACTAATGTACGCTCCGTGGTGCAGTTGAAAAACCCCATCCCAATTCCCAACAACTGGCTAGAATCGAGGATTTGAAAGATGGGGATTTTTGTATTTGGGATATCAATGTTTTGATGTATAGCAAACACATGATAGATAGAGCAAGCCTCAATGCCGCTCATTTTGGCATACCTCTGGGGACTCTGTACCCTGGTGTTTTTATTCTTCTACGGAAATCTAAAAGCGGGAATATCCAAATGAGAATGGACAAGACTAAGTACCGATATACATAACGACATATTTATATACAGGATGAGTGGAATTAGTTAATTCTGTAGTAGTCAGCTTTGTGAACATAAAATTCATGATAATTTATCTTTACTAACACAACCCGATAATCACAAAATATAAAATTAAACACTCAATCATAAAGCAGTACGAATGATACAATGATTTATATGGTTTGGTTATGCCTACCCCACGGAAGGTATTAAAGGATAATTCACAATGAATTTTCAGAAGCATTACAAGATCATCAAGATTTAATTGATTCTGATAAAAAGAAATAAAAACTAGAGCTTGAATAATTAAAACTCTCACCTAGTTTCCTTATCTTTTCTTTATTATAATTTTCTCTTTGTATATGTTTTTTCTTCCTAAAATTGTCGACTTCTCTCTTTTAGATTGAATTGAGTAGCATAACTATGGTTGTTTCTTGTAGTGATACATCCTAGCAATCACATATGAATCATAACCTTTGTTAAATTGAATTAGTGTATTTTTTACGTTCAATTACGTTGATTAACTTTATTTCATAAAACATAATGTTCATGGGGAATTAAACTTAATTAGTGCTTTTACACGTTGGGTTGTTCTTTAGGTAAAATTCATTCTTGCATCTTTTAATTTGTGTGTGGTGAACTTGAAAATTATCGGGATATTCTTGCGATCAAGGTATCCTAGGGTTTTGATAAAAGAGAGTAAATTTCCAATTCTAATTATGGATATAAATAGTGAATGATATAATCCCGGGACCAATATTCTCAACTCTTGATAACTTTTAATTATTCTTTCTACTTTGGATTTAGTTTATTCTTGCTTTCTAAAAATCAGAAATGCCCCCCTTTGTTACTTAAGAACTTGAAATCGGATAACAACAATAGGCTCCCGTGGAACGAATCTTTCTTGCCATATACCTAATCTTAATATTTTATAAGTGAGAAAGTGAATATAATTTTGACGTGGTACAACAGACATCAAATTTTGACGCCGCTGCCAGGGAGGCAGTGAATTGTTATTTTGATTTCTTATTTCAGTTTTTAACTTAGTTTTTCTAGGATATGTTTTCATGTACTACTTCTTTGGTGAATGTTTAAAGAGGGCAGACTAAGTCTCATTGTTATAGGTCTTTAATCAGGCACTTTACTAAAAGACTTCGTTCAAGTGGTAAACACTCCTCTTCCTCATTCATCGACAATTGAATTCACAGATTCAGACGTAGAGGAAAACCGTGAAGCAATGTGTAATCATACACTCAAGGATTTAGATTCTCACAAGTTAGATACACAACAATGGTGTATTCAAACTACATCAACCTTCGGGATCAAGCCAGTGTTGATTCGAGAGATGCCCAAGTTTCATGGAATGACTAATGAAGATTCAAATAAGCATCTTATGGACTTTCATACCATAATCATGGCCATGCTACCTGCTGAAACTGACTCAGATGGAGTCATGCTATAAGATTTTCCTTTCTCGTTAGTAGACACTGCCAAATAATGATTGTACTATTTGCCTCCTAGTAGTGTCACAACATGCACCGGTATGAAGAAACTTTTCTTAGAGAGATACTTTCCTGCATCATAAGCAACACAGATTCACAAAGAGACTTGTAGCATTAAGCAGATGGTAGGAGAGACAATGAATGAGTGATGGAAACGTTACAAGAGATTGGTGGCCAGTTGTCCGCATCACCAATTCAGCGACTTAATGATAATTCAGTACTTCTATGAAGGTCTTCAACCGAGTGATAGAAACCTCCTTGACGTTGCAGGTGGTGGTGCATTGGTGAACATGATGGTAATACAGGCGAGATAGTTGATTGAGAACATGACATCAAATTCTCAACAATCCCCGCATCTTGGGTTGGAAAACTCACAAGGAGAGTCAACGAAGTTAGCGAAGTCACCGAACTCCGCAATAAATGGGAAATATGGCACTAATGATGCACCAAATTACAGCCGCGGTGGTACCATCTTCTTCAACTATTGAAGACGGTAATGAACAAGCTAACACTATCTTCCCAAATCAATAAAGAAGGTATGATCCTTATTCCAACACTTACAATCCAAGATGGAGAGATCACCCCAACTTTAGTTATGCGAACAAGCAAGATGCGGTTCAACAACCTTCTTTCAACAACAACAATTTTATCCAAAGCAACAACCTCAAATTCAGTATTCAAGCTTGGAAGAAACGTTGAAAGCATTCATACAAAGGACAGATAATGCAATTAAAGACCTATAAATGCAAGTTGTTTCTATGGATAGTGAGTTGAATAAAGTGCAGTCACAAAATATTAGGAAACTCCCTTCTCAACCTCTTGTTAACCCAAGAGAGAATGTCAATGTTGTTACATTAAGAAGTGGTACACGACTTGTGCAACCTGAAATTACTTGTACGGACGATACGGAGACTCAAAAAGAACCAATTTGGAGGGAGAAAACGCTGATTCTCCCCAAATTCATGAGGTACCTAAAACTAAACCCAAAACTCATATTTCTACTTATGTTCCTCCTTTACCTTTCCCTCACAGATTCTCTAAATCTAAGAAGGTGGAACTAGACAAGGAGATCTTGGACATTTTCAAGAAGATACAAGTGAACATTCCTCTCATAGATGCTATCAAGCAAGTTCCCATGTATGCAAGGTGTTTTAAGGACTTATGTACTAATAAACAAAAACTAACTGGTAATGAGGTAATGAGTGTGGGGGAGAATGTTTCGGCAATCTTGCAAAGAAACTCCCACTCAAATTTAGAGATCCGGTAGTTTTGACATTCCATTACTGGTAACGCTAAACTTGACAAGGCCATGCTAGACTTAGGATCATCCGTTAACATTATCCCCGCATCAATTTATGAATATATGAATTTAGGTCATCTTAAGAATACGAGTATTGTTTTGCAATTAGTTGATCGTTCTAATGTTTACCCTAAGGGTATTGTTGAGGATGTTCTTGTGTAGGTTAATGAACTTGTATTTCCAGCTCATTTTTATGTGCTAGAAATGAATGATGGATCTCTGGATTCATCTATTTCGTTGTTGCTTGAGCATCCCTTTATGAGAATGGTTAAAACCGTTATCGATGTTGAGAAGAGAATGCTAACTATGGATTTTGATGGAGAAAAAAATATGTTTTAACATTTTTGAGACGATGCGATATCCTAGTGATGTTAATTTTTATTTTTCCATTAATGTTATTGATACTCTACCGCAGGAAATGTTTGAATTGAATGGTTTAGATGCTCTAGAAACCGTTTTTACTAAACCAATTGATAAGAATGTGGAGTGTGGTAATGAAATTGGGGAAACCCTTGGTGATCTCAATTCACTTCAAGAGGACCCAAATGCTCATAATGTTATTTTTATATCTTTACCATGTTCTAATGAAAAGCTTGTACCCTCTATCTTGCAGGCACAAAAACTAGAATTGAAACCTCTCCCGGATCACTTAAAGTACTTGTACTTAGGTGAGAAGGAATACTTTACCGGTGATAGTTTCTAATGAGCTTAAAAAACTGCAGGAACAAAGACTTCTTAGGATGCTAAGAAAGTACAAGACAACCATAGGATGGACAATTGCCAATATCAAGGGAATAAAACCTGATGTTTGTATGCATAAAATACTTCTTGAGGAGGGTGCAAATCCAACTATGGAAGCTCAGTGCCATTTGGACCCTCCGATGATGGAAGTAGTGAAGAAAGAGATTCTCAAGCTATTAAATGTGGGCGTTATCTACGCCATATCCCATAGTTAGTGGGTGAGCCCGGTACAAGTGGTCCAAATAAGTCGGGCATTACAGTAGTGAAAAATGATAAGAATGAACTTGTACCAACTCGTGTGCAAACCGGTTGGAGAGTTTGTATAGATTACCGGAAATTGAATGTAACCACTAGAAAGATCACTTTCCCTTACCTTTTATGGATCAAATGTTAGAGCGTTTATCCGGAAACTTGATACAGACCTAATTTATACATTTTTACCTCCTAATTTATATTTGCTTGTACTTTTGGTTGTATTAATTTTACTATTTTACTATTTTCATATGTTTATAGGTTGATTACATAAAATCCCAGTTACAGATAAAACATGGATATTTGTCCTTGTTAGTCTCGCTACAACATTTCCTCTTCTGTATGGTCAAAGAATAATAAAAGGTGTAGCTCGGTGATAGAAGAACACAAAGAAAAGAAGAAATGAAAGGGAACCGGAGTCTGACGCAGTAAAAACAAGTCAGAGAGATTGGAAGAAGAATCACGTGGGAAGAAGAACAGAGAGAATGTAGGGCAGTGCTTCACTCTTATAGGGATCTTGGATGACGTAAGGAGGTGGTATGGCACAATAAGATTGTTAACGTGGCAAGACTAGGCTGGAGCTTTCTGGTTTTTGTTGGTTGAGTGTAAGAAGGTAGATATGTATAGTAAAGAATAATAGGCTAGTTAGGTGAGTTTGTTGGACGTAGGCTACAGAGGCGTGAGAGGCTGACAGTGGGAGATAAAGAAAGTGAGAGAGTATAGCACATTAGTGACAAGGATATTTAGGACAAGCTTCTGTTTTGGGTTAAAGAGAAAACTAGAAGTCAGGTTGTGAAAGAGAAGAGACGTGGGATCGAGAGCATAAAAGGGATAAAAGAGAGTAGGTGGTAGATTACCTAGGCAGAGATTGACGTCGAGTGATTGAAAGTATAAAAGAGAAAGAAAAAACTTAAGACAAAGAAATTTTCTTTTAGACTTTTCTTTCAGTTTTTTCTAGGGAGAAGCGAAGAGTACCTAGGGTTGGAGGCTAGAGATTGGAGGAAAGGGATCAGAGAGGGATGGTAACCATTAAAAAGATGAGGGAGGCGTAAAGTTGGGGATAAGAAGTGGAGAGCGAGGCGTAGGTGTAGGCTAAGGGAGAGAGGTTTGAACAAGACGAATTGAATGAAAGAGAAAGAAGGTACAAAGAGTATGGGGGATTGATTGAAGATTAGAGAGAGGTTGAGGAAGAAAAGAAAAGTGGAGAGAGGCATGAGGGGGGCTCGGTTTTCTGTTCTTTCATGGGGATTGAAGGCGTGAGACAGAGGATTTGAGAAGTCTGACGCCGCACAGGAAACAAGAAGGGGCTGAAAAAGACAGGAAGCGTGAGACAGGGGTGGAGAAGTTGAAGAGGCATACTGACGGAGAAAAATTGCTCAATTTCGGTTTATTCTCTTCTCTCTGCTTTAGCTATATCTTTTTATGGGTTTTAAAAAACCTATCCCTATGTCTTGCTAATTTATTTGTAGCTAGGATTTTTTGTTGAAACCACTTAAAGTTTTAGACCAATTAAATCGAATTATTTGGTACATACTATTATGATTTGAATAGATTAGTTCCATGATTTTGTTTATTGATTTAATGATAAGATCAGTTGTTGCTTCACCGGTTCTGTACAATAAAGTAACATTTGCACAAAATTAATAGGATAAAAAATATATCTGTCTACTTATTTGATATTTCATGCTTGGGTTAAATCCTTAGATGGGGTATGCTTAGAATAGCCAGGTATTATTTGTGAGCCTATAATTAGTTTCGTATAATTTTCTGGCTAATGCAATTAGATGGTGTATGCTGAGACTAGAGCTTTTGATGCGCCATGCTTAGGGTGTCCCAGTGATATTTGCGACTCTAATACATATAATAAGGTGATGTAGATAGAACGAACAATAGATGAATACTCAGGAGTTATGTTTCACTTCAGTAATCAAATATAAATAGTGGTGGATACTAAAAACCCTGGTTACCGACTCTCTCTGTTTAGTTGTTTTATTAGTTTAGTTTGTTTATTATTTTATTCATAATCCTAAAAATCCAAAATATATTATTTCTGATTAGTTTAGTTGAGATATTGATTGCAGTATTTGCCCGCTCCCTGTGGGTTCACCCCGTACTTTCCGTCGTCTGCATTGTAGACACTGTGCGATTGCGGTTATTACATATAGGCTTCTCGGAATCCTATCAAAACTCTTACTATTGTTTTCTTGATGGTTATTCAGGGTATAATCACATTGTCATAGCGTCGGGGGATCAAGAGAAAACCACTTTTACATGCCCGTTCGGCACTTTTTCTTATAAACAGATGTCGTTTGGTTTGTGCAGCGCTCCTGCTACTTTTCAAAGGTGTATGGTAAGTATCTTTTCAAATTATGTTGAGAACATGATCAAAGTATTTATGGATGACTTTAGTGTCTTTGGTGATTCCTTTGACCTATGCTTAAACAATCTTTCACTAATCCTTGAACGATGTGTTGAGACAAACCTTGTAATTAATTGGGAGAAGTGCCATTTCATGGTAACTCATGGCATTGTTTTAGGCCATATTATATCTTCTAAAGGCTTGGAAGTAGATAAATCTAAGATTGATATTATTCATGCTCTTAACCGTCCCACTATGGTGTGGGAGATTCGTGCTTTTCTTGGTCACGTAGGATTCTACCGCAGGTTTATCAAGGAGTTTTCCAAGATTTCATCACCTTTGTGTCACTTGTTGCAAAAATATGTGGTCTTTAACTTCGACAAGAAAAGTTTGGTGGCATTCAATCGTTTGAAAGAAATTTTGATAACAACCCCTATCATTAGACCACCGGACTAGAGCAAATCATTTGAATTAATGCGTGATGCTAGTGATTTTGCAGTTGGTATTGTTTTGGGACAACATATCGGAAATCTACCTCATGCCGTTTACTATGCTTTTAGAACGCTCAATGAGGCCCAGCAGAATTATACCAACACCGAAAAAAGGAGTTGTTAGCCATTGTTTTTGTATTGGAAAAATTTCGTTTTTATTTGATTGGTACGAAAGTTGTTGTTTTTTCTGATCATGCAGCACTTAGGTACCTACTTACAAGAAGGATGCGAAACCAAAGCTCATACGATAGATGTTATTATTACAAGAGTTTGACATCGAAATCAAAGACAAGAAAGAAATTGAGAACACCGTTTCTGATCATTTGAGTTGTCTTACTATAGACGAGGAAGCTGTCCAGTTGCGCTTTCATGGATGAGAAAATTTTCTCAATTATTGTCGCAGAATCATGGTATGCTGATACTGTTAATTATTTGGTATCTAAACAAATCCCTAGTAACTTGTATCATGCTGAGAGAGAAAAACTTAAGAGAATAACGAACCAATACATATGAGATGATCCATACTTATGGAAACATGGTAGTAGCCAAGTAATACGAAGGTGTGTTCCCGAATCAAAATTTCATTTTATTCAGTCTTTTTGTCATTCTTATCCTTGTGGAGGACACTATGGACCCAAGAGAACCGCACTCAAGGTTCTTGAGAGTGGTTTCTATTGGCCCTCCTTGTTCAAAGATGCGTATGAGTTTTGTACTACTTGTGATAAGTTCCAAAGAACATGCAATCTAGGTGCTCGAAATCAAATGCCACAAAATTTTATATAATTTGTTGAAATTTTTGATGTGTGGGGCATTGATTTTATGGGTCCTTTTGTTAACTCTTTTGGTAATTTTTATATTCTCCTCGCTGTTGATTATGTTTCTAAATAGGTGGAGGCAATAACCACCCATACTAATAGTTCTAAAGTGGTTACATGTTTTGTTAAAGATAACATTTTTGCAAGGTTTGAGACTCCGAGAGACAATTAGCAATGGAGGATCACACATTCGAAATAAGTTCTTTCGAGACTTGTTAAAGAAGTACAATATTTCACATAGGATTGCAACGCCTTACCATACTCAAACTAATGGACAAGCTGAAATTTCCAACCGAGAAGTGAAATCTATCCTAGAGAAGACGGTGAACCCTACAAGGAAGGATTGAAGTTTATGTTTCAACGACGCGTTGTGGACATATAAAACCTCATACAAGACTCCTATTGGGATGTCTCTCTTTAGACTTGTGTATAGTAAATCTTGTCATCTTGCCGTTGAACTTGAGTATAAAGCTTTTTGGGCTATTAAACAATGCAATATGGAGATGAATGGTGCGGGAAAGCAAAGAAAGCTATAACTACATGAGCTAGAAGAGATTCATAATGATGCATTTGAAAGCTCGCATATTTATAAGGAAAAGACGAAGGTATTTCATTATAATAAGATTCCTAGAAAACAGGTCTGTGTTGGACAAAAAGTACTCTTATTTAATTCCTATTTACAATTATTTCCCAGTTGTGCTTAGTATTTTTTCTCATGGTGCAGTAGAAATCCTTAGTTTGGCTACAGGCAAGGAACTTAAAATGAATGGGCACTGGTGGAAACCATATTATGATAATTTTACTTCAGAAGTTGTGGAAGGCAGCAATTTTGTGGAAGAACTTCTTATGGAGGAATAGAGGCGAACAAGTAGAGAGTCTGGATGACGACTTTGAACCAAGCGTTGCATGGGAGGCAACCTATTGGTTTAGTATTTCTTGTACTTTTTCTTGTTATTTTCAGAATTTTCGTATCATTATAGGATTCCCACCTTGATTTTACATTGGATGAGTCAATTTACATTGAGTACAATGTAAAGTTTAAGTGTGGGGGAGTGTTAAGCATATAAAATTCTTAAGTATTCACTTTTAGGTAGAATTTTTTTAATTTTTTTGAACTATTTGCATGAAACCTCCAACTTTTAGATAGTTTAGAGTCACTTAGTATACTTCTATCTATGTTTACATAAGGAGTTCTAACCGAAATAACTGAACTTAGAAGTATTAGAGAACTATATTCGGGTTTCTTATTTGTTGAGAGGCTGGAGCTGACAAAAATGGACTTAAACCGCCGGTAGCGAGTACAACATTAGAGAAGCGGATCATTCAATACCTATGAGTGAGGCACCAAACCTTCAATTCTTTGTACATGTCTAAATTGTCCGTTTAAAGTGTTTTATCTGCGCAAATTCCGGGTATAATGACGACTATCCAACCTCGTATCTATTTCAGCACTACTTTTTGATCTCTTGAGTGCTAATTTTGTCAATCATGAGGGTGACATCAGAATTACGAAAAAACCTTACCTTGTAGTTTGATTTGCAGTTGGCACCATTTTCTCTTTCGACAACAATAGGTCCATAAAAACACCATCATCATCAACAAGCGGAATATCACAAACTTGAAGAGAGTTGAAGACGTTCAAGGTTTATAAAGTTCAAGAGTTCATCATCTATAGTTGAAGCCGAAGACAAAGACGTTTCTATGGGACGTTGTCAAAGTGGTGTTGATTGTAGATTGGATAAGAAGGTGAGTGAGCATTCCCATCCTCACATAGTGGTTGATTTCCTTTCGTAGAGATCATCAGAAAACAAGTATTTTTCTTCCCAAGTTTCTATGGATATTCTAATATAATTCGGAAGGTTTTCCCTTCCCACCATTCAATGTCTGCATGATTTCTATCTTCATTCCTGCCTGCACACATGAGAACCATAAATAGCGTCTTTTGAGTACAATATTATAAAACCTATTGGTGAGGCAGAAATATTCGATCACTCTCGAACCTGAATTCTCTCATATGTTAGTTTTCTCCTAACTCAAGAGTTAAGCATGAGAATAATGTTCTTTGATACATCTAATTTTCTATTATTAGTATGCAGAAACTTTATATCCTCTTAGCTCTTTGGATGTATGTGCTTTGGAATATTTGAAAGTTGGAGTAGGTTTTGTGGGTAAATCTCTTGTAAACCATTACGAAACTATAACTCGTCCACTAGGGACACCTAGGGGTTTAAAGACTTGTTACACATGCTAAGTGTAACCGTACCCTCAACGAAACGGATTTGTTGTATCTTAGAATTAGTTTAGTTTAATTTTCCTGAGGACTAGAAAAGTCTAAGTATGGGGGAATTTGATAGGTGTCTAAAAAACCTTAATTAGTATCAATTGGTTATGCTTTCTTTGTCATTTATCTTGTATTTTGTGTATATTACACCTTTTTTCTGTTTTATAGGTATTTTGGAGTCATTTGGAGCAAAAGAAGAAGAAATTACTAAAGGAAAAATTGTTTTCACTTAAGACAACCATTTCATTTACTTAAATGAATACTTAGGTTACCCCTTATCCAACAGAGGGATGTTCATATCACAGTTTATTTCTTACCCCAAAAACTAGGTCTAGAATTGGTTTTTCTTTCATTTCATTAACGCCGACAGAGAGAAAGAAATCAAGAAGAGGAGATTGTGGCTATGGTTGGTGATGAATCTGAGATGGAAGAGAGGGGTTTTAGGTGCAGTGCAACTCGAAGAAGATGGATTATGGGTCGTGAATGGTAGTTCTGCTGCCATAAGTTATAGCCAAGGAATAAAAAAGAAGAAATAGGGTTGTTGTTGGTGGCTTGAACTCGAGAATGAGAAGATGAGCCTATGAACAAGAATCAAGCAGAGAAGAAGAAACTGGTTTATTCATATTTGAGACAAGATGAAGATGAATTTGGGCTTGCTGTTAGGATTTTGTTGATGATATGAATCTAAGAGATTGAAGGTGGTGGTCGTTGTCACTGGCTGTTTTAGAGTTATGAGAAGTTAATAGAAGATGAGGTTTTCTCATATTTGAATTCGAGTGGATCTAAGATGAGTTATGGTCTGAATCTGAGTTGGTAGTAATGGTGTTATGTGGTGCTGCTATTGTTGATTGATGCTGCTGGTAGATGGTGAAAATAGTATTAATTTTAGAGGGGGAAAACCCCAGGTAATACAAATATGGAAAGAGTATTAATCTGATCCAGAAAACAGTACACGGCTAAAATTAAACATAAAAAGGGCCTCTTTCTCAGTCTCTCTGAATGAGTATTTATAATATCCTTAATTTCCCTGACATTGTACACGTGTATGATCTTGACTTCTTCGTCACTTCTATATGTCAAGCCCGTATACATGTCCTTGATGACTCTTTTTTTCCATGACACTCACTTTTCAGATACTGGGCAGCCCTGTCTGGGGTCCACCCTGCTGACGTGTATTCTTCTTCTTACAATTATCTTGTCCTGGGTTGGCATCATGTCTCGAACCCTGTACGCTACAACGCTCGTCACAACCATTTGATATTTTTTACTCTACCGCTTGATCAAGGGTCACCCATACGACAACCTCTCATACGATAACCTATCATACTTTTTTTTTTCTCTTTCTCCTACCATTTTCTTCTTTTTCTTTCTCCTTTTTCTTTCCTTTTTCTTCTTCTTTTCTGTTTCTTCTCCTTCCTTTCCTCCTTCTCTTTCCTTCCTTTCTTTTCCGCATGAAGGGGGGCAAAGACTTCACGCGCCCATCTTCTCTTCCTCACCTATTTTTTACTTCCCACTCTTTCTTCACCTCTTTTCTGCATGAAGGATTCCCCCTTCACGCGGAACACCTTCTCTTCCTCCCTCTTCCTCTCTTTCACTCTCACCTTTTACCTCCTTCAATGTCCTCGTGAAGACTTCCCCCCTTCACGCGAACACTATCTACTCCTCCCTCTTCTTCTCTTCCATCATTTCTTTCACTCTTTCTATCGTTCTTTCTATCATTTCCTACCATCATGACCCATCCTTGCACACACAACCATTCATTATTTTTCCCTCTTCGTCGTTCACCCCCTATGCACATTAACACATTTTTTAGGGTAAATCCATATTTTACCCTTCTCTTAATTTTGAGGTATCTACATTAATCCCCCTGATTGTTCGGTTAGGTGTCAGGCTATCCGACAGTTATATACCCGGAATTCTGAGCCCCCAAGTATTGCAGAAGTCCTCGGGTATCACCGTCGTCTCATGATCTTTTCTTATTTCAAGCGTCTTTTCACACCGTGTTCCGTTTCTCGTTCCGCCTTATAATTCCTTTATAACCCTTTCTCATTTCATTCCAACATTATAAATATTTTTTTTTTCATTCTTTCTCCCATTTCTACTTCATCATTTTCTTTTGTTCCTTGAATTCTCACTTCCTTCTCATTTTTCACCATAAGTTCCTACGAAGAGGACTACTCCGACGTAGACGACCAAGGCAACGACGACCTCCTCTCCCTTACTTCTCAACGAAATTATGATTATCCCTACAACGTGGTAGGTACTGAAAATGGTGCCAAGTCCTTGGATTTCCTTCGTGCTCAACATTATAAGAATTATGCCAATGACCATATCCTTTTAACAGACACTTTCTTTCAATCTCTTTCTCAGTTTAATGATCATGATCATCTCTTCATTCATGATTCTAGATGGTTACTTGGATGCTAAAATCCTTCACCTCCTTCATTAAACCTGAATATGTGCCCTTATTTTACCATTCATCGAGGTGACCACGTCCTACTTGACGTATCCTTCGTTGCTACTGGTCGTCCTTTTGTCTTATGGACGACGTGGGTTGAATGCATTCTCGCTAATACATTTCTTTGTTCTCTTGTTAAAGTCCTTGACATTTTTGACGCCATAAAGGTATCTTTGTTTTGACACATTACCCTTTCTTCTTATGAGCTCGTCCGGTTGGTCTTGAGGTGGTTACCAGATGTACATACATTTTTATTTTCCTGGGGGATGGGGGGGGGGGGGGGGGAACTCATACTCTAGAGGACGTGGTGGCTTTGCTATGACTTCCTATCCATGGTTTTTATTTTTTTGAGGAAACTGTTGGCGATAGAACATTGAACGACGACGACCAAGGGCTGCTGGGTATCCTGTAAGTGGCTCGAATATACTTCACTTCACTCCCCTCTAGTGAAAAAGCTTCCTTTACAATGACCCAGGACCCTGAGACTTCCTCTAGCCGACCTCGACGCAGTATAAACATGCGCGGTGGCTTCTCAGCTTGGATTCAATTATGGTTAGCACTACACTCTGAAGATTGGTCTCGGGATCCTAAAATACCTGCTGAGCTATGGGTTATTGATGATCGTACCGAGTTTGCTGCCTTTTTAGCTTATTCGCTTGGCCACGATTTGTTTGAATACCCTAAAAAAGACGCTCTAAAGGACGAACATTGCTGTCTTGATGTCACGGGGTGTGACTTTCCCTTTGGCTCCCATATTTCTCGGGGGATTGTACCATCACCTAGATTTCGTAGTCGGTGACCTTCGATGGGCTAACGCCGAAAATTTCATCGTGGAGAGTTTTGTTCCCACCGCTTTCTTGCAAGTATGGATGTGGGAGCATTTTAGGGGATGTCGTTCTAAGGTGAAGCCACTAGTCCTTGACAACGGGGATCTTAAGGATCATTTTCAAAGTCATCAGGTGCGTGCACCAGTTAGTCATTACAAAATGGAGTTATATACGAAGGTTGCCTCAAAAAGTTCCTTAGAGTTAGGTGACATTATGGATGATGTTGAAGCCTTATGTTCTGTCCCTACAACGATGAAGTGTGTGGTCCTTCTACCTATATTTTCGCTTTTAAGGAAGCTAATCATTGGGCTCACATTAGTCCGAACACTGGCATTGGTACCGATTGGGATTTTGTCACTGCAACCATCCCTGGTCATCTACCCTGTTTCTTCTGGGATGTATTCTTTGATAAGTCCTACAATGTAGATCGTGTAACACGACAAGTTGGATATGATCAAGTGTGATCTACGATCGTTACTCCATCCACTCTGATTAATCCCTGTGATGTATCCGCTAGCTTTGATCGGTTTGTCTTCCGCTCTAATGTTGGTTTTCTTAAGGATTTTGCTGCTCACCGTCAATATCCTGTCTTTAATCTTTCTTTGGCGATGCCTCATGGTTGGCGTATATTTTGGGATCGTGAGACTGAAGCGATGGTGGTTTTTTTTCTTTTCTTCCCATACATGATCCTGAACCTGATATCCCTCACATGAATTGTTGCGGGCGTATAAAGATATACCCGACTGTCCTCGCGAAACATAACCTTCATCCTTTTTCCAAGGGAAGGAAAGTGAATCCAAACGGACGTCGTAGGCCTGTCTCTGAGGGTACTAAGGCCCAACTTAAAAAAGTGGTCTCAGTGCGTCAAGGTCAGGATGTTTTGTCTGTCGCGTATGACGTATGTGTTACTCCTCCTCCTTTTTTTAAAAAAAAAACTGGAAAGAAGTCATAAAAATATCTAACTTTATTTGCTCGTTCAATACGCATATATGTTAACCCCTTTAGTATTTTTACATACATACACTGTGTTTTGTAGACTGTTACTAAAGATGTGAATAGTCCACATCAGCGTAATCCTCGTAGAGTCCCTATTCCTGTTGTTTCTGAAGATATTTTTGGTTCCGATGTTCCTGAGAAGTATAACAGCGAGACTCCTGATCACGATCCCATCTATAGTTTTACCGGTATAATTTTATTTTCATTATCTCTTTACGGTTTCAAACCTATAAATATTGGGTTGCATTTTTTTTTCATGCTTCTCATTTCTCTTTTACTTTTCTCTTTGTTATATTTATAGGGTTGGAACTATAAAAATTCCATCTCACCTCTTAAAACCATAGGAGATGAGTAAGCAAGGTTGTCAAGGGTATGAGGTTGTGAGCTCATCGACCTCCTTTAGGATGAAACGTACTCGTGATACTGTTCAATCTCCACAAGGTGAAACGCGTAAGGGATCATCTTCTAATCGCTCCATACCCAATCTACTCATTTGTCTCCTCATGTTGCTGCAAACGAAAACAATATCGAGTCTCCTCCTTGTCCTGATGAGATTGTGATTCCCGCATTTGAACCATTTGTTACGAACTCTACCCTGGATGGGTGCGGGAACTAGAAAGAGGTTGGTGGTTTTTGGTTTTCTCCTCGCCATTAACAATGTTATGTTAATATAGTTCTCAATCATGGTCATATGGCGAGTACTAAACCGGTTTCTCACATGGGATATTTGGTTAACCAAACCAACCTTCTCATGGACATCATTGCACATATGATAAATGCGCGAGCTCCTCCTCCAACACCTAATATGATGGTATCTTGGAAGTCATTAATTGATTTTGTCATGATTGTATGCTTTTCAATATTACAGGGCTCGTCGACGCTTAGACTAAGCTGGATGAAAAGCTGAACGATCGTATTACTCGACTTCCTCAAATCATTGCTAACACTCGTGCTCGTATAAAACAATATCAAGAGAAACTCGTTGTTCTTAACGAAAAGCATACCTCTTTTTTAAAGACAATTACCGCTTCCTTTGGTGAGATAGAGCAAGTGAAACACGCTTTGATAGAAGAAACTCGCACGCTAAATGAATCTTAGGAGGAACTTCATACCCGTTCCGCACGCTTACTACTAGAATTTGCTTATGTGCTTGCTGTCCTTCATTTGTGTGCTTTGCTATTTCCATTTTTATCTATCAGAACATTTATGTTCTTATGTAGTTCTTCCTTCTTATAAGTATGTTATCTGATATGCGACTATCAATATAAGTATTTACGCTTTCAATTTTTTTATTTCTTCTTTGGAAATCGTGTCATCTGATTAGTATAAATGTTCCATGCATTTCATTGCTTGTGTTTATTATTCAAAACCAAGTCCTCAGTTCATATATTATCATGTATGTCACCATCATGATGTATCCTAGTAGCATGGCTCAAGTTTATTCACTATCCCATTTGTCAAGCATGTTCAACGTATGTGTAGCGCAATTTAAGCACCTTCAAATTAACAATAACCTAGAGCTGTCCCGTATTGAGTATGATATTTCTTTGGTCAAGATGACTGGTCATAACGTTCCTTCATCTCTAGAAGCTCAAAGATCGGTTATTAAATCTGAACGAGCACGATGTTACATACATAGTCTCAACTGTCGCTCCGTTATCAGTATTATTGAATCTTCTTTTGCTCGTAGGCGCCTTGTAATGGAATTTTAAAAGTATATCCCCCCCTTTTTTTTGAAAAGGAAAAAGGAATGAAGCCTATATAAACCCCACATCGCTCTGCTGAACTTATTATCATTTGTAGAGAACTATGGCTATTCGCGTATATGGGTATACGCTAACTCTGAATGAGGTTCCACGAGCTGTGTTTGCTTTTGATTGGAATCCCTAAAGACCAAAACCATTACCTCTTTACTACAAGAGGCACGTGATCGTGCTTCTCAAGCTCGTTCTGCTTTGTTAGCTCATCGACGAACTACGACTATGATTCATCAAGCCAATGTAGTAGCTCGTCTAGGGGAACAGGGAGAGCAACATCATATTGCTCTTGAAGCGGATTTAGCTAGAGATATGGAGCATGTGACTGGTGCCTTGAAGGTTATCAATTTTGTTGAGGATCAAGTTACTGCTCGTCGTGCAGAGCTCGTTTCCCTTGGCACTGCATGATCTGTTTATCATGTTGTTATGACCAAATTTATATAAATTTTATATAAGCTCTCGTAGAGGAGAAATCTTATATGTAATCAAGTTCTAAGTTGTTTATGAATGAAAATTATCTGTTAGAGTTGTTACTCTACTGTTATCATCATTGTTCTGTTTTTTTTTTCCCGTATATACATATTTCGGTTTTGGTATGAACAATCTATTTTTCATGTTGGGATGCATTATCGTAGTGTGGTACAATTCTTGATATTGATATGACTTCAATATTTTTCATCATCTTATTCGCAGGAAACCTTCGTTCCTTATAGATCTTCTAATAGGTATTACCCATCGAAGGGCATCATCTGCTCATCGTTGAGCGTATCATCTCAGGAGCCCTCCCCCTCATCGTTAGGCGACCCTTTGACTAGTATTCACTCATCTTAGAGTTTATCATGTTATACCCATCTGAGGGTACATATGCTCATCATAGAGCGTATAAAGGTAACACAAGAGGGTATTGCACCAAATAGGAATCTTTTTATTCATAGATAAGTGTCCTTACATGTAAAAAGTTATTAGCCACATTCCATTGACCTTATCATTGGGTTTTCCTTTTATTAGACTTCCATCTAGTTTCTCCAGCTTATAATAACCACTCTCTGCTGTTTCGTGTATACGAAATGGTCCTTCCCAATTTGGCGTGAACTTGCTAGCACTTGCATTCCTTTGCACATGAGGTGCGATACATAACACTAGGTCTCCTACCTTAAACATTCTTGACTTAACCCGCTTGTTATATGATCTATACAGTCGATCTCGATATTTCTCTGCGTGTCGAGCCGCTTTTTCCCTCCTTTCGTCAATGCAATCTAGAGTTAAGGGTCTTCGTTTATCGTTAATTGCTAGTCCACTGGCTGCAAGCACCCTTTCTGAGGCTACAACCACTTCTGCTGGTATGATCGCATCAGTCTCATAGAACAAGCTGTAAGAAGATGCACCCATCGAGCTTCTCTTAGCAATCATGTATACCCATAATGCCATTGGTAGCTCCTCATGCCCATACTCGTTTATTGTCATATAGGTTACGACTCAAAATTCGTAACCATTTTTTATTAGTCGCTTCAGCCCCATTTCCTTGTGGGTAGTAAGGCGTGGACATCTTATGTTTGATATGAAAAGCACTAAGCAAGTCCTTTACATTACTATTCACAAGGGGTGTCGTTGTCAGAGATGATGCATATTGGTATGCCGAAGAGACTAATGATGTATTCCTTGATGAAGTTGGTAATTGTGCTTCCTGTGGTGATTTTCAAGGGTATAGCCTTAACCCACTTGGTAAAGAGCTCAGTCGCAGTGACAATGTATTCATGCTGTTTCACAGACTTTGGTGTGATTGGTCCGATGATGTCGAGACCCCAACTGTGAAAGGGATATGGCCGGACGATATTATGTAGGATTGTATGTGGGCATGTATGAGATTCCATACTGTTGGCATTGTTCACACTTTTGGACATACATAGCCGTGTCTTGTTCCATCGTTGGGCAGTAATATCTTGCATCATACAATTGAGTGAACAATTTGGATTTTCTTTGATGCTTACCATCATGAGTTATTTCCATCACTCTGGTTGCATTGGAAATACCCAGACACTTGAGTGGTTGTTGACCAAAGCTTCTTCGGAATAGTTCACCTTCGACGACAAAGAACCTTTCTGATTTCTTGTTTTCCTTTCAAGCAAAATCCTTATCATCAGGTAACATCCCTCTTGTCAAAAATTCCATATACGGAGTAGGCCAGTCGTCTTCGACATCCTCAACCGCTTGGATCTCTGCCAATTGAGGTGCCTCCTGACATTGAATACACTTTTCCTGTAGCGTTGTTTCCTTGATGATCATGTCTGTCTGGTAATATCCAGCTCTTTGGATTCGTCTATGCAATGCGATTGACGAGTTATGTCCGCAGGTAAGGTTGTGTATCTCTTGCAGTTTGTATCGTGCTTCCTCTTGACCAAGACACCTACTCAATGCTCCTCCTGGTGCTACAAAGTTTCTCTTGACCAAGACACCTACTCAATGCTCCTCTTGGTGCTACAAAGTTTCTCTTGACCAAGACACCTACTCAATGATCCTCCTGGTGCTACAAAGTATAAAGTACCATTGATTAATGTGTATGCTTTCAACAACTTCCATGGCAGCTGACGCTCTTCCGGGGGACAGTTAAGGTCCGAGATGATTATTCTGCGCCAATCATTTTCTTCCTCGAAGATAAGATCTTCTACCCATGTTGATGGCGTGGTTCTTCGTACTACCATCACCGTTTTGGTATTATTTTTTTTTCTAGCTGGGGACTAGATGCCAATGTAGCCAAGGCCTTGACTTGTCTATTGGATACACGATTCTTATGTTATATGACCACCTGTTTGAAATGCTTAATTAATCTTTGATCTCAATACCTATACACCGCTAAGGTTGGTTCTTTCACTTGGAATTCTCCATCAATCTAATTGACCAGCAGTCATGAAACTCCTACGACCTTTAAATACTTAACATGTAGCTCATTAGTGATGGTTAAACCAATAATGAATCTCTCGTACTATGCTACATTGATAGTACATGTGAAGTCTAACTTAAATGAGTATGAGGTACTCTCCCATTGAGGATTGATGAGAACAATACCAGCTCCACCTTGGTCACTGTGCGATGACCCATCAAAGTACATCTGCCAAGGTACGTCATCTTCAACTTTAGCTATCTCTCCATATAATTATGTATCAATCTCTGTAATATCCGATCCTGGAAAAGCATCTAGTAGAAATGCAATTGCTTGTCCTCTTACTCTGTGCGGGCGAAGTGGGATAAATGAGAACTCTATAAGTTTGTAAATCCCATTTCCACATCCTTCCATTTTGTATTGGTTTCGTCGTCAAGTACACTTAAGGATTTTCTACCGCTATGACGTACGTCTGACGAACTAGTAAGTAATTTCACAGCTTCTGTGCCTCCATTATTAGTGGGAGGCAAGCCTTTTCAACCAGGGAATAACGAAGTTATGCATCCTTGAGAGTCTTGCTTACATAGTAGATAGGTATTAGATATGTGTCACCCATATCTTGGGTGAGTAAAGCACCTATGGATGTACTTGTATTAGCAAGATATATATGAAGTGGTTTCCCCTTGACTGGTGGTCTCAATATATACGGATGCACCAGACATCATTTAATGCTATCTAATGCTTCCTCTTGATTTTTGCCCCATACGAAGGTAACGACTTTCTTCAGCAATGGAAGAAGTGTTGTGTGTATTGAGCGAGGCCTGAGAATGAACCTTCGAATGTAGGAGATTTTCCCGATCATTTGTTGTAACTCTGATTTGGTTGCGGGCGGTTGCATAGTGAGCACCGCTTGCGCCTTTTTCTGGTCCACCTCGATACCCTTATCAGTGACCTAAAACCCCAGAAACTTTCCTGATGTTACTCAAAAAATGCATTTAGTTGGATTCATATTCAAGTTATACTCACGACATCGTGTAAACATCTTTCGTATGTTAGGTATGTGAGCTTCCCTTTGCTTAGATATGACACCATATCATCAACATATATTTCCACAACTTTATGGTTTAGATCGTGGAATATGAACGTCATCGCTCGTTGGTACATAACACCTGCGTTCTTTAGACCAAGGGGCATGACTACGTAGTAGAAGTTGCCAATTGGAGTAGAGAATGCAGTTTTTGTGGCGTTTGATCCCTTTATTCTGATCTGGTTATAGCCGCTCTGCCTGTTCATGAATGAAAATTTTTTATGTCCCGAAGTTCCATCCACTACCATGTCGATTTTGGGAAAAGGAAAATCATCTTTAGGGAACGCCTTGTCGAGATCTCTGAAGTCGACGCAGCACCGCAACTTGCCATTCTTCTTTTCAACTGGTACGATGTTTACCAACCAAGTGGGGTGGTGAATAGGCTTTATGTACCCTGCATTCAATAACTTGGTTATCCTCTTTTTGATCTTTTCTTCGACCTCGTGATGGAATTTCCTTCTGGGTTGCTTCACCGGTCTGCTTGTTGGGTACACCTTAAGTTCGTGACACATCGGTGCTGGGTTTAGACCAAGCATGTCTTCGTAAGACCAAGCAAAGACATCTTGAAATTCTCGTAGAAGATCTTCTACTACTCTGCCTTCTTCTGGTATAAGATTAATTCCCACCTCTATCATCCGCGCATGTTCAAGCATTCCTACGTTCAACTGTCTTGTCGGCT
The DNA here is from genome assembly GCA_023531435.1 of Papaver californicum. Taxonomy (NCBI): domain Eukaryota; kingdom Viridiplantae; phylum Streptophyta; class Magnoliopsida; order Ranunculales; family Papaveraceae; genus Papaver; species Papaver californicum. The sequence continues at coordinate 6,921,868 of JAJJMC010014297.1, read as the reverse complement.
CACCATTTTTGAGTTCTGGGTCTGGTACCACCCTTTTACAAAATCATAAGGGATCGCTATCCTTAGCAGATATTTCCATCTCAGCTATATTAACCTCTACGATGAATGTGATCCCTTCCTGTGATTGCTATAAACGATAGACATGGCGTCTATCTGGACGCGACTCCTTCTTAAACCTTGACGACTCAGCTAAGTGTCCTCCTTTGTGCTTTTTCTTCCTCATCGAGCTCTTCCCTTCTTGATATGTGGTTTCCCAATCTGGAAGAGGGATAGAGTGGATATTAGTCAAGGTTGTTAAAGTTGCTATAAGTTAAAAAAGCTAAATTAGGTCCCTAAATTCGGCTATTGAGTTTTAGAATTCTCAAATATAAGTAGACGTAATTTGACATTGCATTTGGAGCGAAACGGTAATAGTAGTTGCATCTGAAAATAAGACGTAAATAGAAAGTCCGTTTTATGTTTGGACGTAATAGGATAGATTGTATGGTATGGACGCAGTTATAATCTGCGTCTGATGAAACGGAAGTAATAAATATGTTTAATTACAAACGTAATTTATAAAAGCGTTCATCTTGAGACGTAGTTTAGAATTACGTTTCTACAGACGCAATTGTTATCTCCATATCAAATGAAACGTTACTTTATATTGTGTCTACTTATCAAACGTAGATTTATAATCCGTTTGGTGTTTTGAATTTGAGCGGATTCATTTCCGAACGTTGGGCAACGACCCTTTTCTCAATTCCAACTCTTAAATAACAACTCGATTGGTTAGAAAATTCTACAAAGTTTCTTTCTTCCTGAAACAATTTTTGTCATGGATGGTTCAAGTCAAAGAGCTCGTTAACCTCAGATCCTAGTTTTACAACAATAGAAGATGCAGCTATGTGCGAATCTTATTTTTCAGTAGGTCAAGATCCCGCTGTCAGCAGTGATCAATCGGAAGCTAGGATGTGAAGAAAATTTACCTGATGCACCTAAAAGGACTCCAGAGTCAGTTAAAAGTCGTTTCCACGTAATAGCTAAAGAAATTTCATTATTCATTTCAAAATTAATAAAGATAAATAAAGAATATCATAGTGGATAGGAACCTACACTGAGGGTAAGGATCGTTATTTATCAAACATCTAATAATTAATTACATGTAAATGTATTTAATATTTTGAAACAATAACAGATGACCACAACTTTAACCCGATTTCGGTTAGCTAATAAGGGGAAGAGTTTCAAGCACGAAGAGTGTTATCAAATTTTAAAAGAGTCTCCAAAATTCTCACCCCATACGACACAAGTGTTCGATTCGACCAGAAATTCCTATGATGTTGGCTATGATGGTGAGGAAGAACAAGATGGTGACCTATCAGAATCTCAAGCCGATCTTTACACCAATACAACAGGGGTGTCAAGAGGTGGTATAGATACAACCTACATCGATAATAGGTATGATCGACCGCTTGGCAAAAAAACTGCAAAAGAATTAAAGAAGACAGGCAAAGAAAAAATGAATGCCCAAGAGGAAATGATGAAAGAAATGCTCAAGGAAAAATAAAATTTCAATACCAATTACAAAGAACAAGTACAAATGAAGCTTGCAATGAAACAATCTTGGCTTACGCCAAGAGACAAAGATAGATCTTTGAAACGGGAAAGAGAAGCAAGATTTGATGCAAAGAAAGAAAATGAAGAAGAATATCGCATAATGATGGTGGATATGTCTGGGTTTGATCAGACCAAAAAATATTATCATGAACTACTAAGGCAAGAGATAATACAATAGCCTATTAGTAGAAACCAATCTGAATAAACGCCTTTATTTTTATCAGCTTAAGTATTTGTAATCCCGTTTAATTATTTGCATTTGTAGTATTAACTCAAATATGTTTTCTGTTCTTTGAGCCAAATCTTGTTGTTAACTTAATTTACTTTTTGATTAAACATAAAGTAAACTATAGAAAAAACGAACGAGTAGGCATAAAAAAACAAAGTCTAATATAAATGACAACATTAGATAAACACATAGTTTAATCGGACATACTATAAAAAGAAGAACATGAAGAAAAAAGAAAGTTGGACAACAAGAAATTCAAGTGAAAATTGATTGCGCGATGGTGGTCTCCCCAACTTCTCAGTTATCTCCGAAATTGTTCCATACGTGTTCGATTAAGTCGCTATGGAGGCGAAAATGAATATCTTTATCGGCCACAACATCAATTCGTTGCTCAACTAATGATCTCTGAAGTTGTCGACTATGTTCTCTGGAAATTTGCACTGGAGGTGTTGGACGGCGGGTGTCATATTCATGTGGCCATGTACCTGGACGACGTTCATGCTCTACTATCATATTATGTAAAATAATACAAGTTTCATTTATAAGCAAGTACATGTGGATTCCACATCCTATCAGGTTGCTTAACAATCGAGAATTGAAGTTGTAGAACTCCAAAGGCTCGCTCAACATCTTTCCGGGGCCCCTCTTGCATCACTGTAAATTTTTTCTTCTTTTGTGTATCGGGTCGTTTTATGGTCTTCACAATAGTTGCAATCTCTGGATATATGTCATCACTTAGATAAAATCCCATATTATATTGATTTCCATTTATGACAAAGCTCGCTGGTGCTGATCTTCCGTTGACAAGATCTCGAAAAATATAAGAACGGTTCATTACATTAATATCATTGTAGGATCTCGGCATCCCAAAAAATGCATGCCAAAACATTAGGTCATACGACGCCATTGCCTCCAGCACAATACTCAGATCTCCTTTATAACTGGTGTATGCCCCTGCATACGCTGACGAATATTTATCCCATTTCCAACGCATGCAATCTACACTTCCTAGTATTCCTGGAAATCCTCTTTCTTTGTTTTCATTGAGTATCATTTCAACATCACCTGGAGTAGGTGATCGCAAATATTTTTTACCATATTTGCACAATCATCTTACAGAACTTACGTCTCGCTTCCAATACCGTGGTTTCTCCTATACGTAAGCACTCATCGATCATATCGGTTGCGCATCCATAAGCTAACATTCGCACAACTGCTGTTACTTTTGATGAGGTGTTAGTCCAAGTTGACCACAAGCATCTCTTTTATGGACGAAATAGTCATTTTCGGACACCACATCTGATAATATTTGATTGAATAAATCTCAACGTATTCTAAATCTTCTACGAAATGTCCCAGGAGGATAAGTAGGATTTTGAGAAAAGTACTCTTTCCAAAGGTTTCTAGACCCTGTAATGTGAAAGTCTAGCAGAGACCACACCATGCCCTATCTGTATTATTTTGGATTGACCATACAAACATAATATGACATGACTACACCAAAAAGAGACCACACCATGAACTCTCTGCATTATTATCTGGCTAGACCATACGATACCCATCATGTAATTTATTTGTGATATTAATTTGAAATGACTACACCAATCAGAGACCAAACCTTTACCCCCTGTGTTAGACAAGAAGATACCACACCATGAACTCTCTGCATTATTATCTGGCTAGACCATACCTATTTATTTGAAATGACTACACCTATCAGAGACCATTCCTTTATCCTATGGATTATTATCTCCCTTAACCATACAGACACAGTTGTGCGAAATGATATACCATGGTTTGTTTATTTAAATAATTTATATTCAATTTGATAGTGGTGGAAAAACTGCTGGAGATAAACCAGCATGATCCATTACGTCATTTCAGAGTGACCATACGCTACCAAATATCTAATTAATATGCATTATTTTTTGACATGACTACACCAACAAGAGACCACATCATGAAATCTCTGCGTTATTATCTGGCTAGACCATACGATGCCCATCACGTAATTTATTTGCGTTATTCATTTGAAATGACTACACCAATCAGAGACCAAACATTCACCCTCTGTGTTAGACAAGAAGAGACCACACCATGAACTCTCTGCATTATTATCTGGCTAGACCATACCTATTTATTTGAAATGACTACGCCCATCAAAGACCATTCTTTTACCCTATGGATTATTATCTCCCTTGACCATACAGACACAGTCATTTGAAATGACCACACCATGGTTTGTTTGTTTTTAAAAAATATGTATTAATAAACCAACCGGATAAACGATACAATACACTAATAAACCAACCGGATAAAAGATATAATACATTAATAAATCACCATAATAGACATTACATTTTTTTAAAATAATACTCGATTACATCCTTAACATTTCTTCTGCATTTCATGCGGCAATCTCATTAGATTCCATTGAAATATTCATTCTGCATTATATGCGACAACACAATCTTTTAAGAGCTCATACAATGCATCAAACATAAATGGTTTCTTTGTGTCTTCACGAAAGTGGATACAAGCTCTCATTTTATGAAAAAAATTTGGGGAAAATTTAGTATTACAAATTCAAAGTACTTAGTATTCAAACGGTAAAAGGATTAAACTAATTTTGGGATACTCACTCGATTTTCGTAAGACAATCCTGGATGCCTAAAGTTTACTTCAACTATTATTGTAGCATAAATTTTAACTTTCTTGTTGATCAATATGAATCTTTTTTTAACCGATATCTTTGTTCTATTATTCTCATTTCCAGTAAGTTGCTCAAATGCTTGAAATATCCGCTCCCTAAACCTATTTCCTTCACTTGTAGATGACCCTTATCGTGTATCACTCAAAAAACTCGTCCAGAAGTGTGGGCAGGAGCAGTAGAATCACTAGTCTTCTGGGTCCGAGTATAAAACATTTATTTAAGAGATTATGGAATTTCTCTCCAAAGGACGATGCAAAATATTCATGATATATATCTAGTAATTCAGCAAGGCGTAGTGGATTATATGGGCATCCAACATGGTATTTTTGAGAACTGTAGATATCCTGAATCTTTGACAACATAAATAGTGTAAATCTTTACCCTCTTATTAATCATTCTTGTTTGATATGTTTTTTATTTCTAAATAAACACTCAAGTTTATATTTCATGGTTGTAGGAGAGACTGGGAGAAATGAAATACAAACAACTAAAGGGGATGGATTTTGAATTTAAGGAGTGCTATGAATTTACAAAGGCAAACTTCTCTGATTTTGTTGTTGGAGTGAGTTTTTGTCGTCGTCCCGTTGGTGATTCCGATGAAGATTAAGGTAATTAATTATTTTAAGGATTTTGTGGGTATTCCTTTGTAAGCCCTCTCGAGATAAAAATCGTCAATTGGTGCCGGCTAATGGTTTAAAGGCTTGTTGCACATGCTAAGTGCAACCGTGTATCCGACGAAAACGAGTTAGGGTTTAAGGTTCAAAGTATGGTTTTGTTAATTGTACTTCAAAAAATGTACTTTTTTTTTAAATTAATTATTTTAAGATTTTTAAGATTGACAAAGTAAATAATTGAAACGTTGGATTCCATTGAATAAACTGTTATTATGGACCACTAGTCTGGAAAAAAGAGACTGTTCACTTGTTTCTAGATCATGCTTTAATCTTTGCATACGGACAAAACACCTTTTTTGTAATTAGACGCCAATGTTTGCAGGCATCCATTGAAAAAGGCCCTATATATACCCACTTATTCCCATTTCAAAACCACACCTTCCACACTTCAAATATCCCAATTGAAATATTATTATTAACTCTGCATTTTAGAATTATGGCTTACCAAAGTTTTAGTATTAAAGCTGATAATTTTACCATAGAGAAAGATTTATCTCTTTGTCGAAACTTAGTATTATATTATCCAGCAAGGGGTCATGAACGTCTGATGAATGACTCAATGAGCATGGAATGGTTGGAACACATCCATGCTAACTTCTGTAATGAAACCGGTAACCCCAATAACCGGAACAAAGATGGCCTTTTTTTTCGATATAGGGAAATAGCAAGGGAAGTACTAGGATTTTCTACTTTAACCACTAAGGTGAATGAATGGAGAATTAAGAATGAAACTGATGACGAATTTGTTGTATATCTCTGGAGGAATGGAGAGATGGAAAGGTTCATATTTCAGGTACCAACCTCATTTCGAGATCCTATAGGGTGGTGGAAGAATACAACCGTTTTGTGTTGATTGTTCTTCGACGACGTCAAGATCGTCATCCAGGGCGTCGTACTACTCGTTGAAGGTTTGATTATAGGTTTTGTGGGTATATCTCTTTGTAAGCCCTCACGAGACAGAACTCGTCCATTGGTGTCTTCTAATGGGTTAAAGGCTTGTTGCATATGCTAAGTGCAACAATGTCTCTGGGGAAAACGAGATCTCGCTACAACCTCGTCTTGTAGTTTGTATTTGTTTTCATTTTTTTTTGTCATTTGACGACTTTACTAATCCCAAGGAATGAATAAAAATTAGCCATATTATCGAATATCGTATTTTTCATTTAATATATGTTTACTGATAATCATAGGATCCACTAAGAATAATATTATCTACTAAACATTTTAATTATCATTTGTACCATCAGTGCCTGCAACTCGCGAGGGTTGAAAAGGTAATCTTGAACGTATCATAGAAGTTGAGCCTGCCGAGTTGTTGGTCACTAATGGTCCTCGAAGAAATGGTGAATCACCAAGTGGTTTCCATATTTGTGGCGGCATTATTTTTAAAACTTCCTAATCCAAAAGTATTTTGGGATGAAATCTGTTCATATTTCGACATTAGCATGTTCATCCTATCTCTCGTTTCATCGAGAGTCACTTGTCGAAAAACATGAATGAAATCAGAATTTTCCTGAAGAATTATATACGCTTGTCCCTAGTAAGAGAAAAAAGTGAAAAGAAAAAAATGAGATGATATAGGAAAATTTAACTATAAGTAAAAAATATCTGGAAAATTAAACCATCACATGCTAAAAAACTTACATAAGGTAATTGGGTTTGAGGCGGTAGTAGTACATGGCGAGAAGGCTTCAGAACGTTGATTTTATAAATATCATTTGCATACCCATATACTTCAACTTCCCAATCAATTGTACCGACAAATGTATTTAAATTAGTTACGTATTGACAATATTTGAGATACTCATCATACGTCACTATATGTACAAAACATCTCGCATCAGACCAACAACCATAATTGTTCCTTACTCTCTGTAAAAAATCTCTACTCCCAAAAGTGCTTTTGGTGGGTTATTGGGAATTGCCACAGTGGGATTATTTTGCCTCCAACAACAATCTCTTAAGTAAAGTATACTCTGTACAAATACAAGTATTAGTTTACATTCAAAATAGGAACATGTCCGGGTAACCACATCTATAAGAGAAACAGAGATTCGACAAATTTTAATCACGCCAGATAAAAAAAAAACAAAGAAGCACAATTTACATCCATGTTAGGAAAATTGAATACAACCCTTTTTTTGGAAAGTTCTATAGCTGTGCGTACATCGTCTTCTTGAAGAACAGTTGAGGTAGTAGCCCATGGGTGCCATGTCACATCATTTTACCTGAGCTCAATAAGTGTTATCCTAGGGATTTGTATACTGACAACGTTCTTACTTGCCTTCCACCTTGAAGATCTAGGCCTTTCATCCTCGGTTGCAGATGTCAGTGAAATATTTGGTCGACAAATGCCAAGATATTCATACCCCAAGAACTGTCAAGTCATAACATCCAACAGATGAAACACAAACTTATAGTCCATTATTCCTTGAATCACTACAGTAATCAATCAATAATAGAATATAAACATAGAAATAAAGAACATGATTTCTTGATCTTTTAATCAAAGGTATGTATTAGTTTACCTCTAAGATGTGGAATGGCTCATTAATCGACTTCTGCTTCCTACACGCGTATTCAAGTGACGCATATAAGCTTTGGAAAGCAGTACCACCCCAGTCATACTCTCCAACAATGCTAAGATCCTCAAATGCGGCTAACCATCCAACATCAATGTAGTTACTCGCATTAGAAAAGAAGAATTGGCCCGAACAAAACATAAAAAAAGCTTTAACCACTCTATCCAAAAGGCTCACATCTGAATTCAACCTATCCAAGTACGATGTAGTGAGTATTCCTTTAAAAATGCCACTTTCAATGCATATCTGGACCATTGAACAAGTATACCGTCTGCCTTGGTTTGTTGTGCATCTTTTAACTCTGGAAATACATGGGTCTTTACGTAACCAAATATGTACTTGGTGGAATCATAGGGAATATCACTACCAATACCAATACTTATTCATGTCAGTATTGTCCAGTCAAGCGGCGTAAATCCAATCTCATCAAATGGAAAGTAAAAAGTGTTGGTTGTATTCCCGAATCGTTCAACAATATAATCTATCAGCGCATGACAAATCTCACATACTTCCATGTTCAAAAGACGTCCCCATCCGGCGTTGTTAATAAGATATACCACTGCCTGACTACGTTCCTTCAAGTTTTTATAAACATCAATAATTGAATATAGAGACCCACAATATGTATAGTAGCTTTTAGCAGCTGTAAAGAAGATTCTCTTTGAAGCGTGAGGTGCATCATCAACTACTCTTCTATAATTATCTAGGTTTAGCCTAGAATGCCCAGGTTCAAATTTATTACCTCCATATTCACCAATACCATATCCAGATGCATTATCATCATCACTGAAAATGTGAGAAACAGCTTTACGCTTCGGATTGATTTTTTGCCGACCTCTAAATCTCGAAGACATGGCTTTTCTACAAAAGTAAAATATACCATTTTAATATAAATGTTATTAACTAAAGTTATAGGAAAAACAAAACAATAGTTGAATTGATAGATGAGACAAAAGTCTAGACTCTGTTTAAAAACTAAACATTTTCTTACTAGATGTAAACATGAAATATGAATATCAATGAACCAAATGTGTAAGTTCCGAGTAGTCTTGGTTTGAAGTTTCAACGAACAATACCTATAACAAATTCACAAGATCAGATTAAGACAAGGTAAGAGCTAAAACTGATTCGATTCAAATTATGGAACAAAATTTATTTTTCTGACTATATTAGGAGATTGATGAATCAAGGTAAGATGCATTTGTGTCCCTAGTTGGTACCGCAGTATCATTCATAATAGAAGGACAACAGAATAATAGAATAATGCCAGTAATAATGAACAGAGAAAAACTATGATGACAAAGCCTGGATTATCTAATTCCAAGTCAAAAGAGTGACCTAATCTTTATCAAATAATCATCTAACCTTAAATATAGAACTAAAAATAGACCATAGTATAACACAATAGAAAACAATGGAGAACTAATCAAGCCTATCTATTTAAGAATCAAATGGCAGTTCAAAAGATGTGATTGAAAAGATGGCGGGGTCATGGCATTCTAATTAGAAACTAGAAACGTATCATAATAAACATCTGAAAAAGAATCTTGTGCAAAATTAGAATGAAAAACCATACATGGGTATTTTTGTCACGAAACTTCAAGGTTAGGGGTAGGGAAAACCAATTAAAGGGTCCAAATCTTTTGAGTAGGAGCAGCCTTAGGTCATACGTTGGGCAATTTTATTTGATGGTAACAACCCTACAAATACCTAGCAGCTATCGGCATAACCATGCCAATTACATAGATTTAGATAATCTACGTTTCAGAATCCAGATGACAAAGATAATAGTTTGTGACAACGTAGAGTTAATTCCACTATATCTGATGAGCATTTACTAAAAAAGTAAATGTACATTCCTACTGAATCAGAAAAGCATTCACTGAGAAAGTAAATAGTATTAAACATTGTATTCATTCGTAATCACATCAATCATTTTCCGAAGACGTGGCTTCAGTGATTGAAAATCTCAGTAGGTATCATCTTCGAATACCCCATTTGTGAAGTAACTCCTCAAACCCATGTAAGGGAGGGAGTTTAAATGAAACATTATAACCTGATATGAGCAGTGGATTTTTATAGTCAAGTCCATCACCCAACATCAAGATGAGTATAACCTGATGCAGTAATGCACTAGTGCAATACCAGATTTTTACATTCATTAAAAGTCATCATACATATCACCTCACACTCACGGTTCTTATCATAGTGTATGCTTAATAACATAAAGAATAATTAGAACCCCCAAGTTGTTCAAATAGGATTATCGTGCGAGAAGGTAACTATGATGGAGCAAACCCCCAAGTTTTTATGCCCTAACAATAACAGAAATCCCCAACAAAAACAAATCATAAAACCCCCAAATGTTTATGCCCTAACAGTAATTGAAGTACAACCATACCTTTTTATCCAATATCCAACACTTAATAAGAAAACCCAATTAAATTTCATCCATTTGAAATTAAAAATCAAAATAAAATAAAATGAAGAATCAATTTTCAGTCAGAATGCAAACTAAATGGTTGAAATAGAGAAAAATTAAACATAGCTTCGATGTTGTTTTGAATGTAAAATGGTATAGATTTATGCTATATTAATCTGTCGAGGGGTCAAGTGGTATAAATTCATGAAATAAATTAAAAAATTCCCTAATCTGTGAATTATGGTTCGAGAGGAGTAACAAAATGAGTTTTTCTTTTCTGATGATAACTGATGAAGAAAACGATAGAGATGCACTTAATAATGCCGTTTCTACAGACGCAAATTATATTTACGTCTTGGTCTCAAACGCACTTAATAACCCCGTTCAAACTCAAACAAAGTTTTAAACTTCGTCCAATTTCAGACGCTGACTATAATAGTGTTTCAATAAGACGCAATTACAAAGGCCGCATGATACCAGACATTGATGATATATGCGTTTGTGTATGGGTTTTGGTCTCCGACCATGCCACAACTGTACTTAAAAGCCAAAATGGCTTTAACTTTTAGCTTTATAAAAATCTATGATTTTGGAAGCTTTATGCTCATAAAAAAAAAGCAGCTTCCGCCATGTATGCTTCCTCTAGAGAGAAAGGATTCCCAGTTGCAGAAATGCGCTTCTGTTTTCCTTTAAGAATGAACTACATGCATTGATGATATGTTGAAAGAACGATCCCATGCTTGTGAAGCCATGGGCGTCCTAACAACATGTGGTACAAAGTTTCGATGTTCATGACATTAAATGGTTCAACAGAGCTAATAAGGCCGACTTTAACTTCCCAGTTAATAGTACCAATAGTATATGGACTTAAGCCACTGAAGCCTTGGATGCGTGTCTGAGACTTTTTTATCTCTGAATCCTTGACACCAATACTTTGTAAGATCTTGTATGGTACCAAGTTTAAAGAAGCGCTTGTATCGACAAAAGCCTGTTTAAACGAGTGTTTACGGAGCGATGCAGTCAGGTATAATGCTCTATTGTGATCACAATCTACTCGTCTGTCTTCTTCCGAAAAGGTAATGGCGTTTTAGGGAAGAGGATACTTCTTATCCAAGTAGGTAGTCATATTTTTATCAGCGGCAACTCGGGTGAGCAGTTCAGCAGCTAGTTCTCGTTGGTACTTGTTGAAACCAAGGGAATCGAAGAAATCGATGGACAATGTTGTCCTCCCACCGTTGCTGCTATATACTCTGTATTCTCTGTGACCTCCATAGCTGCTACCTCTACTACCAGCTCCGGCTCCGGCTCCTATATTTCTTCCATAGCATAGACCTCATGTTCATCAGCTTGGATGTGAATGTGAGTGAACATGGCTACTTGATGTGCTGGGAAAGGATTCTATTTAACTTGGTTAATGACCAAATCAATTTTGCCCCGTTTCATGCGGTTGTGGAAACACCACTTCAAGGTTAGACACTCTTTGGTGGGATATTCCGCTTTTCTGTGAAACAAACAGTAATTTGCATCGCGTTTATCTTGTTCAGCCGGTTCCTTCATGGTGGTGGTAACTTGATGTCTTCGTTATGAATCCATTCCTTGAGTATCCGTGACTAAATCAAAATAACAAGGATATTTTGGGGGCTCCTCTCTTGTATTATTGTTCATTGGACACTTGCCATGCCTATCTTCAATATCATTAGGTTGACGTCGTCCCTTATTACCCTCGTCTCGCGCGTAGGACACAATGTGAGGCCAGTTCCTAGTCTCTGCCGTGATTTCCTTTTCTGTGGCATCTGTCCTGGTACATGCTTCTTCTAGGTCCGTGAAGTTGTCGAGGCCTGCGTTCTCTAACACTCCTCGTGTTTGCAGGGGTAAGGCTGCAATACATATGTTCACTAATTCCTTTTCTAGTATCACAATATTACACCTTAGGTACTCCATGCGGAATCGTTTAACGAATGATGCAACCTTTTCTCCCACACAATATCTGACTTTGCACAGGTCGGAGATGGAAATATTAACAAGTTTGGAGTAAATTTTTTTGCATGAAGGTCTGCTGTATTTTCTCCCATGTCTCGATGCTACTCTGTGGTAATGTAATGAACCATGTGAAAGCATCGCCTGTGAGTGACTTTCTAAATTCTCGGAGGCAGATATGTTCATTAGCAGCGTGTTCGTTCAACATCATTGTGAACCTATGTAGGCGTTCCATTGCATTACTGGTTCCATCAAATAGGTTGAACTCTACAGTCTTGTACTAAGCTGGCATTGGCTTTTTGACTACGTCTGGAGTAAAAGGGGACTGGATTTTGTCACTCCTCGAGGATGCCTCCAACCCATATCTATATTCAATATACATAGCTATCTTCACTTCGTCGATTGATACTTCCTGACGAGTAAAGGGTTATGGTGTGTATCGAGGGTCATGTGGGATACGTCCCTCATGAGAATGATTGAATATATTTTTACCATTGTTTTCTTGCAAGTCTCTTGACGTGGTCTCCCATCTTGATTGTCATTTTCTGCGCGTGACCCTTCGCCACGAGGCGGTGAAGTAAGAGCAGCGATGCGTGCCATCAATTCTAGTCTTCGACGCCCAATGTCCTGATATTCCAATAAAGCTTGTTGTAATTATGTTGGGGTCTCAGTCGGGGTCAATGTTGGATCAATGGGCGGGGTCCTCCCTGCCGTTGTGAACATGGGGCTATACTGTGTTTATTTCCATCGTACTATTTCTGAGATCAGATCCCTGTAGAAGTCGCCAAATGAAAATAGTATTAATGTTAGAGGGGGAAAACCCCAGGTAATACAAATATGGAAAGATTACAATTCTGATCCAGAAAACAGTACACTGTTAAAATTACACAAAAAAATGGGGGGTAACCTTCACGTGGCCCACCTTCTCTTCCTCCATCTTCCTCTCTTCCTACTCTCCCCTTCTACCTCCTTCATTGTCCGCATGAAGACTTCCCCCCCTTCACGCGGACACTATCTACTCTTCTCTTTTCTTTTCTTTTGTCCTTTCTTTCACTCATTCTATCCTTCTTTCAATCGTTTCCTACCATCGTGATCCATCATGCACACGCAACGATTCATCATTTTTCCTTTTTCGTCATTCACCACCTATGCACATTAGCATATTTTTTAGGGTAAATCCCTATTTTACCCTTATTTTAATTTTGGGGTATCTACAGATGGATTTTTGAGTTTGTTGGTGTTGTCAGCGAGTTGAGAAAAGGGGTTCCGATGCTTCTTAGAAGAATCGAACAAGGGTTTTAGCAATTTTTGTTGAATCCAAGAAGTTGGAGAAGCAACAGTGAGTTATGATATGGATTTGGTGTTGTAACTTGTTAGAAAAATGGGTTTGTGCTTTTGTTGGATTTATTGGTTTGAGTTGAGTTACTGCCGAGAGAAAAAATTGGGTTTATGATACTGGTGGCTTGAGAAGAGATGGGTTTATGATATGTGAGATTAATTGGTTTATGGAAATAAATTGAAATAGAATTAGTGGAGTTGTGAAGTGTTCTGCTGCAAAATGCTTTGTGGAGGAAATGCAGATGGTTTTGTTGGGTGGCAGTTGCGGGTCAAGTTGTTGATGGTGATGGCTGTTATGGTGTGATTTGATAAGTTGCATATCGGGACTCAAAACAAGAGAATGAATTAAGTGGTGTAAAGAAAAGTGTTTGCTGGTAATGGAAGAAGAAAGTCTACAATTGAGTTCGATTGTGGATCTGAGAAGAAGAAGAAAAAGGATATGACTTGTGGATTGAATTTAATGTTGAATGAATGGTTTGATATGATTGTGTGAATGGATTTCAGGGAAGGAGCTATAGAATGGCCTGGAATTGGCCGGGAAACAGCCTGAAAAGAAGTAAACTCTGCCAGATTTTTATCTAAGCCGAATTGACTCACCGATTAAGATGACTCTGTTGAGTAAGACCCAATTAGATGAGTCAGACCAGCTGACTCGGTAGCTGACGCAAATTCCCTTTTCCTTGACCGTTAAAGTTAATTGTGGATGTTAGTTTGACTCCGATTCCCTGTGACAGTTTTCCAGTCACCTGGGATGCTTTTTTGACGACTATTCTGGCCACTTTTCAGGACTTCCGACAACAATTTTGGATATAGATTTTCACATGGGTATTTCTCATACATGGGATTGGTGGAATACTTAGATTTGAACTTTTGAAGACTTGACCTATTTTTGGAAACAAGAAGCGCTATAAAAGGGAGAGTTTTCTACAACTCTTAGACACACTTTTACATCTGATTTTTGGGGAGCAAGAAGCACATGCCATTATTGTCTTTCACGCATCTAGGGTTTACCTTTTTTTTCATCTTCTTTAATTCAATTTTATTTTGTGAACTCCATAGCTATGAGTAGCTAAATACATATTATTGGTTAATGGCTTTAAGTTGATTTCTCAAACATGAGATTTATTCAATGAATTAGTTTTGTCTCCACTTTGTCGTTCATGATTCATCATTAATATTGTCCTATGATTTTGAAGGCTTGGTTAGTTGAGTCTGGAATCAATTGAGTTTTCCTTCACATCTAAAGCTAAATTAGGGATTTCAATACGTGAAAGTTGACGAATTCTCAAGTAGCATAAGTGTGGTTGTTGCTTGTAGTAATACATCATAGCAATCAAATATGAATCATAACCTTTGTTAAATTGAATTAGTACATTTTCTACGTTCAATTACACCGATTAACCTTATTTCACAAAACGTAATGCTCATGAGGAATTAAACTTGATTAACGCTTTTACACGTTGGGTTCTTCTCTAGGTAGAATTTATTTTTGCATCTTTTAATGCATATGTGATGAACTTGGAAATTAACGGGATATTCTTGCGATCAAGGTATTCTAGGGTTTTTGATAAAAGAGAGATTAAATTTCCAATTCTAGTTATTGATGTAAATACATGTTTATGAATGATACAATCCCTTAACCAATAATCTCAACTCTTGATTACTTTTAATTATTCTTTCTACTTTCAATTTAGTTTATTTTTGCTTCTAAAAATCGAAAATAACCCCCTTTGTTACTTAAGAACTTGAAATCGCATAACAATAATAGCCTCCCCTGGAACGAATCTTTCTTGTCATATACTTAATCTAAATCTTTTATAAGTGAGAAATGAATATAATTTTGACTTAATACGACACACATTACTCACCAATAGGGTTTTATGAAATTGCACTCAGAAAACACACTTTATGGTTCTCATGTGTGCAGACAGGAATGAAGATAGAAATCATATTTTGTTATCCCATAGAAACGTGGGATGAAAAGAACCCTTTTTTTTCCTGATGATCTCTAAGAAAGGAAATCAACTACTACACGAGGATGGGACCGCTTACTTACCTTATCAATCGATTCTCAATCAACACCACTCTCACATCAAATAGAAACATCTTCATTTTCTTCTTCTTCGCCTTCAACTATTGATGATAAACTTCTGAATGTTGTAGAACTTTGACAACTTGTACCTGTTTTTTTTTTATTCCTTGTTGCTTGAAAATTCATTATATATTTATTCTTTCTCATGGCCTTAAATAGTTAAATAACACATTAACTATAAGATTTTTATATATTTCTTTTTGTATTTTTTTTTTTTCGATTTTTTTTCTGAATAAGAAAATGCTATAAAAAGATAACAACTACAATAATAATAAAGCTGAAATTAACATGGCCATGGGGAAAGGAATTAAGCACCTGATTCTTCACAACCTGTATTGCATTGGTATCGTATAAACTTCAAAAACTTATTTTTTTTTCTTCCCTTTTCATTTTGTTTTGTCTTCACTTTTGATATAAAATTTTACTCCTCTTTATGTTGCTTGCAAACCTTGACTGTCTTCAACTTTCTTCGTGATCTTGATGTCGCTTTGCTTATTAATAATGTTATGTTTCTATTGCTGCTTTGTCGAGAGAATGGTGCCAACTGCAAACAAGACTACAAGATAGAGTTACCAATTCTGATGACACCCTAATGATTGTATAAATAACATTCAATAGATCAAAAAGTAGTGCTGAAATTGGTGCAAAATCGAGTAGCTCATCATTCTACCCGGAATTAGCGTAGGATGACACACACTTTAAAAGATAATTTTTAGACAACTACGAAGGGTTAAAAATCTGGTGCCTCACTTGCTGTGATAATAGGTAGTCTCCACTATCTGGGAGGTTTAAGTCCTTTTTTACCAGCTCTTGCCTTCAAAAACTAAACCCGAATGTCGTTCTCTATTACTTATAAGTACAATTATTTCGCTAAGAACTCCATATGTAGAATTAGCTAGAAGTCTACTAAGTGACTCTAAAATCTCTAAAAGTTGGAGGTTTTCATGCAAATATGTATAAAAGTTTAAAAATTCTACCTACAAAAGCGAATATTAAGAATCTATATGCTTAATCACTTCCCCACATTTAAATTGTATACTGTCCTCAATGTAAATTGATTTTTCCAATGTAAAATCAAGGTGGGAAATTTCTACTATGACATGAAAAGATAAGAAAAATAAAACTAAAAAGATAAAGATACAAATACAAAACCAATGGGTTGCCTCCCATTCAACGCTTGGTTTAATGTTGTCATCCCGACTGTACACTTCTTATTACTCATTAGCCTGCGTCCAACATGCCATCATGAAAACTTGATTGAACATTAATTTGGTATCTCATTGCTTCAAATATACTAAAACTTATGACTTTTCCATCAAATTCCATAGTCAAGGTGCCATCATGGACATCAATCTTTGTTCTAGAAGTGCTCAAAAATGGTCTACCCAATAGTAAAGGTGTAGACGAGGGTAAATTATCATCTCTCATATCTGGAACATAGAAGTCCACTGGAAATATTAGTCCGTTTATCTGAACCAAAACTTCCTCAACAACCCATTTCGGGTAAACATTAGATTTAATAGCAAGTTGAATAACTATACCGGTATCCTTGAGAGGACCAAGATGTAAAGAATTATAAATTGAAGCAGGCATAACATTAATAGATGCTCATAAATCTTGCAAAGATTTTGAAAACCTGGTTTTACCAATTATGCATGGAATAGTAAAGCTACCAGGATCTTTCAATTTAGGTGGAAGTTTCTTTTGAAGAAATTCCGAAGCATTCCCCCCCATATTCATTACTTTATTACCAGTTAACTTATGTTTATTAGTGTGCAACTCCTTCAAAAACTTTATGCAACGAGGAACTTGCTTGATTGCTTTAATGAGAGGAATGTGCACTTGGACTTTCGTGAAAACGTCTAAAATCTCTTTATATTGTTCCACCTTCTTATTAGCTTTAGGGAACCTGCTAGAAAAAGGTTGAGGAGGAACGTAAGTAACAACATGATACTGAGGCTTTTCTTTTGATACCTGACCGTCTTTCGGAGGAGTTATGAGCTTTTCCTCTTTAGTCGGCACCTTTAAATACTTTTTATTACCATTTACAGTAACTTCTAGTTGCATAGTTTGTGTATCACTTCTCAGTGTAGGATCATTGACAATCTATCTTGGTTTAACAATAGTCTGAGAAGAGATTTTCTCATTATCCTGTGCCTTTAACTGATTAATCTCACTTTCCGTAACACCCATCTGCATACACGTCTCATTAATTACATAATCAGTTACATCTCATTAATTACATTATCAGTTTTCTGCTGATTTAGATCTGCTTGTTGTTGATTCTATTGTACCATGGAGATTAAATTCTTCATCAAAGTAAGCATCTCTGATGATTATGAGTTTTGAGCTATTTGTGGTTGTTGTACTCGAGGTTGAAACTCACTAGAACGATATATGAAAAGGATCTGCAACTGTAGCTTCCTTGATAGCATAACTAGAGTATGGCCGGTTACTATATCCTTGATTATAGGTGTTGGAGTAAGGATCACACTGCTGTGTTTGTTGGCTTGAGAAGAGAGCATTGACGTTCTCCACATGCTCATAAGATCAACGTGATGGTTGTACCACCACAGCTGTGTGTTGTACCATTTATGTTAGATTCCCTGCCTATTAACGTAGCTCAATCATCTCTTCAACTTTATTAACTCTCTTGATAAATGGCTCTGATAAAAAAACTTGAGAATTATTGAGAATTTGTTGCCATGTTCTCGATCAATTCTTTAGCTTGTGATATTGTTTTGTTCATTAAAGCACCACCACTTGCAGCGTCAAGGAGATTTATGTCACCTGGTAATAAACCATCATAGAAATACTGGATAATCAATGATTCACCAAATTGATGATGCGGGCAGCTGGCCACTAATCTCTTATAACGTTCCCAGCATTCATACATTATTTCTCCTGCCATTTGTTTAATGATAGGTGCATTATATGCATTAGTTTGATACTGTAACACATTGATTTCTTGTTAGTTTTTATATCATTATGCTTTTATTTTGTTTTCTTATGAGTTTCTTAGGAGTTTTGAAGTGGATTCAACCAAAGAAGAAAAAATGAGTTCATTATAATACAAAATGAACAGGGACTAAAGTGCTAAAAATGAAGGAAGATCATGGAAAACTGGAAATAATTCAAATACAAGATTTCTTCACTCTATTTTTAAAGGAGTTTAAAGATGAAGCTAATGGTGAAAGAATGAGGTCATTCCGACTTCGTATGAAAATGTTATGGGAAAAACAAGCTTGCAAGAATTGAGCATACCGAGAGAAGTTCAGCCAGTAATCTATCATACAATTAGTAGCCGAAACACTGACTGGAGCAAAAATAACTTGCCAGGTTCGACTGGAAGAATCTAAACAATTAGTAGCCTAATCTGACACTGTTCTGGGACATATTTGGATGTGAAATTGATTTCTAACTCAAGGAAACACGGTCCCGCAAGGATTCTAAGCCCTAGAGAGAGTATACTTGAGGACCAAGCATTGAAGGATATAAAAGAAGACATCTAAGGCTTAAATAAGATATCTTTTGAAGTAATCTCTTATCTTCTACCTCTCATATCAAATCTTCTACATCAAAAACCTAGAGTTTTCCCCTTAGGGGGAAATCATTCTTCTTCTTTTATATATTTTTTATGGGTTTTAGTAAATCCATGAGTAGGTAACTTTGTTTTATTGGTTGGGGATGTAGTTGGAAGTCCTAGAATATAAATCAATCTGGATAGTTAGTGTTAATATTAATGATCTCTTTTTATCGCTTATGTTCTACTGTTTATATCGCCATATATGATTGAAGACTTCCTCGTTTAAGTTGCAAATTGAATGATCATGTGTTCATATCTAAAGCTAGACTAGGGTTTGAGATCCAGAATTGTCGAAGAACTCTAATCACAAGTAACACATCATAGTTGTTAACAACGGGATGTTGCCATGCGATTATGTGTAGAAGCTTAACCTAAGTTAAATCTATGTGCCTCTTGCATCAGATTGCTTAGAATAACCTCAAATTACGAAGACCATTGATTTCATTGGGTTAAGCTTGAGTGAATCTTGCGCTAAGTTAGTAGCCGAAACTGACACTGTTCTGGGACATAGTTGGACGTGAAATTGGCTTCTAACTCAAGGAAACATGGTCCCGGAAGGATTCTAAGCCCTAGAGAGAGTATACTTGAGGATCAAGCATAGAGGATTATAAAAGAAGACATCTAAGGCTTCAACAAGATCTGTTTTGAAGTAATATATTATCTTCTACCTCTCATATCAAATATTCTACATCAAAAGCCTAGGGTTTTCCCCTTAGGGGGAAACCATTCTTCTTCTTTTGTATATTTTATATGGGTTTTAATAAATCCACGAGTAACTAAATTTGTTTTATTGGTTGAGGATGTAGTTGGAAGTTCTAGACATGTAAAACAATCTGGATGGTTAGTGTTAGTGTTAATGATCTCTTCTACCGCTTATGTTCTACTGTTTATATCGCCATGTATGATTGAAGACTTGCTCGTTTAAGTTGCTAATTGAATGATCATGTGTTCATATCTAAATCTAGACTAGGGTTTGAGATCCATAATTGTCGAAGAAATATAATCACAAGTAGCACCATCATAGTTGTTAGCGACGGGATATTTCCATGTGATTATTTGTAAGAGCTTAACCTAAGTTAAATATGTGTGGCTCTTGCACCGGATTTCTTATAATAACCTCAACTCACAAAGACCATTGCTTTCATTGGGTTAAACTTGAGTGGATCTTGAGCCAAGTTATTCATTGAGAAGGATTTAAAGAGTGTCTCTTGCGCCTTTGATGATACACGGAGTTTTGTCGGAGTAAGCCTGGGATAGGATGCTTTAGGGTTATTGGTATGAAAAGGATTGAATGATATATCTAATCGATTGACGAGTTTGTTCGGTGACGGAATCTGAAACCTCTAACCAATATTTTCTTCCCTTTGATAATCTTTATTTACTTTGTTTCTATTTTATTTCATACTTTAGTATAATTCATTAGATCCCCCTTGGTTATATAAGAAGTCAAAGAAAAATAACAATTCACAGCTTCTCGTGGGAACGATCCTTAATACCACTATATTACTTGTTAGTATTGATGGTATTTTAATTAATTTATGCGCAAACAACACACACCATATAATTCCACAAATCTATTTTTGAATTTGATTTTCCTTAGATGCAGGAAAGTACCTCTCTAAAAACAGTTTCTTCAAACTATTACATGTTGTTACACTACCAGCAGGTAAATAGTATAATCATTCCTTAGAGGTGTCTACTAAGGAGAATGGAAATGATCGTAATGTAGTTCCATCTGCATTAGTCTCTGCTGATATCATGGCCATGACCATGTTATGGAAATCCATTAAATGCTTGTTCGGATCTTTATTAGCCATTCCATGGAATTTGGTAAGATCTCGAATCAACCCTGACTTGATCACGAAGTTAGATGTAGTTTGAATACACCATTCCTATGTATCCAGCTTGTGAGAAGCTAGTTCTTTGAGTGTACGATTTTTTATCGCCCATTGCTTCTTTTGTTTTTCGGTAAAGTACCTGAAACACAATTCTTAAAACGAACTTAAGAAAAAAAATAAAAAATAAAGTAAAAACAATCCGCTGTGCTTCCCCGGTAGCAGCGCGAAAATTTGGTCGGTTGTCAGGAAAGCAAAATTATTTCAAGTCTTTTCACTTCATAATTATAAATAAAAGTAAAATAATAAGATAAGTTCGATCCACATGGAGGTATGAGTTGTTATTTGTATTTGAAAACTTAAGTAACTACGGGGATTTATGATGATTGTAAATAAATTTAATCTGCAATAATAGCAGAAAACAATTTAAGATTGCAGACAATATAATGAGAATACTGGTTAGAGAGTTCATCTTCCGTCTTCAAACATGTTATCAATTAAATCAGACACAATATTCAACTTCTCTCACATCAATAACCCTAAAGCATCCTATCGCACGTCTACTCTGGCAAAACTCCTTTTATAATCAGAGGCGCAAGAGCCACTCTTTGAATCCTTTTCACTAGATAACTTGACGCAAGAGCCACTCAAGTTTAACCCAATGAAATCAATGATATTTATGAGTTGAGGTTATTCTAAGCAATCTGGCGCAAGAGCCAGTCGGATTTAACCTAGGTCACGCTTCTACACATAATCGCATGACAACATCCCGTCGTTAGAGATTATGCTATGCTACTTGTAACAAGGGTCTTTCGACAATTCCGGATCTTAAACCCTAGTTTAGTTATATATGTAAGTTTATGATTATTTACTTAAACAAGAAATAATTCAATCATACATGGCATTATTAATAGTAGAACATAAGCGAAATCAAAGAAAATAAGAATACTACGAATGAATGTTTTAATTAATAATTACGTTCTAGACTTCGGACTACATCTCTAACCAATGAGATTAAATTAGCTCATAATACATTTCTTAAAATCCATGAAAAATAATAAAGTAGAAAATTAAAGAAAACCCTAGGTTATATAAAAGTCTCCAACTCCAAAGATCTCTTTCTTCTCTTCTTAAGATATGATACACATGATAGATTCAAGATACCTAAAAAAAAGTGAATTTTTCCTTAGATAGGTACCCAAAAAATAGAAATGCTCTTGCTCGAATTCCGGTCGAAATAGGTTGCCAAAAATATGCTCAAACTAGCAGAAGTATGAAGTAGGTCATCAAAATAGCATTACAAAGCAAAGGGCCACACACAGGTATACAAAGCCCAACACAAAAGTCGTTTTGAAGCTTTAATTGGCATGTCGGTTCCACGGAGCTGACATACATATTCAATGTTTTTTTTCCTAGGTGATTTGTTACCCAGCTTCTTGATGGCTCAATCCATCGAGAGAAGAAATTCTTCCGGACTTTTAACTTTGCTAACTGGTTTGCTCGATGGCCTCAACCCATCCAGAAAATATTTTTCTTCTGAGTTTTCAAATACTTAATTCTTATATTTTCTCAAACAACTCTGTTTCCTATTTCTTCTCAACTCAAAATAGTCTCGAACCATCACTTTTGTACCTTCCACACCGTTAAATACTCCCACAGACTCAAACTTAAGCATCCTTCATCGCAGCGACAACACATCGATCAATGGCAACAACTCCATAACTTCTGAGTTCCATGTTAACATCCGATTCCAAACCGACAAAGAGCTATCATCCTCATCAGAATAACTGCCATTATCATCCCTAGCCTTTAATAATTCCATCACCATATTGATTTTTCTCACCATATTTTACTGCGGCTGTGAAGAACATTTGAAGTTCATGTCGAGCACATCCCAAGTTTTATAGCATCTCCATGAACTCACTGAAGCTCGAAACCAACCAAATCAAAAACCATGATCAATGATAGAACTACCATTTTACGTTTTCCTTTTCTCACTGTTGCCAAGATCTACTTCGTTCTCTCTATGCCTAAGACCACGACCAAACCTTGATCTAACTATAATCCAGCCATGAACTTTCACCCAATGCCGGAAGCTTGACCTAACCTAATTTCGTTGTTGGCATATGAATGAAGAAGAAAGTGGCCCATATCGATGAAGTTGGTGTAGTTAACACTATTTGAAAATGTGGCTTTCCTTAGTAATAATGCAAGTGCCTTTAACATTTTTTTTTAAAACTTGTCTAACTATCGGTTCCGTAAACCGACAAGCTTAACTCCTTTTTTCGCCCGTAATTTCTTCACACGAAGTCGGAATGACCCGTTCTTTCGCCGTTGGCTTTGTTTTCTCGTTATCTTACATGGTGACAAGAAATCATGGATGTGACTGAGTACCACCGGTCTTTGGTAATTCTTTCTTTAAAGAACTCCATTTTAAAAACTAATACTAATACAAGGTAATTCACACAAAAATTAGCAAATAAGTGTAAGAAAATGATATTCAAAACGTGTAAGTTATGCACTTATCATGTACCAAAGAAGTCAGGGTTACATTGGTACAGAATGAAGACAATGAACTTGTCCCAACTCGAGTGCAAACCGGTTGGAGAATTTTATTGATTATCGAAAGCTTAATGCAATCACTAGAAAAGATTACTTTCCTTTACCTTTTATGGATCAAATGTTGGAAAGATTATCAGGGCACTCTTATTATGTTTTCTTGATGATTATTCAGGTTACAATCAGATTGCTATAACACCTAAGGATCAAGAAAAGACTACTTTTACTTTTCCTTTTAGAACATTTGTATACCGAAGGATGCCTTTTGGTTTGTGTAACACACCCGCCACCTTTCAAAGGTGTATGGTAAGTATCTTTTCAGATTACGTTGAAAACATTATCGAAGTTTTTATGGATGATTTCAATGTGTATGGTGATTCATTTGACTTGTGCTTGGATAACCTTACATTGATTTTTAAACGATATGTTGAAACTAATCTTGTGCTAAATCGGGAGAAGTGCAATTTTATGGTAACTCATGGCATTTTTCTAGGCTATATTATATCTTTTAAAGGCTTGGAAGTTGATAAAGCTAAGATAGACCTTATTCGTGCTCTTACCCCTCCCACTTCGGTGAGGGAGATTCGTTCTTTTCTTGGTCATGCAAGATTTTATCGTAGGTTTATCAAGGATTTTTCCAAGGTTACATCACCATTATGCCAATTATTGCAAAAAGACGTGGTTTTTAACTTTGATGAGAAGTGTTTGGCGGCATTCAATCGTTTGAAATAACTTTTGATAACAACTCCTATTATTAGACCACTGGATTGGAACAAGCTTTTTGAGCTAATATGTGATGCGAGTGACTATGCGGTCGTTGCAGTATTAGACTAGTGTACATGGAAGATACCCCATGTTATTTATTATGTTTCAAACGTTGAATGAGGCTCAATAGAATTACACGACCACAGAAAAGTGGTTGTTGGCAATCATATACATTGGAGAAATCATTCTTATCTGCTTGGTACGAAAGTTGTTGTGTTTTCTGATCATGCATCACTTAGGTACTTACTTATAAAGAAGGAGGCGAAATCGAGGCTCATTCGATGGATATTATTTCTACAAGAGTTTGATCTCGAAATTAAGGACAAGAAAGGCACTGAGAACACTGTTGAGGATCACTTGAGTCGTCCTACTGTAGACGAAGAAGTTGTCCCATTGCGTGAAAGCTTCCCAGATGAGCAACTCTTTTTAATTGCAATTTTAAAACCATGGTATGCTGATATTGTGCATTATTTAGTGTCTAAAAAATCCTAAGAAATTTGTATCATGCTGAGAGGGACAAGCTTAAAAAGATAGCGAATCAATATATATGGGATGATCCACACCTATGCAAACATTGATCAGTCCAACTTATACGAAGATGCATACCTGATCCTAAATACAATTCTATCTTATCTTTCCGTCATTCATACGCTTGTGGAGGACACTTTGGACCAAAAAGAACTGCTTTCAAGGTACTTGAAAGTGGGTTCTATTGGCCTACCTTATTCAAATATGTGTATGTATTTTGTACAACTTGTGATATGTATCAAAGAACGGGCAAACTAGGTGCCCGAAATCAAATGCCATAAAAAATTATATTATTTGTTGAAATTTTTGATGTTTGGGGCATTGATTTTATGGGTCCTTTTGTTAATTCTTTTAGAAAATTTTATATCTTACTCGTTGTTGATTAGGTTTCGAAATAGGTACAAGCTAAATGCATCCCTACTAATGATTCTAAAGTGGTTATAGATTTTGTTAAAAATCATATTTTTGCAAGGTTTGGAACTCCAAGATCCATAATCAGCGATGATGGATCACACTATTTAGAAACAAGTTCATAAAGATCTTGTTGAAAAAGTATAAGGTATCTCACAAAATTACTACATCATATCATCCTCATAAAAACAGGAAAGCAGAAGTCTCTAACCGATAAGTAAAATCCATCCTAGAGAAAACAGTGAATCCATCAATGAAGGATTGGAGTTTGCGTGTCAACGATGCATTATGGGAATCAAGCATACAAGACTCCTATTGGGATGTCTCCGTATAGACTTGTGTACGGTAAACCTTGTCATTTTCCTGTTGAAATCGAGCATAAGTATTTTTGGGCTATTCAACAATGTAAACAAAGGAAGCTTGAATTAAGTGAATTACAAGAGATTCGTAATGATGCATATGAAAATTCACGAATCTACAAAGAGAAAACAAAAGAGTTTCATGATAGCATGATTTATAGAAAACAGTTTACCGTGGATATAAAGTTCACCTGTTTAATTATTTATTTCCTGGTAAATTGAAGTCTCATTGGATAGGACCCTTTGTTGTGCTTAACTTTTTTTCTTATGGTGCAGTAGAGATTTGTAGCTTGTTAACATGGAAGGAGCTTAAAGTGAATGGGCATCGATTAAAGCCCTATTATGAACCGTTTGAACCTGAGATGGTTGAGATAAACTTAGTAGACGTACTCCCTATGGAGGAGTAGCAAGGTGAATGCCAAGTCGAGCTGATGATGTTAAACCAAACGCTGAATGGGAGGAAACCCATTAGTTTTTTTATCTTTTTATTTTTAGTTTTTTTAGTTTGCATATCATGTTATAGGATTTCCCACATTGACTTCTACATTGGACGAATCAAGTTTCATTAAGGACAATGTAAAGTTTAAGTGTGGGGGAGTGGTTGAGCATTTATATTATTAATATTCACTTTTATAGGTAGAACTTTTAAACTTTTCATACATATTTGTATGAAAACCTTCAACTTTTAGAGATTTTAGAGACACTTAGTATACTTCTAGCTAATTCTACATATGTAGTTCTTATCGAAATAAAGTGAACTTAGAAGTAATAAAGAACGACATTCATGTTTCTTAGTTGTTGAGAGGCAAGAGATGACAAGAAGGGACTTAAACCACCGATAGAGAATACAATATTAGGGAGTTGATCAATCATTAGTAGACACTACCTTTTGTTACATCAAGCGAGGCACCAGACCTTTAACTCTTTGTAGCTGTCTAAAAATTGTCCTTTAGAGTGTTAACATCCTATGCAAATTCCGGGTTGAATAATGAGCTACCAAACTTCGCACCAATTTCAGCACTACTTTTGATCTCTTGAGTTTATTTCTTCAATCATGAGGGTATCATCAGAATTGCTTACTCTATCTTGTAGTCTTGTTTGAAAGTGGCACCATTTTCTTGACAAAGCAGCAGTAGAAACACATTATCATCAATAAACGAGCGACATCAAAATCACGAAGAAAGTTGAGTAGATTCAAGTTTTACAAGCAACAAAAAGATGAGGAAAGTTCTATATTAAAAGTGAAGACAAGAAAAAGTGAAAAAGAAAGAATACCAAAAGATGTAAGTTTTTGAAGTTTATATGATAGCAAGGCAATACAAGTTGTGAAGAATTAGGTGCTTAATTCCTTTCCTCATGACCATGTTAATTTTAGTTTAATTATTCTTGTAGTTGTTATATTTTTGTAGCATATCATAGTTAATAATTTATTTCATCAGTTAGGGCCATGGGAAAGAAGAACTTTATAAGGAAGTTTCAAGTAACAAGAATTTGAGGAACCGAGTTACAAATTGTCAAAGTTCAGAAGTTTATCATCGATAGTTGAAGCCGAAGATGAAGAAGACGAAGACGTATCTATTTGCTCTGAGAGTGGTGCGGATTATGAATTAAGTGAGAAGGTAAGTAACATTATCATCCTCGCATAGTGGTTGATTTCATTTCTTAGAGATCATCAGGAAAGAAAGAAAAACAAGGTTCTTTTCATCCCACGTTTCTGTGGGATAACAAAACATGATTCGGAAGGTTACCGTTCATTCCCACCATTCAATGTGTGAAGGATTTCTATCTTCACTCATGCCTGCATACATGAGAACCATAAAGTGCGTTTTCTTAGTGCAATTTCATAAAACCCTATTGGTAAGGCAGAAGTTGAGGCGGAATGCTTATTTGATCGCTCTCGAGGCTAGATTCTTTCATATGGTTGGTTTTTTCCTAACTCAAGAGTTAAGCATGAGAATAATGTTATTTGATACTTCTAACTTCTTATTGTTAGTGTGCATAAACCTTATATCTCCGTAGCTCTTTGGATGCATGTGATCTGGAATGTTTAAAAGTTGGAATTTAGATTTTATGGGTATACCTCTTGTAAACCCTCACGAGACTATAACTGGTCCACTCGGGAAATGGAGTTATTATAGTTTAGGTTAGTTTAGATTTGTAGTTTGCTCAAGGATAAACAAAAGGAAAGTGTGGGGGAATTCGATAAGTGCATAATTTACATGGTTTTGAATATCATTTTCATACACATAATTACTCGTTTTTATGTGAATGACTTTGTATTATTGTTATTTTTTCTGTTTTGTGTCTTTTATTAGGTGAATCATCCAAAGGAAGTGGAACTTGTTCTATCACCATGTCGAAGAGAACGAGAAAGCGAGGCTAACGACAAAAGAACGAAGTCATTTTGACTTCATGGGTGAAAATTTGAAGTGCAGAAGCCAGTCGTCCAGACTTGGACTAGAAGAGCTGTAGTCGGCCAGACTTGACCGACTCAAATCCAGAAGGAAAAGAACGATAGTCGTTCGGGAATAGACGACTAAAGGAGTCACAGTAGTCCTGACTTGGACGACTAGAAGGAGTCATAGTAGGCCAGACTTAGATTGTTGTGTATTTTTATCTTCTATGCACGGGTTTGATGTTTTTGGAGCCTATTTTAATCCGAATCTAAGCACATGTTCTTTTATATTTGAAATACTATATGAGGGACACTTCTAAGGAGATGAGAAATATCTTTTACATTGCACTATACACACAGGGACAATTGAGAACAAGGAGCTAGGGCTTGAAGTTGTGATTGATCATCACGATTCTTAGGTTTTGCTTATTTGTTTTTTCTATATTTTCCATGGATTTTGAGAAATCCATGAGTAACTAAACCTTTCTTATTGGTTAGAGATGTAGTCCTAAGTTGGAAAACATGTTTATTAATTGTATTATTCATTCTCGTATGTTCATAATCTCTTTAATATCGCTTATGTTCTACCGTTTATAATACCATGTATGATTGATTGCTTAATTGTTTAAGTCGCGAATTAAATGAGCATGCATTGATATCTGTAGCCAAATTTGGGTTTGGGATCCGGAATTGTCGAAATATCCTTGTTACAAGTAGCACAACATATTTGTTAATGACGGGATGTTATCATGCAATTATGTGTAGAACCGTGACCTAGGTTAAATCCATGTGGCTTTTGCGTCGGATTGCTTAAAATAACCTTAACTTACAGAAACTATTGTTTTCATTGGGTTAAACTTGAGTGGCCCTTGCGCCAAGTTATTCATTGAAAAGGATTCAAAGAGTGGATTTTGTGCCTTTGATGATAACAAGAGTTTTACCAGAGTAAGCCTGCGATAGGATGCTTTAGGGTTAGGGATATTGAGAGTAAATGAATGTGAACTATGATTCAATTGATAACATGTTAGAAGATGGAAGATGAACTCTCTAACCAGTACTCTTTATCTCTGATATTTATTTTAATCTATTTGTTTCAGTAAAACTGAGTTATGAGTACAACCAAAACCCTCATGTTTATATAAGTAATCAAAACACTTTGAAAACTCATACCTCCCTGTGGATCGAACTTGTCTTATTACTGTACTCTTATTTATAACTGTGAAGTGAAAAGACTTGAAATAACTTTACTTGGCTGACAACCGACCAGTCAGCCAAATTTCAAGTCACAAATTGATTCCTTACTTGAGTATAAGCGTAAGATGTGTTTAGTATTAAAGAATTATGAATCTCGGTCGACGTTACATTGAGACGCAAAAAATTATATGAGAATGCATTGAACGGCAAAACTCGCGAATAAATTACAAATAAGTCGCGAACTTGCTAAGTAGGGGTTCAATTTCCATCACATTATTGGCTAATTTCTTGTGTCTTCTCTCAAAGTTATTTTGTTTGAAATTAGGTAATCTCTACATTAAAACAGAAGCGACAAGCAGTTTTTTCCAAGTGGTTTATCAATCACCAAAAACAGTTTTGCTAAGAGTGTAAAGTGCGTCGGAGAATTTTTCTCTTTATCTGTTTTTTGTTACAAAGGATATTTTGTTTTTGCTCCCCAAAATATAAATCAAATTCTAACCAGCCCCCGACATATAAATAAATTTATTTTCGACCCAAAAGTGACGGAATTCATCCAAATGGGAGTTTAGTGATGCATATGTTTCACACATGCTATTTTTAAGACTTGAAAGCCCTTTGATTTCATCAATAAAAAAACACAGTCTACCAAAAAAAAAATAATCACTTTTACTAGTCAAATATGTTCTCTGACAACATAGACAACCTACCCCAGCAAATAAATGACTCATCCAACTCTGATAACCTTCCCTTGATGAAGAACATCTCTAATTTAACTTTAACTGAAGGTCTAATCAACGGAATTTCACTCTTTTTGGTAAAATCTTTGGTTCCAAAAATTACCAAATTTTGGCAATTGATTCCAAGCTTAAGAACTTGTGGAGAAGAATTCAATACCAATTGAAAACTATGGGCCTTAACTGTTTTGTACGAAATTCAATAAGGATACAAACTTTAACAATATGGTGGAAAATTTACCTTGGTCTATCAAAGGAAACTCAATTTTTCTATTCAAAAGGACTCAAAAATAAGACGGAGCGGAAGAGAAACCAAAGATTCAAAGGTTTAGTATTAGGCTATATAGTCTCCTCATTGGAATGTTCAATCATCCATCTATTGAAACATATTTTTGAGCCTCTAGAAGATCTTAAAAGAAAGATTCCTGAAGATGGTAATCCGAAAAAAAAAAGTGGTGAAGGTGATTCTGGAAATGAATGTTCAAGATCCCTTGGTTCGTGGTTTCTAAATGAATAAAAAAAAGAGAGGACGGGAAGTCTGGATTGAAATCTTATATGAGAAACAACCAAAAAAATTATGCAACAAATATTTCAAATTGATCATATTGAGAAATACTGTAAATATGTAGAACATCATCTCTTAATTGATCAATTTGGTCTGATTTCATCTTCAATTTACAGAGGTGTATTGGATCGGGATTTTTTTATAAGGATAAAAACAAATTATAGTTTTGCCTAAATCTGTTGGATTTATAAGCTTTCTTAAAATAATCCTGGATTATTATAGATATATAATTTTGGATTATAATGTATTGAATTTGGATTACTTTTGATTTATATAGATTGAAAAAGATTTCCAAACACCAAATAATTTTTTAAAAGAAATGTTACACTACACAAAACAACAAAAGTTCAGTAAATTTTTTTATATTCCAGGTAAAATGATAAAGTTTGAACATGTAATTTAACAAGGAAACATATGGAGGACAACATATGGAGATGAATGAGAGAATATAAAATAATTTTTACGAGAAAATGAGCAAGTTAATGAAGGATAAGACTTCTTTTAAAAGAAAAACTCATGACCAACATCATCTTTTAAATCCATAGGAGAGAATACTATATCTCAATGGGAAAACATAGCATACCGTGATTTAAAAAAAAAAACCTTGTATATAAGTTATCCATAAGAATCCAAGAAACTCTCATGGTTTGGGTTGAGATTGATAAAAGATAGTAGTAATATACATATTTTATCTACAATTATCCTTAAGAATCCTTATATATCTTGGACCCTCTACTATCACAAAAAATCTTAAATGAATTAAATACCTAAGATATTTGTGAAATCTAAAAAAATCCAATTTAAATACCATGGATATTTAATGATTCCAGATAAATCCTAATTGAATACCTAGATGTTTATCGGATTTCTAACTATCCTTATAACTCCCAATCCAATACACCAATGTTAGATAAGTGAATTCCAAAAGCTAATGAAATAAGGAAAGTATAAAACGTAGCTCCTAAACAGTTTCAGTATATTACTGCTTTTCAAAATGAGATGGTGGGGAAGAAGACATCAATTGCAAGGTGAGTGGTAAATCTCAATAAACCAAGTTCATATGATGTTGGATCTGGAACAGGGTCGGATTCCTTAGGGCCCAAGGATAAATAGTCTAGCAAAAGACCTAGGATGGATTCGAATTTGCTGATACCTAGTAACCAGCTGACCCGTATAGCCATTTCATCTATAACGACTATCAAAATTCAAACACTGATTTGGCTCTTGTCAACAATTTGGATCCTACTGATGTGGAGAGTGGGATTGTCATGAATCCTAAATCTCCAATGAACGGAGAGATCTTTAGTAATTGTCTTGCCATGGATGCAATTCCTGATGAACTATTGACGAATTGAAAACAAGGTAACAACTTATTTTCATACCTCTTTTTATTCTCTCAATTCACATTCCCTTCCTCAACCCTCTCATGTTTGGCTATATTTTTTTTTAGCAAAGAATATTCATATATCATTGTTAATGTTCACTTGCATCTATGAATTACGAGGACCCTTTCATGGGATGTTCAGGGTTATAGTGACAATGGCACTGGAGCGCATCTTAAGTCTCTAGTCAGAACAAATGAAACAACAATTATTTTTCTATCGAAAAAAAATACCACTTAAATTAAATGATTAAACTAATCAGTCAGTTGAATTATCCAAATTTTTTGCTTGTTAACTCTATTGGTCTTGGCCTTCTTTGGAAGGATGTCTTGATCTAAGATTCATCGGTTCTTGCCATAATATTACCAATTGTAAACCTAGAATTGATGATAGCTCAATTGTCTACCTTACTTATATGTATGGAGCTTTGCCTAACGGTAATAGGAATAAACAATGAAATTTTATTAAATAAACTAGTGATCATATTGATTTTCCTTGGCTCTATTTGGTGACCAAAATAGTGAGAAATCTGGTGGAAACCCTTTGTCTAAAACCTATGTAATTGTTACTAAAGATTTCATAGATTTTTTAGACTTCAAAGACATTAATTTTTCTAGTAATTTATTTACCTGGATAAATAGGAAATATGGTATTGAGTTGGTCCAAGAATGAATACACAAAAAGCCTTATATAAGTATTGGGAAATGGTTTGATATGTTTCTATTTTAGGGTAAAAATAAAGTGAAAGTGAGGGGCAAGTTGAGATTTCTATGAGTACGAGAGGTCAAAATCGAACAAGACTCGCCTAAACCAAAAAATAGTTGTTCGATTATTGCTTCGGTAAAGAGGATAAGAGTTGATCTTAGGGAGGGAAAACAGAATTTATGAGAGATTATTGTGTGATGTGATGCAGTGTGGTGTGGTGTAGTTGAACTACTATGTATAGATTTTATGTATAACAATGAGAGAAGGTTTGTGTAAAATCAAAATTAGACTAATTTGCATAAGTCTGAGATGATTTGTGTATAGGTAGAGAAACCTATTTATAGTAGTACTAGCATGTATTGATCTCGTAAATGGTGGAAGTTATAGAAAAGTGGAGACCATGAAGAACGCGACGAAGTCATGTCCGAAATATTATGGAAGACTAGCAGTTACATGTTGTTTTAGGGTGAAAACAAACGTACCCGCTAAATAGTACTTTCAGGTGGGTTCGTGAGATTAAGATCGAACATGACGATCCTAAACCAAGAAATGCCCGTTCACGTCCTGCTTTGATCACAAAGTGGAGAAGATTGGGTAGGTTATAGGGGAGGGAAGCAAAAAAAATTGAGAAATCTCGGTGTGATGAGTAATTGTAGTGTGTGATAAAGAATGGATTTTCTATGGGATAACTCATTAATTTTGTATGTCTTGTGTCTTAGTTCTCTCTATCCTTGTTTCGAATAGATGAAGCCATTTATTTATATTTCTGAGGAGACACACTGATTTCTCTTAAGTGGTGGAAGTTACAAAAGAAGTGCAGGTGTAACGATTGTGGAGATTGTAGTGGAGTCATACCCGAAAAATAGATTGGACTTGTATGACCACTACTCCTCATGCTCTCAACTGTCTTTTAACTGTCCCTCTACTTGTTACCTTCTCGTTCGTGGATGTATTGCAACAACGCACGATTGCCGTAGACCACCAGACCAATACCCCAATGAGAATCCCCTCATGTGTTATATTTGATATCTCGTGGAAATAGTGGAGTCGTGGACTATCACTTTATTTTAAGTCAAGTCAAGGACTTGCTAAGTCAGTGAGGCAAGTTGTGCAATTCACTAAATTGACAATCAGACTGATCAATACTGAGTCTGGTAAGTTTAGTGGTTATGTACTACCTTAAGAGTAACATGACGTAATTTTAATAGCCAATTGTTAGCTTAGAAGTGACTTGGCATAAATCTGGAAGATGTTCAAAGCCAAGATTGTGTGAAGGTTCTTAAGGACCAGTCGTAGCACACTTAAGAACGAGACTTGATAGATAACCATATAGGGCTAACGCTTGCATTAGGCCAGCGCTTGAAAATAAATATGGCACGTCCCTTGGGGACACAACCTAGATGAGGCTAGAGCTTTTAAGCTAGAATATTTATATAAAGTTAGGACGACGGATTGTAATGCGCTATTTTCGAGCAAGATATTAAGCTAGAATGTGTTTTCAAAGATCAGACATTAGCTATTTTTAGAATTGATGGATGTTATTGGAACATCGATGCGCATTCGAGACAGATTCAAGGAATTCAGTTGCGGAATTGATGCGACATGAGACTGGTTCTATATGAAATAAATATTGTGAATATTAAAGTGGCTACAAGATCATTTTAGAATGCATGTAGCTATCTGTAGATGTCGTATTCTTAATTCGCTTGTGGAATATAAGTAGAGATATATTATTTCATGTTTTGATATAAAGCTAGAAGTATGTGCATAAGCGAGCTTATATACTTTTACGTTACTGCTGCTAGGAAGAGAGCGATTTTACAATTCTAGCCCTCATAAAAAACTCACCATTTACATTAAGTCCCCTGCTTAGTGATGAACACTAAAGTTGCACAGTAAGCACTATATGGTGACAATATGCTTATAGCAATTATATATGCGTAATTAAAATATTCAGAGTATAAGATGTACTTAGCTTCTCTAAGGTTGAGATATGTGCCCCTTAGCACTAACCCTTGCTAGGTTTAGTAGATGCCCAAGTTCTTGTCAAGAATACTAACTTGTGAAAAATAGGGAATATTGTGGCGCTTGAGGTGAGTTTCCTAATCCAACATGGACTTACCATAATTTATCATCTATATATACGCAACGCGCCTCCTCCATTTTATTCTTCGTTCTTTTTTTTTTCTAACGGAGAGACGAACTGCACCATGTTCTCGAATACGCTTCAAAGAAAACTGCACCTTGCTTTCGAGTATGCTTTAGCTAAGAGAGATGAACCATACCTTTCTTCCTTGGGCACGCTTTAGCAAGGAGAGACAAACTTCTCCTGGCTTCCCCGAGCACGCTTCAGCGAGAAGCATTACTTCCTTGGTTCCTTGAGTACGCTTCCTATTCGTTGCAAGGTGGGTGTTTCTCGAATTCGTCTATTTTGTTGTTTGTTTTCTCATACATATATCTATTTTTGTTATTCTATTATAACCTCAGCTTTTGTGAAAATTGTTCTTCCCATTTTTGTGAACCACCAACTTAGATAAACTAGGGTTCTCAGCCGTAATTCAATTATCCGGTAGAGCTAGGGTTTCCAAAATTTTCTCACATATCATATGCATATATATTTAAATAACAATATAAGTATTATTATTTTTTGTATGCCAAACCCTAGTTTCTTTATTGTTCTTCTGGAGTAAAGTGATCTTTAACAGCAACAACGAAAAACTAGTAAGTTTAATCTTGATAAGCTAAAACTATTGGTAGTTCTTATTTTCTTTCGTGCTGGAATCTTTATTATTTTTTTATATCTTAAGAAGATCATGGCAGTTCCTAATCGAGATCATAACTCTGATTCTTCAAGTAAGAAACTAGGCTGCAGAAGTAAAAGGATGAAGATGACTTCTGCTCAAGAAGAACAGTCCAAGATCATATGTTCCTTGAATAATGTCAAAAATCTTGTGCGAGGCATGCCCCTTGATCGTTTGAAGGAATCTTGCGAGATTTCTCTGAATCTCACATTCACGATTAATGCTGAAGAAAAAGCAAAACGCTGAAAGGAGTCAGAAAAGAAGAAGGATGAGGATGAGAAACCCACATCTTAAATGCAGAAACAACGTTTCCAAGCGATTGCGAGAAGAAAAGAATAAGAACGGATAGAGCGAGGTATTCGTCCTTATGGTGTAGCTCCATATTCTGTTGCAGATGAATATTCTTCTGAGGAGGATCATGCAAAATACGAGTTCGAGTCCGATTCATTCTCATAGTATAAAACCGAGTCTGATCGTGAAGCTGAGTGCACTGATGCTTATTACGACAGGAAGGTGGGTTCTATTGACCTGATGATGATGAGGATCCTGAAGAAGATTCGGGAGAAGACCCTGATGAGATTCCGGGAGAAGACCCCGAAGTAGAGGACCCTGACGAGGATTTTGAAGAAAAATAACGTGATTCTGATAAGGAGGGTGATGATGAATACGACTCTGATTTAGATTCCCACTCTTCTAATTGAGTTTAACTTAGTACTTTGTCATAGTTTTGCTTTTGCATTTATGTGTTTCGTAGATATCTTCTTTGAATTATACATTTTATGTATGGACGTTATCATGGAACCATATTTTTTCTTTAGTGATTTTCATGAATTTGCGTCAATGTCTTCATTCTTAAGACCAATGAATGAATGACTTTATATAGAAAATTTCATTAGTTTTCGTCATAAAAATCTCAGAAGTGTAGTGCTTGGGGAAAACGTTGTAGTTATTTTGTAAAACCTTTTTTTTGGATGATTCACCCCTCTATCTTTATAATAAAAAAATTTCTACGACATGAAAGGGAAAATCCAGGTTTTGAGCTTATTTAGGGTGCCAAGACGACCCAACAGTAAAATTCAGGAAGTATCCATGAAAATTCTGATAGTTTTCAGACCCGACACCACTCACCGTTTTTTCCATAACTCTTAGATTTTTTATTCGATTAATGCGCCCTTTTAATATATTGTAGTAGATATCCATACGAAACTTTTGACATAAGACGCATGCCCATATACTTCACTAATTGTCGCCAGCTTCAGAGTTACCAGGAGGCAATGTAAATTGTCTCTCATACGTTTTTTGTGAAACATCTTGTAATATCCCCGACTCATATAATTCTTTGAATACCACTTTGTAATGAATGTATATGATATTTATGAGTATGTATGAGGAGATTTGTAGTTCATGCTCTAAATTTTGTGTTTGAGATTGTTCTGATCTAATATGTCTGTAACCCTTCTACTTTTAGGGGGGACGGTTCAAGAAACAAAGACGAAATAATTAATGAGAGGAAGGAGGTTAACAAGAATTGCAATGATGATATTATTTCTCTTCCAATTTAGAATCACGGGATGAGATTTACTTGATGCATGTTTCGAGCATTACATTCCATATAACGATGTAGTTCAGGTGTATCTCAGAACGGTGGTGATTAGGTGTCTCTGACACAAGTGTTGTCTCTTTCTTCTGATAAGACTCTTTTGTATGTGCATGTTCCAATCTAGTGGGATTATAAAACCTAGAGG
This sequence comes from Papaver californicum, assembly GCA_023531435.1. Classification (NCBI taxonomy): domain Eukaryota; kingdom Viridiplantae; phylum Streptophyta; class Magnoliopsida; order Ranunculales; family Papaveraceae; genus Papaver; species Papaver californicum. Next base: position 6,884,678 of record JAJJMC010014297.1, on the reverse strand, counting down.
CAAGGTTGAAAGTAGGTTTAAGGTTTAAGGTTTAAGGTTAGAAAGTATGTTTCTGAAAGACCTGAGCTATCTTTCAAAGGCTTACTTGAATTTTCCGAGATTTGTTTTTTTTTTTTTTTTTTTTTTTTTTTTTTTTTATGTAGGTGATTCAAAAAGACCCTTTTATGAAATAACGATTCTTCTACTTGGTTAATGAAATCGAAATCCTAAGGATGACCATAATGATACTTGTAAGCATTTTGGATCAATATTAAATACTATATAAAAATAGGGAAATAAAGGTGAAAACAGGGCGTTCAGGTATCGAAGGATTTGAGCCATTTTCCGTGGATAATTGCTACGACAGGTTCATCCTCTGTAGTGATCATCTTATAATAATCGCCAGTAGTAGTCCATGGAATTCTGTATGGTCCTTCATAATTGGAGGAGCGACAGCGTGTTGATGCTTTGAAAACCAAATCTCCTACCCGGAAAGTATTTGGCTTGATTGCTTTAGCCCTGTAAATCTTCTATTCATATGGCCGAACCTCTTTTCTAATATCTTTGGATCATATATGAAGGAGAATAATTTTGAGAATTCTGATGGTTCATAAAAGATAGGAACGGTCTCTACCCATCTGTTGAAGTACTAGGATGGAGCATCCAGCCATTCATAACGAAAAGCTAAAGCACGATCGTCATTTCTAGTAAGATTTAGTCCTTGATCTTGTGGCGCATGAGGAGAATTCAAGAATAATGAGATAAATTGAGTGAGAGCTAGCTGAGTGCGGTATCTGTTGACGTAAGCTGATACCATTTTCATTTGATTCTTGATTCCCTGCCAGGGCTTTGAGCAGTTGATATTCTTCCAGGTACAAGGGAAATTTATTATTAACATTGAGTTTGACTCTAGGAAGAGGGTACTTAACTCGAGGTGGAGCTTCTGGCCGAGCTATTATGATGGCTGCTGATTGTTGAAGCCAGGCCTGCCCCAAATCGTATCATGATTGAGCTTTCCCTTGATGGTATGAAATTTGGTATTTGTTTGAGTGGATCCCGTCGCTATTGTGAGAGTAATGTGTCCATATACATCCTTAGTTATCCCTTCATGGCCTCTGAGTGTTGTTGGAGAGCGTGTAACTTCTTGTCGAGTTACCCCTGCCACTTTAAGAGTGTTGACATTGATAACATTGATATCCATGCCAGCATCAACTAATGTTTTTCTAAACTTAACATCTCTTAGGCATGCTGCAGTGAAAAATCCCCGGGCATGCACTTTATCGTCCTTATCGATCATGTCTTCCAAAGGAAGCTTCTCTTGAGCATAAGTGTCTTTGGTAAAAGATGGTAGGATCTTGCCAGATAAGACTCGATTGAGGGAAGTAAAACATCCTTACACAGATCCTTTGAAAAGTGGAGGAGCTCACACATGCACTCCATTTAGGATTGAACTATCCGGTTGACCGACTCTCCAGAGATGGTGAAGTTTCTAACATGAATGGATTTTTTTGAATACTCTCAGACCCCAGTTGCAACTCCCTTAACTCTCTTTCTCCTTGAAGATGCATATCAGACCATTGCATTCATTGGTGAGGTAATTGAAGAACCGATGGAAGTGACAATATTTCGGGTCTGACGTTTCCAGGGAGTAGGTGGGCGTCGCACATGTGGTAGCTTGAATATACCCTCTTGTACCCACACTTCTAGTAGTTCAAGGACTTATACCATGGGGAGTGGAAAATCAGGACAGGCTATATCGGTTTTTATATCCTGCGGTTGCTGTAATTGTTGCCACTGTAGGGGCGCTTTAGGCACATTTGTGGTTACTCGTTGAGTTGGTGCTTGGTTCGTAGCTGGATTTAAAGGAAGGCGTTTGTTATGGGACTCTTGTTGAGATCTATCTTTTCTTTTGGATACTTCATTGCTGACAAAATCTATTGATGGATGAACGATATACTGTTTTTTAATTACCATAGGCTCCCACGGGTGTCTCCACAATTTTCTTATCTTACGGGTCTAGATCTCTTCAGCAATATAGGAGCAGTTGTGGTGGACTACTTCGCGGCTTCATGCAACTCAGAGAACGTCTGGAAAAGTAAATTTTCTAAAAGAGCACGATAATCAGGGATCATACCGTTTATACAGAGTTCTACCAATTGATACTCTTGAATATCATCTTCACGATCATGACAATCCAGCGCTTGAATCCTGAATCTCTATACGTAGTCGTTGGGATGCTAATTATTCCTCTGGAACATTCTTCCCAGGTCTGGTAAGGTGACTTGCTTAGAGACGAAGAAGTACTTCTTGTAGAAAGTGCTGACCATATCTTCCCAGACAGAGATGCTTTCAGGAGTAATGTTGTTGTACCATGTGTAGGCTCTCCCAGTGAGGGACTTTGAAAATTCCATAAGATGTAGTACACGATTTTTTTCGTTTTCTCCGAGCGATTCTAAGAATCAAGAGACATGGTCACTATTATTTCCAGTTCCATCATACAACGAGAAAGCTGAAGAGGAGTAACCTCTTTGTATTGGAACTCTCTGAACTTCATAAGGGTAAGGAGACTGGTGCTGATGAAGCAAGGATGAGTCTTCCTTCCCATGATTCTATAGGAGTCTCTCCAGATCTTCACGAGTGAAACAATAGGATTGTTGGTTTCGCGTTGCTGGACGATCATTAATGATATAAACTACTTTGTCTTTCGAGTCCTTGACGCTTCACATCATTTGCCATTGTTAGGTTGGTCCTGGTTTGCTCCGTCAGGCGATATTGTTGTTCTGAGAGATTTGCTCCTTCAGGGTCTTAAGAAAAGCGAGTACCTCTTTTTAAGTGGTAGCCAAATCTATTTGCATTCTAGCGAGAAACTCCCGTCTCTGCATCAGATCAATAATGTTGGGCGGCGTTTGAATATTCCCAGCATTTTCAGTCATCTTGTCACCAGGAGAAGGTGTGATGGTAGCATCGTAAGTTGTACTGGTATGATGAGGGTCATTAGTGACATGGATGTTTTCAGAATCGCCACCACCAGCACTACCTAAACCGGTAATGGGAGTTGCAACTGCTCCATACCTAAGATCCACCATTTTGAATAACTGAAAATTGGCTTTTGTAATTGAGAGGTTGATCTCTTACTGTGGTCTCCAATTGTTTTAGGGTGAAATCAAATATACTGCAAAATGGTACTTTCAGGTAGGTTCGAAAGATCAAGCTCCAACAGGAGGAGCCTAAACCAAGAAATGGTGGTTTACATCCTGCTTCAATCACAAAGATGGAGAAGATTAAGTAGTTCTTAAGGGAGGGAAGCAAAGAAGGTTGAGAAATCCCAGTGTGATGAGTAATTGTACTGTGTGATAAAGAATGGATTATCTCTAGGATGAATCGCTAATTCTGTATATCTTGTCTCTTAGTTCTCTCTGTCCTTGTTTCGAATAAATGAAGCAATTTATTTATGTTTCTGAGAAGATACACTGATTTCTCGTAAATGGTGGAAGTTACAAAAGAAGTGGAAGAGTAACGATTTTGGAGATTGTAGTGGAGTCATGTACGAAAAATAACGAGGACGTGTATGACCACTACTCCTCGTCCTCTTAACTGTCTTGTAACTGTGCCACTACTTATTATCTTCTAGTTAGTGGATGTGTTACCATAATGCACGATTATTGTAGACCGTCACACCATTACTCCAATGAGAATTACCTCATGTGTTTTATTTGATATCTCGCGGAAATAGTGGAGTCGTGGACTATCACTTTTTTTAAGTCAAGTCAGGGACTTGCTAAGTCAGTGAGGCAAGTTGCGCAATTCACTAAATCGACAATCAGACAGATCAATACTGATTTTGGTAAGTTTAATGGTTATGTACTAACTTGAATGGAGTAATTTTAATAGCCAATGTTATCTTATAGGTGACTTGGCATAAATCTGGAAGATGTTCGAAGCCAAGATTGTGTGAAGATTCTTAAGGACCAGTAGTAGCGCGCTTAAGAACGAGACTTGATAGATAGCCATATAGGGCTAGCGCTGGCATTAGGCCAGCGCTTGAAAACAAGTGTGGCGCGTCCCTAGTCTAGATGAGGGTAATGCTGGCCCTTGAGCCAGCGCAAAGTGTGGTGCGTCCATTGCGGACGCATCCTAAAATAGGGCTAGAGCTTTTGAGCTTAGCGCAAAGCGTGGCGCATTGATAGATACATTTTTGTGTCTAAATTACGCTCGACTATCTACTTTGATAGTATTCGATTTTGTTCTTATGATGGTTTTTTATGTCTTTGTAGATATTTTTGGAGAAATAAACACTTGGGAAAAATGTGGTTCAAAAGTGATAAAGGCACCCAAGTTAAAGGCACCAAACATTTTGAATGACAAATTTGGGCGGGAAGAGAATTTTTTCTTCACGTACAAAAACAGGAAACCTTGTACGGGATTTGGAAACAAGTTTTTTTTGGAAATCTTCTCAAGCTCTATTAGGAAAGAGTTCATTATAAGTATTATTCTCACAATAGAATCGATAAAGAGAGGAAGAAGAGAAATCAGGAAGGAAGAAAAATTTGTTTTTGGAATGTTTCTCATCGGTGATCTGCCTAGAATTAGAAGAAGATTTTAAAGAAGATTTGGGGTTGTTTTGGAAGAGTAGTATATATACAAGGGATTAGAAGAGATTGGAAATAAGGGGGGGGGGGGGATCATTGGTGAATATTAGAGAGAGATCAGAGCTCGGGAAAGTGTACACAAAAAAATTTCTGCTGGTGTAAGACGAACAAGAAGAACAAACTACAAACCAGAACTGTCGTTCACAGTATGGTGAAACCGTACTTTTTCTGCCGCACCGTCAGTCCGTCCTTCTTTCCCATACTCCTTTAATACCATTTGTAACGCACAGAACTACTCACTGTAATGCTTATAAGCGTGTCAAAAGTTCTGTGTGCTATTCTATTATCATTGTAAGCACTTTTTGAGCAATGAAAGATTATTTTGAGTGTGTTTCCAGTACAATTAGCTAATCACCATCACCTGGACGACGAAGGAAGCTTTTTCTCCAATAATTAAGTGGTAACTTCTATTTTATCTATTTATTTCACAATTCTTTTATTATTATTTGCCTTGAATTAAATGGAAAAAAATGGTTTTTCTCAAGTAGTTGTGTTTTCTTTTGATGGGTCATGCTTGGTTTTAAACTCTTGATGTCTCATGCTTACGATTTACAACTATTTTCTCAAAAAACCTAACTTTGGCAATGATTTGATTTAACTGAATATAAGAATTGCACGATTTTATCACTTGAGTTATTGGTTAAAAGTGGAATCCTTAGTCCTGGTTCCTCCCATCACTTTTAAATAGACTTTACTTTAATCTGTTTTATTTTTAGTTATTAAAAGTTAGGTCTAGAAATCAATCTTTACAAGTTTGAATATCAAACCCTTTTTACCACTATTTAAAATTGCATCAATTTTTCGCGCCGCCGACACGGACTTGTTTTTTAGATATTTTTTTAGGTTAATTAGTTTAGTTATATTTTTATTTTTTTACTTTGTTCGATTTTACGTTTCTTTGGGTGTTTTTCTTTTTTGTACATGTTTGGATCTTGGTTAAAAGAAAATAAAGCCAAAGACTTTGGTGATTAAAGACTTGAAGTTAAAGTTAAGGACTTGGAGTGAAAAGTTAAAGCTTAAAGAACGAAGAAGAAGACAAAGAATTTAACTTTTAGATTTTAGATTTTTTTATTTTTTTTAGATTTTAGTAGTTAGATTTGATTTTTAGAAACTGTATTAAGGTTTGGTTATAATTTTTGTAATTTTTATTCTTTTATTTTTGGACTTTGGACACTTTATTAGAGCCCAAGTCATTTTGGGAAGGACAGTCTGTTGAAGAGCAAGCTCATGCTCTTTATAATAACACTAGATATGATAACCATCAGAAGTTTGACCCATATTCAGAAATCTATAACCCTGGTTGGAGAAACCATCCAAATTTTTCTTGGTCTAAAGGATAAAATCAAGGTAAGACTAGTAACCCTCACGTTCCCCCAGGTTTTGGTTATACTAAGAATTCTTCTGGTACAACACAATTCAGGCTCTTTAGAGACTCGACTGAAAGGAGAAGGAAGACTCTCAATAAAAGGATAACCACTACAGGAGCGTTTACGCCCATATCCCATATCATCCACCGTCTTCAGTGTCTACAGCCGCTGATTCAGATGGCAGAGCCAATCATAGCGAAGTATTTGCTTGTAACGAGAAGTTGGAGTGCCTACAGGATCAAACCTATGGGACTAAAGGAATGATGGAAGGGAAGAAAAAGAAAATAGAAATAAAGAAGAAAATAAATAAGTAGGAAAACCCAGATTCCAAACGGACAAATTCAAACTCGAAAAGGATATCAAGAAGTGGTTAACCAGACGAGTACCCTCCAGTAGCCTGTGTTTCCTCAAGTAGATAGACAGATCAGAGTATAGCAAAAAGATAAAGTAACTAGTCTCTTCGAGATCGCCCACCTGCGGAACTTGACGAATGAATCCTGCTAGCCCAACATAGTTTGTAGAAGTAAGGAACAAATAATCCGTTAGAAAAGACGGTCATGAGTTTAGTAGATACGGTCACAAATTAGCTCATAGCACTAAGGAGTTACATACGATTGTTCAGGCTAACAGTCAGGCAATTTCCAATTTAGAAATCCAGGTTGGTCAAATCGCTGAGTCTTTGAGAGACAAAGAAAAAGGCAAGTTCTCTAATCAAACGCAACCCAACCCTAGAGGAGTTCATGAGTTATTTTCTGACCATGTGAATTCAATTAAAATCCTTAGGAGTGTTAGAGAAGTAGACAATAAGGTAACCTTGCCCGATAGTGAACATGCTGTAGTTCACCCTTCTGAGTCTATAGTCGAAGAAACTGATAAAGTCTCTAAAAAGTCCAATGCGGTTCCGGCTGAACCCGATTTTGTGCCCAAAACCCCATTTCTACAACTTCTAATACCAACTAGGGAGGAATCCAACTTTAATGATATACTGAAGGTTTTTAGGCAAGTCACGATTAACCTTCCATTATTAGATGCAATTAGGCATATTCCTGCTGATTTCAAGTTTCTTAAGGATATTTGTAGCGAAAGCGAAAGCTTAGTGTACCAAAGAAAGCCTTTTTAGCTGGTCATGTGAGTTCAATTATCCAGAATAATACAACTCCTAAGTACAAAGACCCAAGTTCCCAAACCATTTCTTGCACAATAGGTAACTACCGTGTTGAGAAAGCGTTACTTGACTTAGGAGCCAGTGTGAACTTACTTTCGTACCATTTGTACCTCCATCTAGGACTTGGTGAGTTGAAACCTACTCAGATAACACTGCAATTAGCTGATAGGTCTGTGAAAATTCCTCATGGTATCATAAAGGATGTTCTTATTGAGGTCCATAAGTTTATTTATCCAGTAGATTTTGTTGTCCTTGATACTCAACCTGTCCGTGACGCATAGAATCAGATACCTGTGATATTAGGTCGCCCATTTTTAACTACATCTAATGCGATCATTAACTGTCGAAATGGCATTATGAACTTATCTTTTGGTAATATGACTATTGAGATGAATATTTTCAATATTAGTAACCAACCACCTTAGCTAGATGACACACGCATTGAAGAGGTGAACATGATAGGAACATTAGTTCAGAAGTCATTACCAAACACCTTGTTAGAAGATACATTAGAGAAATGTCTAGCCCACTTTAGATTTGATGTTGATAATGATAGTGTTATTAATGAGGTGAATACTTTGTTAGATTCTGCACCACCTGATCATAATTTAGAATAAGCAATTGACCATTTTCGGGAATCCGACGATCTAAAAATTAAGGAAATTGTGATTAGTCTATCTAGAGACACTAAATACTTTAAGTTTGGGGTTGACTATCATTCTTCATGTGCTTTACCTTTATCTCTTAGAAAGGTCCCTAACTTGGGACTTGACTTATGCACCTCTACCGTTTTACAAGATAATCTTCAAACTAGATTCCCTGAGCCTGTTGATGTCCAGAAAGAAGTTCAGTTGTTAGAAACCCATCCTCTGGTCGATGTGGTTTACCTAGGCAGTAATACCAAGATTGACTTTGTTTTCCCACCAAAATATTTTCGTCCATATGTGGGAACGTTATAATTTCAAATGTGTCAGTTATTAAGTTTTGAGACCAAGCCTAATTATTTTAGGAAATTAGAATCGACACATTTGTTTAAGAATGACCACCTTCATTGTAGTCAATTGTGTGAGTCAAATATGATTGACTTTGAGGATCCACAATTATTCAGGTTATTATTATGTGCTTCGGAGTTCTTAGATGAGGTATTCCATACTCTACAACCTGATTCTTTTGATCCTGCCTACAAGGAGATCCATCCCATGAAAATATTTTATCTAGACCCTTTTATAGAGCCTGAACCTGAACCACAGCTAGAAGTAGTTGGCGTAAACAGAAAACTAAATAAGGGTGTGCTCTGTTTGTTCATTTTCTTGGCATGTTGCTGTTTCCTCTTATTTGTGATAGCACTATTTGATTCAGATGACCCACAGTTGCTCCGACTATTTCTATATGATTTTATGAGGTGACTAATTCTTTCTTAGTTTGGATGAAGACTTTAAACTTAGCACTTCTTGGGAGGTAACTCATGCTTATGAAACACGATAATATCTTTCCTTAGCTCTTTTCCTTCGATTTGTAATAGTTTTTCCTTGTTCATGCTCTTAATCATTCATCTTTAGAAACATTGAGGACACTGTTTGATTTAAGTTTGGGGGTAAGGGAGAAATTTTTCAGGGTGACACTAACCATTCTAGGTAGATGGAAACTTAGCTCTGTTTCTATAGGAATTGGTGTGCCCAGTGAAATTGTCTATTCATAAAAGGACAGAGTTCAGGTGTTAGAAATAACATGATAGTTTTCACCACATCTAGGAGTCTATCACTACCATATCACTTTCTGTTTTTTTACTTTTGCAAATTTGTGTTTCTCTAACTGATTTGGTGGGGCCCAATATCAAATTGTTATCGGCGCCAGGATGGAGTAGAGTGTTTGAGATTATCTAGACTAAAAAAAAATCGAATATTGACACTTTGATAGCAATATGTGTGTGTTCTCTCTGTCTCCGTTGCCTAAGCAAGCGTGGAACGCAGGATCCATGGGAACTATCATTTAAGATGATGATAAGAACCATGCGGTTGGTGATGTAATTTTAGAAAGTGGTAAATAAAGAGGTTCGTTACTCGAACTTGTGAAGGTAATGATTTTAGAAAATATTGGACTTAACCTAAACTAATAAAAATCAGGAAAATACACTAGAGATGATTTTTAGAAAATATGGAGAAAACTAGGAATCAGGATTCAGTTATTTCTAACAATTCATGTGATTAATCATGTAATTCTTTTTAACAATTTAATTCAAGTTTGCCAAAAATATGTTTCCTAAAAGAATAATTGTAAATCCTAAGCATGAGACATCAAGAGTAATTAACTAAGCATGACCCATCAAAAGAGAACACAACTATTTAATAAAAACATTTTTTTCTAATTTAAATCCATGCAAATAATAATAAAAGAATTATAAATAATTATTAAAAAATAATTAAATCACATAAAATTGAGAAAATACCTTATCCATCATCCCAGTAAATAAACTTACCCCATGGTGAAGAAAACTTGCTCAAAAGTTGGTTTCATTGCTCAAAATATTGATTACAAGGTTTAAGAATAGTGCAACAGCTGAACAGATACGTATATAAGTGTCACAGAACAGGGTTCAGCTGTTACAAAGAGCTTTAAGCAACAAAACGTTCAAAACTTAACGCAACAGGAGCAAAGCTGCAACAGTGGAACAGCAACACTTATAAATGTTACTGAGTCGTCTTCTTCGGTGATGGTGGATGAAGAACACGCCGGCCGGAGCACCAGCAGGTCACCGGCGGCACCGGAACTTCACCGGATTTTCTCTGAATTGCTCCCTAGGCTTCTGTATCTGTTTTTCTTCGATTCTTTTGGTATTTATAGACTTCACAAACCCTAGAGAGAGTTCTAAACCTAATAGAACTCTCTCGAATCACTCCAATTCTTCAATCCCAATCCAAACAGGAACCGAGTCCTGATTCCGGCCAGAAATGGGTTTCTCGAGCTGATTTCACGGGATTTCTTGATGTCTTTCGATTTCTTCCAACTCTAATTGCAATGGGTCATCTTCAATTGCCGAAAACAACCCAAAAATCGCAACCAAATCCATTCCTGTTTGAAACAGGACTTTCCCGATGAGTTGGATCGGCCGATCCTGGGTTAACCCGCTGGCTCGTTGGGTTGACCCGATCCAGCTCAGCCCGATCCAAGGGTGCCCCAATCCAAAGTGTGGGTGCCTTGATCCATTTTCCCGGGTGCTTTGAACACTTTTTGAGCCAATTTTTCCACAAATCTTTATTCTTCTAATGTACCTACAAAAGCAATAAAACACGTAATAGACACAAAATCGAATACTAACTCACTAGAAATTAAGGTGCAAATTAGACACTAAAATGTGTCTATCAGTTGGATACAATTTGATCCAATCATGTTGTCAATACATTTATAGTTGTTTTATTTTCAATAAATCGATCGCTGGGACCCTTGTATATACCAGTGGAATCAATATTAGTTAAGACCATGTATCTCAATCTATTAGGATTCATCCTGGCACTGACCTTCAGACAAATATGGGAAACACCGTTCACCTTAGTCAACACTTGCAACCTTCATAGTTTCCATGTCCATCTTCTAATTATTTTCATGTGATTGAACTGTGGTAGATTCTGAGACTTGTGGTTGAATGATTATCTGAGTAGAACTTTGTTGTCTTATATATGAATTTTAGTATGCTTGAGTAAACACTCGTGTACATCAATTGGACTCATATAGGGTAATGATTCCCATAGCCGAAGAATTGAGTAAGCCAACTAAATAGCTTGTTTAGTGTCTATCCTTGATTGTTCACGAGTCGCTAAATCTGGAGTAAAGGTTTTGTCGGTATACCTCTTGTAAACCCTCACGAGACAAAACTCGTCCACTAGGGACACCTAGGGGTTTAACGGCTTATTACATATGCTAAATGTAGTCGCGGTTCCTGCGAAAGTGAGTTAGGATTTTATTTTTTAGATTAGATTTGCTCGAGTACTAGCAAATAATAAGTTTGGGGGTATTTGATAGACACATTTTTGTGTCTAAATTACGCTCGACTGTCTACTTTGATATTATTCGATTTTGTTCTTATTGTGGTTTTTTATGTCTTTGTAGATATTTTTGGAGAAATAAAAACTTGGGAAAAATGTGGTTCAAAAGTGATAAAGGCACCCAAGTTAAAGGCACCAAAACATTTTGAATGACAAATTTGGGCGGGAAGAGAATTTTTTTTCACGTACAAAAACAGGAAACCTTGTACGGGATTTGGAAAAAAGTTTTTTTTTGGAAATCTTCTCAAGCTCTATTAGGAAAGAATTTATTATAAGTATCATTCTCATAATAGAATCGATAAAGAGAGGAAGAAGAGAAATCAGGAAGGAAGAAAAATCTGTTTTTGGAATGTTTCTCATCGGTGATCTGCCAAGAATTAGAAGAAGATTTTAAAGAAGATTTGGGGTTATTTTGGAAGAGTAGTATATATACAAGGGATTAGAAGAGATTGGAAAGAAGGGGGGGAGAATAATTGGTGAAGCTTAAAGAGAGATCAGAGCTCGGGAAGAAGTGTACACACAGAAAAATTTATGCTGGTGTAAGACGAACACGAAAAAAAAACTACAAACCAGAACTATCGTTCATAGTGTGGTGAAGCCGTACTTTTTCTGCCACACCGTCAGTCCGTCCTTCTTTCCCATACTCTTTTAATACCATTTGTAACAACATAACTACTTACTGTAACGCTTATAAGCGTGTCAAAAGTTCTGTGTGCTATTCTATTATCATTGTAAGCACTTTTTGAGCAATGAAAGATTATTTTGAGTGTGTTTCTAATACAATGAGCTAATCACCATCACCGGGACGACGGAGGAAACTTTTTCTCCAATAATTAAGTGGTAACTTCTATGTTATATATTTATTTCACAATTCTTTTATTATTATTTTCCTTGAATTAAATGGAAAAAATGGTTTTTCTCAAGTAGTTGTGTTTTCTTTTGATGGGTCATGCTTGGTTTTAAACTCTTGATGTCTCATGCTTACGATTTACAACTATTTTCTCAAAAACCCAACTTTGGCAATGATTTGATTTAACTGATATAAGAATTGCGCGATTTTATCACTTGAGTTATTGATTTTATCCTAGTTCCTCCCATCACTTTTAAATAGACTTTACTTTAATTTGTTTTATTTTTAGTTATTAAAAATTAGGTCTAGAAATCAATCTTCACAAGTATGAATATCAAACCCTTTTTACCACTATTTAAAATTACATCACGCATCCCTTGGGGATGCAGCCTAAATAAGGTTAGCGCTTTCGAGTTGGCACAGAGTGTGGCGCGTCCCTTGGGGACGCGGCCTAAGTGCTCGTGATGGCTTTTAGCCTAACGTAAAAAATGTGGCGCGTCGCTTGAGACACAACCTAGTGATCTAGCGTTAGTCTTGTCACATCCAGTGCTAGCCTGCGGAGAAGCTAGGGATAGTCTAGCGCTAAAGGTCATCGTGCTCCTTTAAAGGCATTGCTCTTTGATTGTGCCGCGTCCAAGAGGAACGACACATAATTTGAGACACGTCCTTGGATAAAATACTAAAGTGGCATATTTTTGTAAATTCAGGACGAATATTGTAATGTGCTCTTTTCAAGCAAGACATTAAGCTAGAATGCGCTCTCAAAGATCAGGCATTAGCTATTTTCAGAATTGATAGATATTATTGGAACATCAATGCGCATTTGAAACAGATTCAAGGAATTCAACTGCGGAATTTATGCGACTTGAGACTGGTTCAATATGGCATAAATATTGTGAATATTAGAGAGGATACACGATCAGTTTAGAATGCATGTATCAATCTGTGAGACTGTATGTTTAATTCACCTGCAGAATATAAATAGAAATATAGTATTTTATGTTTTGATATAAATCTAGAAGTATAAGCATAAATATGCATATATACTTCTACGTTACTGCTGCTAGGCAGAGAGCCTTATAATTCTATCACTCGTTAAAAACTCACCATCTACACACGCTCCCACTACTCCATTCACTCGCTCAATACTTACACTAATTAGTTATTTTCCCAACATGAGTGTATTGATACACCACACTTGATGTGGACCGCCAGACCAAAGCCCTAGTGTGTCCCCCATATGACATATTTGATATCTCGTGTGAATTTAATATTATAGTTAAATACTACTATTGTCAAGCTGATCGATTCCTAAGAGAGACTTCAGTTAATTAAGTTAAGACTCAGTATGGTAATTAATTAAATTAGAATGACGAGTTTTAAGTCTAGTGGCATCAACATGTCTGGTAGAGTAAACTACAAGTGTTGAGGAGGACTGAGCTCAAGTGAGTTATGATTCCATATGTAGGCATTAGGTTGTATAGTATATCAAGTGATCCACTGTGAATGAGTGATGTCAGACGTTTATATTTGAGTAAGCTGGGTACTCATTGTCAGTATAATACTCCATGGAACCAATATGAGATGTTGAATGAGAATGGAGGATCATAGAAGTACTAGTATTAACTTCATATTAATATAAGTACTTGAGAGTTGTAAGGGTCACCTATTATGCAAGGGCATCAATGATACTGCTTTTACGAGCAAGTAGTCAATTCTTGGTAACTCATATCATGTATCTCGGAGTGCGAGACAAGAGATGATTGTTTCCATACTTGATGAGGTAGTACAGTCCATTTACTGGATGTTCATACTTCCCATCAAGCTATATGATCTTGGCATGCACCAATTGTGAACTGGGATTGTCCAAGAAAGAAAACTAACCAGATTGCAAGTTCAGGGAGATTGCTTTGGCCACCTGCATCACAGGAAGATGCATGGATTGGATGGCATGTTCTGGCTGTTGCACTCTTGGCATGAGCAAGATCAGTGCAAGCACCCGGCCGGAAGTTCAAAGCTAAGTAAGGACGCCGAAATAAGGTTGTTAATGACCTATGTGCTAGTCCAAGTCATGACCAAGACCTGGACTGTACTTGCATGCCAGTGGCGTATGCCAAATACGCTTCCATCACCAATTACGACTTTGCACTTTTCGCAGGACAATAGTAAGTTGGAACAATATGAACACTCAATTTAAAATATCATGCATGCAAAGCATTTTGGAAATACAAATCTGATGTGTATCATTTGCGCACAAATTAATTAAGATATTTCCCAATAATACTAACAAGTAATATAGCGGTAGTAAGGATCGTTCCCACGAGGAGCTATGAATTGTTATTTGTCTATGACTTCTTATATAACCAAGTGGGGATTGTAATGAATTAAACTAAGTAAACTAACAAAATAAAAACGAAATAAATAAAGATTGGGATTAAGATGAGAAAATATTGGTTAAGGATTTCATCTTCCATCGCCAATCATGATCTTCAATCGATTAGAATCAATATTCGTTCTCTTTTGATACCAATAGCCATAGATCACCCCATCGAGAGCATACTATGGTAAATTTCTTATGTCATCACATACCATAACGATGAATATGTGAATACTACTCAGCGAACAGCCTAACGCAACGTGCTATCAAGTTTAATCCTCCAAGAGCGTTAGGTTCTTTGAATTAGGCTAATCAATACTATAGAAATAATACTAGTAATATATTTAACATTGGTCAAGCTTGTTCATGCAATTATATGAAGGTTTTGAATACAATCAGTAATCACACAATGGTATCAGTAACCGGGTCTATCGACTATTCTATATTTCCAAACCCTAGTTTAGCTTTAGACATGGATATGTGTTCACTTAGTATGTATCCTCAATATACACACTTCCAATCATACATGGCGATATTAAAAGTAGAACATGAACGATAAAAGAGATCTTAAACATCAATAATAACCATCCAGATTGATTCACATGTTTAGGACTTCCAACTACATCCCCAACTAATAGAACAAATTTACCTACTCAAGGATTTACTAAAACAAATGGAGAATATACAAATAAAAAGAATGGTTTCCCCCGAAGTGGGAAAACCTAGGTTTTTGATGTAGAAGATGTGATATAAGAGGTAGAAGATAAGAGATTACCTCGAAAGATATCTTGTTTGAGTCTTAAATGTCTTCTTTTATAGCCTTCAATGCTTGGCTCTTAAGTTTCCTCTTTCTAGGGATTAGAATCCTTCTGGGGCCGTGTTTCCTTGAGTAAGAAGTCAATTTTACGTCCAAATATATCCCAAAACAGTGTCAGGTTCGGTTATTAATTGTATGGAATTTTCCAGTGAATGAAAAATAGCCTGACAAATAGTTGGTTTGGTCCGCTTTGGGTGCCAATTTAGACTCCAAATAGAACCCATCATTGATTCAATAATTGATAAGGTGAATACACAGCCGAACCTGACAAGTTATTTTTGCTTCAGTCAGTGTCATTTTCGAATACTAAATATATGATGGATTACTGGCCGAACTTCTCTCTGTAGACTCAATTCTTGGAAGCTTGTTTTTCCCATAACTTCTTCATACAAACTCGGAATGGCCTTATTATTTTTGCGTTGGCTTCGCCTTTTCATTTCAAGATGGAGTAAAAAAATATTGGATTTGAAAGAGTTGAACTTGGTCTTTGATCTTTCTTTATTTTTAGAACTTTATTCCTTGTTCATTTCGTGTTGTTATGAACTCCTTTCTTATTCTTTGGTTGAATCCACTTCAAAAATCCTGTGAAACTCATAAATAAACAAAATCAAAGTATATTGATAGGAAAACTAACAAGAAAAAAATGAGTTAGAGTATCAAACTAATGTAAATAATACACCTATCAAAATCACCATGTAGTTGCTTGTAAATCCTTGAAATTTTATAGCCCCGTTACGCAGTTGAGTGGCGCATCAGAGAGTTTTAGCCTAAAAACGTGGCGCCGAAGACAAAAATTTTCCGGTCCGCCATAAAATAGCTAAGATGATACCCTTAAGTTGGATGATACAAGAACACTGCCTATTTTCCCTCTAAAGAAAATTATAGGAAAAAAAGTACCCAAATTGGGGTCATACAATATATCACTCGCATTTGGATAACCGAGGGATCTGGTATCGTTGATAATTTACTTTATCAAGCTAAAATGGGTAAATATACTAATGTTATTCTCAATTTTGATTTCCCTCCTTACATGCAACCATGTATATTGATTCTGATAATGTTTAGTTATAGAGAATTTCTTATTATGATGATATTCAAGAATTGTTTTTAACATGAAACGATGGACCTCTCTTGGACCAGATCAGTTCCTACCTGCCTTTTACCAATAAATGTGGAATATTGTTGGTGATGATATAGTTAAAATGGTACAATCTTTCTTTCATGACAAATTTATGCATAAGGAAAATAACGATAATTTTCTTAATCTGATCTCCGAGATTACCTGTCCTAAGACTGCAACTAATCTTAGACTTATAAGTCTGTGTAATACTTCATATAAGATCCTTTTTAAATTGATAACTAATAGATTGGTACATATTCTTAATAAGATTGTCTTTCCCTACAAAATTTCCTTTGTCCGATCCAGGTTTATGACTGATAACATTGTTATTTCACATGAACTTGTTGATATTATGAAAATACACAAATCCAAGAATGGGCTAATGGATGTAAACCTTGATATGTCCAAAAAATTTTGATAAAATAAAATAAACGTTCTTACTCTATTTAGAAAAACTTAGTTTTCATGACTAGTGCCGTATGATTCATCAATGCATCTCTATTGTCTCAACTTCTATTCTCTTGAATGTTGCTCTTGGTGAACAATCTTGGCCAATTAGAGTTTTGAAAAGGGATATACCTTGTCTCGATACCTTTATATTATTTGTATGAATGTTTTCTCTGCAGCTCTGACGTATGCTGAAAATATAATCACATAAAAGATGTCAAAATATCTAGAACTAGCCCCTCTATCTTTCATTTGTTTTTTCTATAAATGATTGTCTCGTATTCATTAAGGCCAAATCTGGTAAGGTTAGGTATCTTAGCTCCGTCATTGAAAAATGTAGTAGATATCTGGTCAAGTTATAAACTTTAAAAAACCTGTATTCGCTTTTAGTCTACATACTGTGAATATGCTAAACTGGCTAATACTAACATTCTTAATATTAGAAGAAGTGGTCTCTAGGATACGTACTTGGAAGGGCCATTACTTCTTCATAAGAACAAAATGGAATCATTCTCTAGTCTTCTGATCATTGGAAGCTAAATATCTAAATCAGGCAGGTGAAACCACTCTTACTCGCACAGTTTTAGGTTCTCTAGCCACTCACCAAATATCAGTTTTTCTAATGCCTAAGAAACTGATAGATAGACTTGACTCAATCCAAAGAAAGTTTTAGTGGCAATCAATAAGTCTTTTTCTAAAATATTGGGATTGCGTTGTTAGCCCAAAATATAGAGGTGGACTAAACATTAGAAAGATTGTTGTCTTTAATAAAGCTATTTGGCCAAGTTGGCTTAAAGACTGCTTCAGGAACCTATTGCTCTGTGCGTTCAACCTCTTAAGCATAAATATAATTTCACAATAGTTATCCTATATCTAATGATATGAGCTCTTTTGGGTCATAGATCCGGAGAGATATCTATTAGGATTTGGAGATCATAAAGAAAAACTACTCTTGGGAGCTTTCCAATAGTATTAATATTCGCAACTGGAAGAATTTTTTTGGTACCTTCTTTTGGTAAATATCTGCATTCCAATTTTGCGTCTGGTAATATTTAGTTTGTTTCTCAATTGATTGATGAGCGTACTAGGAATTGGAATGTACCGAATCTAATTATGTTTTTGGTAGTAATGTGGTTGATCAGATATGTGGATCATGATACCTATGATTGCTAATGATAAAATTAAATGGATAGGAACTAGAAGTGGTATTTTTGCTTAGAAATATGCTTATAATTTAGTTTGAATAACATGTCCAACGGTAACGCCCAAAGTGTAGCTACTTTTCCCTGAAAAAGATTGTCGGAGGTCAAGTTACTTCATAATGTCCCGTCTTCCAACAAAAGATAGACTAAGTAGATTTGTGAACGGAATAAATAATGTTTTCTCTTCTCTGTAACGCTAGTGATGAGAATATGCAACTCTTATTTGTTGATTGTTCTCTGACTCAAAGGGCCTGGTTTGCTGTGAATGCCTATATGTTCACTAAGAAGTGAGCAGTTAGCTGGGTTTTTCACCTCTGCTCAATTTAATGAGAATATCATATGGGAGAAAAAAAATCAGGTTTGTTAATCTGACCTTTTATTTTATCCGGAAATGAAGGTGTTCCGTGATTTTTTTGATAATGCTCGAGTCAGTACCAATAATTTAATTACCAGGTTGACACATTATATATCAGACTGTCATTTTACATCAGAGCAATAACAATTATGTTTATGCAAGAGATATTTTGGAAACCACCTAAACATACAACCATAAGAGTGAATTTTGATGCTTATATCATGAAAGTTACACTCCCAATTAGAACAAGGCTAATTGTGTGTAATGGTGCAGGTGACTTCATCGGAGGAAAAAGTGAGCAACCGTGGTTAGTGGATGAGGAGCAGGCTGAAATTATCGCTGCACTTAAAGTTACTCAGTGGGAAGAGATTAAACGCTATATATTAAGCTATCCATCTGGAGGGTGATAACAAGAATGCTATAATTACGATTAATGGTTCTTTAGGTTGTTTCAATTGGACAATCAATAATGTTGCTGGGAATGCTTATTTCATTTGGCTAAATTTAGTTCTTGGCAACGCTCCTATACTAGTAGAGAGAGGCCGATAGTGTGGTGGATAAATTAGCTAAGTATTTAAGGTCTATAGTGAAATGACAATCCTCCAACTTCTTATCAGAATGTTTGGAAAAACGCAGAAACAGTATAAGGTTTTAATTTAGTAATGCATTTTATATCTTATTAAAATAAAATAAAAATATCACATTGTTTTAGTATATTGGATAGCAAAAGTTAATTTACGTATAGCAGCTATCGAATTAAATTAATGATGGGTCAAATTTCTGAGAGGACATTGACACTAAATGCCTCCAAATTCATCATTTGTGCCAAGCTTTAAAATTTCGTTACTGATAGAAAAAGTTTGTTTTAGACTTTTTCATATTTAGCCGAACAAGAGCTCAAAGAATCTAATTCCAAGTTTCTAATAAAAAAACTTTTCTTCTAATTGTTTATTTTATGTATTCACGTTTAGTTTGCCACTTAACCATTCTATGAAGATGACATAGGATTAACAATATTTAATTAATACTTTTCTAAGATATTACTTATAATTAGCAATATCTAATTATCACTTTTATAAATAGTTTCTGTTATCACTGTATTATGCATAAATTCGAAAACGCATAAGTCGTCCAATCAACCTTTCTATTAAATAATGATTATTTTGCTTTTAACTTAAGAAAATAACTGAAAAATTACCGACCACAGAAAGCGCACAGTTATAACCAATGCTTATCATTTTTCTTGATCGGTTTATATTCCATGCTTAATGGTAATGCAATTTATATTTTAGTTGGAAGGATCAAATTAACAATCAATCAAATCATCTTTTTTGTTTATTTCTACCTTGGTCGTTGATATTATGTGAAAGTACTTTCCTTCCCTTAACTTAAACTTTGCCAACTATTAACAAGCTTATTAGAGATGCTGGGTTTTTGTTTTTATGAACAAACCGAATTTATATATTTTATTCGATCTAAAAAAGTAATTATAGGATTGTTTTTAAGAGAAAGAATATTAAAATATAAAAAAACCGAAACCCAAATATAATAGAGATATCAACTATATATAACACAAAGCGAAAGAGTAAAATACGTTAAAAATAACTAATTTTTATACGAGAAACAGAAAGCAAAGATAATATAATCCGATATCAGATCTGATCATTTTGAATATTTGTTTTTTTTAATAAAAGCTTTTTTATAATAAAAGAGTGCTTAGCCTTAGTCTTGTATATGAACGAAAAACCCGGATGCCTAAATCCTTTTGTTGAAGATGAACTCAAAGTGTTATCGTGTTAAATTGTTGATGTTTTTGAATCTAAAATAACAAACGATAGACCAACTATCAAAGATTAAACAAATTACCATTAAAATTGATGAAAGAAGCAATGTTAAAGCGGAGAAAGAATCGCTCTAAGAACAAAGCCAAAATCATCCAAATTGTAAAAAATATGTCAAAAGACACCAAAAATAATAAAACATCATCTTATTCAATAAGATAATCTACTAAAATTCAAAAAATATAAATATAAAAATCCTTGTTGAAATACGGTCTGTAATGGAGACGGCTACTAGGGTTCCAAGGTTTCTAAGGAGAGAGTTTTTTTTTTATTTGTATTCGTTATTTATTAGGGGTGTTAAACTGCTAGTATCTACTTTCTAAATCGGAAATTCACTTGGTACAATATCATATTTTTATTTTACAATTATTCTTAGCGTCAACAAAACTGGGTAAATAAAAATGTTTTAAAAATAGTGAGCCCCACACTGGAATCACATAACCTATTAAAAAATTCGTTTTGACAGTTTTGGACGGTAGCCGCAGTATATTTAGATTTTTGGATTATACAGTTAGTGTTTACCGTGTTATTTCATAAGAATTCCTCATTCATGTGATTAAGAACACGCATGCACTTTTCATCGAGGTTCGAAAAACGGGTTATTATCTGGGCTACGGTTATTGGGCGTTATCATAATAACGTGTTTTGACGGGAATAAATATGTTTTTGGCTAAACACATGTTACATAGAGATAGGGTTGCATAACGGGCGGGCGGGTTGATTTTAGGGTAAAACCAACTATCAACCCATCTAGAGGTGGGTTTTGATATTCAAAATCGTATACCAATCCGTCCACAGACGGGTCGGGTCGGTTTCAACCCGTTGCGGGTCGGGCGGGTTTAGTTTATTTGCGGGTTAACCCGTGGCAGATAGAAAAAAACTGCCAGCAAAAAACACTAAAAACAGATATTAAAAACAGGAAAGAAAAGGAAGATAGAGATTGAGTTGATGAATCACCCATTAAGCCTCCTAAGAAACAGCAAAAAAACCAAACATCGTCAAAATATAATAACAAATACAATTATACAAGGGATATACACTAGCCACAAAAATAAGGATTAATTTCTTGAAATGGTAAGATTTTTAAATGATTTCTGAAAATTTTAGTTTGGAATAGTCTGTCTTTGGAAATTTGTGTAGGCTTCGTTGCACAATGAAAATGAGTGATTTTTGGCTCATTTGAAACTAGAAAGAAAAATATAACACAATAAAATTGTAAGAAAATACAGTAAGGTTTATATCTATGTTAAAAAGACTCATCAAAAACAGAACATGAATCCCGTATTCAGAAAATGCAGTTTCGGCAGTTTGAAATCAAAAATTCGTACAAAAATCATTTCTCAATGGAATTCAGAAATTTTAGTCTTGTTTGAAAGATGAGAGAGTCCTATTTGACATAAAAATAATAGGGAAGGGTATTGAAGTACAAGTCAGTGTGAAAACATCTTGACAAAACAGTACAACAACACAGGTTCAGAATAAACAGGTTAAACGGGCGGGTTCGGGCGGGTGCTACACTAAACCCGTAAACCGACCCGTGGTGACCACGTTTTAAATTTTTAAAACCGTATACCAACCCGTAGCGGGTCGGTTCGGTTATAAAACCCGCGGTTCTATCGGGTTCGGGCGGGTGCGATTTTTCGGGTCGGTTCCTATGCAGCCCTATATAGAGAGAATAAAACGTGTATTCCTTATATTATTACGGTTTTAGCAAGCATTATAACGATTAAATAGTAAAATAAATAAATTATGATTTTGATTTCCTATCTAACGGTTACAACATACGTAAAAACAATTATAACGGGTTTAATAACGTTGTTATATTTGTATTTTATTATTTATTATTTTATTTTGAAGGTTTTAATCTTCTCTATAATATGTTCTTCTTCTTCGTTGGTGTAGCAGCAGAAACTTCTGCTCTCTGTTCACTTTTTTTCACGCTGTTCTTGGTTGTTCTAAGCTTCAAAAACTTTTCTCCCAAACTCCGCCCCCCCAAAACTTCTCCAAACACCTCTATTTATACTATTAGTCACCAAAGCAACTCAAATCTCCTAAAATCTTCTCCAAATTTATGTCAATTCTTTCCCGATAAGACAGATTTTTTCTTCCTGTTTATTTCGATTCTTTCTTTGTTTTTGGGTTCCATTCTCTTTTTAATTCTTTCCCAAACTCGTTTAGTTCCCTAATTTAGGTGATTTCCAAAGAAATCGAAAGTTTCCAAATTTCATATGCGGTTTCCTGATTTGCTGTTACGTGAAGAAAAGAAATTTTTCTTCCCGCCCAAAACGTGCATTCAAAATGTTGGGTCTCTTTAACTTGGGTGCCTTTATAAATTGATGGGTGCCTTAATCCAAAGAGTGGGTGCCTTTATCATTTCTCCAAAAGCACCTACAAAGAAATAAAAAAACATATTAAATACAAAATCGAGTACCAACAAAATATATAATTGAGGTTAAATCAGACACAAAAATGTGTCTATCAAATACCCCCAACCTTATTATTTGCTAGTCCTCGAGCAAATCTAATCTAGAAAATAAATCTTAACTCATTTTCGCAGGAATCGCGACTACGTTTAGCATATGTAATAAGCCGTTAAACCCCCTAGGTGTCCCTAATGGACGAGTTTTGTCTCGTGAGGGTTTACAAGAGGTATACCCACAAAACCTTTACTCCATATTTTAGCGACTCGTGAAAAATTAAGGATAGACACTAAACAAGCTATTTAGTTGGCTTACTCAATTCTTCGGATATGGGAATCATTACCCTATATGAGTCCAACTGCTGTACACGAGTGTTTACTCAAGCATACTAAAATTCATATGTAAGACAACATAGCTCTACTCAGATAATCGTTTAACCACAACGTCTCAGAATCTATCACAGTTCAATCACATGAAAAGATTTAGAAGATGAGCATGGAAAATATGAAGGTTGCAAGTGTTGACTAAGGTAAACGGCGTTTCCCATATCTGTCTGAAGGTCATTGCCAGGATGAAACCTAATGAATTCGAGATACGCACCAACTGTTCTTAAATCTAATAATATCAATTCAACTGGTCTATACTCGGGTTCCCATGGATCCTGCATTCCACGCTTGCTTAGGCGACGGAGACAGGGAGAACCCAAACACAGAGTCAATAATACTTCTTTTTTTTCTCTAATAATATTATATATATATATATATATATTATTAATATTATAATTATTATTTTTATTTTATTTTCTTTTTTAACTAAAATGGGGCTTGATCTCAAAACACTCTATTTCATCCCGACGCAGATAACAATTTGATACTGGGCCCCACCAAATCACTTAAAGAAATACAAATTTGCAAAAGTAAAAGCAGAAAGTGATATGGTAGTGATAGACTCCGAGATGTGGTGACAACTATCATGTTATTTATAACAGCTGAACTCTGTCCTTTTATGAATGAACCTTTTCACTGGGTACACCAATTCCTATAGAAAAAGGGCTAAGTTTCCATCTACCTAGAGTGGTTAGTGTCATCCTGAATTGTTCATAAGTTTATAAATTCTAGAGCTTTATTATTTCACTAAAAAGTTTCTCCCTTACCCCCAAACTTAAATCAAACAGTGTCCTCAATGTTTCTAAAGATGAATAATTAAGAGCATGAACAAGGATAAATTGTTACCAATCGAAGAGATATGGAAAGATATTACCGTGTTTCATGAGCACGGGTTACCTCCCAAGAAGTGCTAAGTTTAAAGTCTTCAGCTAGACTAAGAAAAAATTAGTCACCTCATAAAATCATATAGCAATAATCGGAACAATTCTAAATCGAATAGGTTTATCCAAAATGCCAAGAAAATGAACAAACCGAACACACCCTTATCTAGTTTTCTGTTTAAGACAACTACTTCTAGTTGTGGTTCAGGTTCCATAGAAGGGTCTAGATAAAATATACAGGTTGTAAAGTCTGGAATAACTTAACTAAGAACTTAAAAGCACATAATAATAAACTGAATAATTTTGGATCCTCAAAGTCAATCGGAGTTGACTCAAATAATTGACTACTATGAAGGTGGTTATTCTTAAACAAATGTGTCGATTATAATCTCCTAAGATAATTAGGTTTAGTCTCAAAACTTAATAACTGACACATTTGAAATTCTAACGTTCCCACATATGGACGAAAATATTTTGATGGGAAAACAAAGTCAATCTTGGTATTACTGCCTAGGTAAACCACATCGACCATAGGATGGGTTTCTAACAACTGAACTTTTTTCTGGACATCAACAGGTTCATGGAATCTAGCTCGAAGATGATCTTGTAAAATGGTAGAGGTGCATATGTCAATTCCCAATTTAGGGACCTTTCTAAGATATAAAGCACATGGAGAATGATAGTCACCCCCAAACTTAAAGTTTTTAGTGTCTCTAGATAGACTCATCACACTTTCCCTATTTTCTAGATCGTCCGGTTCCCGAAAATTGTCAATTTCTTCTTCTAAATGATGATCAACTAGACATTCCTCTAATGTATCTTCTAATAAGGTATTTGGTAATAACTCTTGAACTAATGTTTCTATCATGTTTACCTCCTCCATGCACGTGTCACCTAACTCAGAAGGTTGCTTATTAATATCGAAAATATTTAGTTCAATAGTCATATTACCAAAAGACAAATTCATAATACCAGTTCGACAGTTAATGATCGCATTAGATGTAGCTAAAACCGGGCGACCTAATATCGCAGGTATCTGATTCTCTGGGTCACGGACAGGTTGAGTATCAAGGACAATAAAATCTACTGGATAAATAAATTTATCTACCTCAATAAGAACATCCTCTATGATACCAAGAGGAATTTTCACAGACCTATCAGCTAATTGCAGTGTTATCTGAGTAGGTTTCAACTCACCAAGTCCTAGCTGAAGGTACACATGGTACGGAAGTAAGTTCACACTGGCTCCTAAGTCAAGTAACGCTTTCTCAACACGGTAGTTACCTATTGTGCAAGAAATGGTTGGGGACCCTGGGTCTTTGTACTTAGGAGTTGTAGTATTCTGGAGAATTGAACTCACATGACTATTTAAAAAGGCTTTCTTTGGTACACTAAGCTTTGTATTTCGCGTACAAATATTTTTAAGAAACTTGGAATAAGCAGGAATCTGCCTAATTGCATCTAATAACGGAAGGTTTATCGTGACTTGCCTAAAAACCTTCAGTATATCATTAAAGTTGGATTCCTCCCTAGTTGGTATTAGAATTTGTGGGAATGGGGCTTTGGGCACAAAATCGGGTTCAGCCGGAACTACATTGGACTTTTTAGAGACTTTATCAGTCTCTTCAACTATAGGCTCGGAAGGGTGAACTACAACATGTTCACTAATGGGCGAGGTTACCTTATTGTCTACTACTCTACCACCCCTAAGGGTTTTAATTGAATTCACATGGTTAGTAGATAACTCATGAAGTCCTCTAGGGTTGGGTTGTAGTTGACTAGGGAACTTGCTTTGTTCTCTCAAAAACTCACTCAACTGACTAAACTGGTTTTTTTAAATCATGAATAGCCTGAGAGTTATCTTGGACTATCTTCTTATTGTCTGCTAAATCTTGGTTGATTTTTTTCTGAAACTCAGCAGAGTTACATGTTAGGAAAACGAGAGACTCTTCTAAACTCATGATCCTTTTGTCTAAAGAGTTCTGAAATTGTGCCGGTCCAGAAGAATTCTTAGTATAACCAAAACCTAGTGGAACCTGAGGGTTACTAGACTGACCTTGATTCTGGTCCTTAGACCAAGAAAAATTTGGATGGTTTCTCCAACCAGGGTTATAGCTTTCTTAATATGGATCAAACTTCTGACGGTTATCATATCTAGTGTTATTATAAAGAGCATGGGCTTGCTCTTCAACAGTCTGTCTTTTCCAAAATGTCTTGGGCTCTATTCCTCGACAAGATTGACTTATTCTAAGGCTTCTAACCTTTTCAGTATAACGGCATATTTGGCATCTGATTCAAGACTTTCATTTACCCTATTGACATTACCTCTACTCAGAAGAGTTTTTCTAGGGGGTTCCTTACTACATTCCATTGATGGGTCTTATCAGCAATCTCATGCAAAAATTTCATCGCCTCAGTAACATCTTTACTATCAAAACTTCATGTACACAATGACTCAACTATGATGGTTGTTAGATAATCTAGCCCTTCATAAAGGATTTGGACCAGTCTTTGGTCTTCTAAACCATGTTGGGGACATTGTGTTATTAATTCATTGAACCTTTCCACATAGGTGTACAAAGACTCACCTTCGTGTTGCCCAAATGTGGAAATATCTTGCCTAAGTTTTGATATCTTGTGCCTAGGGAAAAATTTAGCTAAAAAGGCATCAGTAAGTTGTTCATATGTCTGGATGGATTCAGATGGCAAACTATATAACCAAGATTTGGCCTTGTCTCTCAGGGAAAAGGGAAATAACCTAAGTTTCAAAGCTTCATCAGACATGTTGTGAATTTTTAGGGTACTACATGTTTCTTCAAAATCCCTAATGTGAAAGTAAGGGTTTTCATTTTCTTTCCCTAAGAAGAGTGGCAGCATCTGTATGGTCCCAGGTTTCAACTCATAGTTGGGAGTTTCAGCCAACTTGATACATGATGGACGAGCAGTTCTAGTAGGATTCAACAAAGATTTCAAGGTTGTCATTTCTGACACAACTGAAAAATTAGGAATAACTTCCTCACTAAGAGACAAATTCTCAAAACTAAAGTTTCCAAAGATAGGGCTCTCAAAAGAAGGTTTTCCTAAATTCTCACTTTCAGCGACAAAGTTTCTATTCTCGTCGCTGATCAAATAGCTAATAGAATCTCTTCTCCAGGAACTCTCAATGGGCATGCAATAACTCCTAATCAGAAGGGAATTCTAAACAAACACAAAGCAAGGTCGACTCAACCAAATCAAACCTATTGATTCTAGCAAATAAAAAGTATGATGGATCCACTTAGATTGTTTTCTAGACCGGCTTCTATTCTTTCGAAAGGCAACTGGTTACTGTTTTAGCAAACCTCTTAGGACGATCCGAACTAGATTAAGTCGAAGAGAAATAGGATAAGCTCTAAGGAGATTTGATAACCCTGCCTCTTTGGCAACGTTTTCCTGGGTTATTAGGCGACCCTAATCAACTTAAAATAATCTTTTCGAACTTCGAGTTAGGATAACAAATCAACCAATACAATCCTTTTGAATGATTTTCCAATAAGCTCGAAACCCTATCGGTCTTCTTTCTAGTCAAATTTTAAGGATTGGTTTCGCGTTAGGTAACGTGTTCCTAAGGCGGGCAAGAAGGAAACGGTGATGAAATCCGAGTCCTTATCTTGTATGGCCAGTTCTTGCCCTTTACCAAGAAAAGTAAGTCCGTTTTCAGTTCCTCAGCATATATGCATACGAAGAAATACTATAAACCCACTTGCAGGGGATTTGTGGGTTGATTGAGTCTTACTTCCCGTACCAGACGGGCGATGAATCGGTTGAAGTCAACTCGGGACACCAACTCCTGTGTCAGTGTGCGAACCCGAGGGGCCGAGACAATATCGTAATTTTCGTCCTTCCCTGTGCAATTTATATTTAATACTACCCTTCCGTAGGGTTAAAAATAATAATAAAGTCCAAAAAGTCCAAAGTCCAAAGAGAAGTGTCCAAAAATAAAAACAAATACAGAAACAATTAAAATCCTAATACAGTTTTCTAAAAATAAATAAAAAATCTAATTAAAATCTAATTTAAGAAAAAAAATCTTCGTCTTCTTTTCCGTTCTTTTAAGCTTTAGATTTTAACTCCAAGTCTTTAGCTTTAATTCCAAATCTTTAACTTTAATTCCAAAACTTTGGCTCACTTTCCTTTCGATCCAAAATCCAAAACCTGCAGCAAAAAGAGAAATACCAAAAGAAACGTAAAATAGAACAAAGTAAAAATAAAAAAATATAAAAAAAATCTAACTAAACTAATTAACCTAAAAAAAATAATCTAAAAACAATTCTAAAAACAAGTCTGCGTTGGCGGCGCCAAAAATTGATGTAATTTTAAAGTGGTAAATAAAGATTCGTTACTCAGACTTGTGAAGATTGATTTTCCAATTTCAATGTGATTAAGTTTAATCATGCAATTAAAACATTTTAATTTGATTCTAAATCATTGTAAAAATAGATTTTCAAAACAACTACTGTATAACAAAAGCATGGAGCATCTAGGGACCTAAGCCGAGGCGTGCACCATCTAACGGAATCACAATTGCTTAACAAAAATCTTTTAAATCAATTTTTAATCAAGGAAATTAATCATAAATAAATTGTATAAATTAATTAAATAATTACCACATATTTGTTGGAAAAGTAGCTTCCTCCGTAGCCTCAGAGATGAAGTTTAGCTCCTCATTGTAATGGCAAAACCCTCAAAAATCGATTTCATAAATCAAAAATTGCTTACAATGAGAATAGAAATGCTCATAGTCAATTAGATACGTTTATAAGTGTTGCTGTGAACACTTCTAACTGTTATAGAAGGTGTTTTAAAGAGAGTGGAGAAAAACGGTTTCGTTAGTGTGGCTGAAAAAGAACGGACTGTTGTTCTAATGAACGACAGTTCTTCTCTATAATATGTTCTTCTTCTTCGTTGGTGTAGCAGTAGAAACTTCTCCTCTCTGTTCACTTTTTTTTCACGCTGTTCTTGGTTGTTCTAAGCTTCAGAAACTTTTCTCCCTATCTCCGGCCCCCCAAAACTTCTCCAAACACCTCTATTTATACTATTAGTCACCAAAGCAACTCAAATCTCCTAAAATCTTCTCCAAATTTATGTCAATTCTTTCCCGATAAGACAGATTTTTTCTTCCTGTTTATTTCGATTCTTTCTTTGTTTTTGGGTTCCATTCTCTTTTTTTTTAATTCTTTCCCAAACTCGTTTAGTTCCCTAATTTAAGTGATTTCCAAAGAAATCGAAAGTTTCCAAATTTCATATGCGGTTTCCTGATTTGCTGTTACGTGAAGAAAAAAAAAATTTCTTCCCGCACAAAACTTGTATTCAAAATGTTGGGTCTCTTTAACTTGGGTGCCTTTATAAATTGATGGGTGCTTTAATCCAAAAAGTGGGTGCCTTTATCATTTCTCCAAAAGCACCTACAAAGAAATAAAAAAACATAATAAATACAAAATCGAGTACCAACAAAATATATAATTGAGGTTAAATCAGACACAAAAATGTGTCTATCAGACTCTACTCGCGTTGGACCCTCGAGTTCATACTTTCTTTTTTACCTGTGGTGAGGTGACTCATGTATTGGAGGATGTTGTTTCTTTGATGGGGTTACCGATTCACGGGTCTCACCTCTATCATAAGGCGGCCATTTTCGAAGTTATGGACGATTCAGACATGGTTCTATGGGTTCACTTGATTGGATGTAAAGGTAAATCCCGAGAAGTCCGATCGGAGGGGAAAGATAAATCCCCAGTAAAGGGTGCTTATCCTATAGAGAAGAAGGTCGTTAGGTCGGGAAAATCAGCTAAGGGGAAGTCTAAGGTTAACCCTGCTTCAGAAGCAAGAGAGAAGGGCACAACCCACACTATTGGTGGGAAGATGATGGCTGATACTATGAAGAGTTACATTGTTGTTGTACCAAGCCGACCTACTCGAGGTGGAGCCCTTTCTGGCCGCAGTACCAAAGTCAGTAAGAAAAAACGCGTTTACTTCCCTTTATGGGTAAGTATTGAGATCCAAGTCTCGTAGACGGGGAGGTTAGCTCTCCAGTCCAAAAGGAAACGAATGCTCATGCCGAACTAGTGGCTTTTGTTTTTTACTGGATTTTTCATGATTTTTTCGAGCAAAGCCCCCATGACACCATCAAGAACGAGCTCGTGTCGATGGCTCTATTGATGTCACGAGGTATATCATTTCCTTTAGCACTCATGTTTTGGGGCGGTTTGTATCGTCAGCTGGATATCCTCTGTAAAGACATTCAAACGGTGGACGCTCGTCACATCGTTGAAACTCTTGTCGCGGCAAACTTCCTTCAGGCTTGGGCTTGGGAAAATTTTCTAAAGTATGCTCCTATGATTAACGATTTATCCCTTCATCGTGAGGAAATGGTTGAGAAAGGAGATGGCAGCTTCGATGTAGTTCCGGCTTTTTACTATTATCCTCGCATGGCCCTGTGGCGCGGGAGAGGGAGATCATCCGGGAATACTCTTAAGGACTATATGGATGTTTCCAAGGAATTCAAGCCTTTTCCTTATCACGATGGTCATTCTGGTTCTCTCCCCTATGATTTTACTACTGAGATTCCTTATGTGACTCTGAATTCTGAGCAATCTTTGGCGAGTGATGACTTTGATTCTCTCATGGTTTTATTGCCTAGTTATCTCCCTAGTCTTGGTTAAGTTTATACCAATTTCCTATAATTATGATCGCATGGCTCGACAGTTGGGATTTGACCAAGGGGTCCCATTCCATTATCCAAATTCATATTCTACCGAGGAGACTGATATAGAGCTAGTTTCAACCGCTTTGTGTTTAAAGAAGAGATACGTTTGGCGGATTGATCGATTCACCTTTTTTCCTATCAACCTTCACCGACGCGAGAACTCTTTTTTTCTCCTAATTTGTATTCGTTTCATATAGAAATTCGGAAGCAAGCTATGAATTTTCTTCTACGTGAACCAGTTCCTCCACCTGCACTATCCGTGGATGACCTCAAGTTAATGCATGCATCGGGTTGTATCAGCTGGATGAGCTGGTATCTAACAAGTTATGCCTTACGCCCGGTTCAAAAGGTCGTCCCTTGGTTCCCTTAACTACTAGTTGGATTCCCATGGATGCTCATGAGTTGTCGAAAAAGGGGGTTAAAAAGGAACAGATGCCCCCTCCTCTACCGCGAAAAAAGTTGGGCAAGGTCCAAACTCTTCAGCCATCTCTGGGCACCTCTAATCAGGTATGTTTCGTGTCTGGGTCTCCTCTCTCCTTTAAAAGGATTTTTTTTCTTTTTCGATTGTGTGTTATCAAGGTGGTCTCTTTGTCAGCTTTAACATTCCTTAACATCAGTGGTCGCATCGTCGTAAGGCTAAAAAATCTATGCGTGACGCGGGAATCCCACCATCTCAGTGTATCCCATGGTCTGTCTTGGCTAATGCTTCTCATATGTCTCCTCTACAGGCCAAAGCTCGGGTTATCACAGTCTGACTTCTTCCTCTTTCATGGATCGTATACATTGATTGGGTGTTGATTTTTCCAGGGGTAGTGGTGCCGTCTCCTCACGTTTCCATGTTGTTTCTCTTAATTATCTGGTGGCCACCACTACCCATTCTCAGAATCATCCCCAGGAGACGCTTACCAGCCTGCTTGGTTCATGTAGTCGTGGTAGTTCATCTTATTCTCATCCTGGTGTATCTCAGAACAATGTCCCTTCTGACGAAAATTTATCTCCTTCTGATAATTATTGTCTCTTTTGTTTTCCACGTGTCACTTTCTTTATTTCGTGTTTGTCCATTTTGATCTGGTGATAAGGCATATATTTTGTTTTTCCTATTTATACGCCTATTTTTCTACCCTATCGTATGTTTGCTTTGTGTTTTTGTTTTATTTATTATCCATTATTATTTGTTTTTATTTTTTTAGGTTCTGCTGGTGGTTCGAAGTCGTCTTCGGGTTCTTCTCATCCTCCTTCTGATCGTTACGAGCCTTCTCCTGCTCGCATGTCGTCTCCTAATCTTCGGCCTTCTAAGGTTAGTTTCATTCATTCATTTTCGTTTATTTTTTAAATACTCTTGTTATACTCTTTCCTTTTTTTTTTAAGATTATGAAGAAGCGAGGTAGCAATTCCGCGTTTAAGAAGGATACCTTCAGCGTCACGAGCAATGTTAAACGTGCGCAGCTTGTAGGGGATGATTTTGTCCCAGCTACTCAAGAAGAAATGGACACGGCTTCCCTATTAGCTGATGTGTTTTAGAAATAGTGGTAAAAGATTCGATACTCAGACTTGTGAAGATTTAATTTTTAAACCTAATTTTTAAAACTAAAAATAAAGAAGATTAAATTAAAATTGATTTAAGATTATAGAAAGAACTGAGACTAAGGATTCCACCATTAGCCAATTTTTCAATTGATTTAGTATTAATAATTATCTTGCAACTCATACATTCAATTGATTCTAAATATTGCCAAAGTTAGTTTTCAAAATAATAGTTGTAAATCAAAAGTATGCGACATCAATAGCCCTAAACTAAGAATGACGCATCAAAAGAAAACACAACTAATTGATAAAAATCGTTATTCCAAATTTAATTCAAAGAAAATAATCATAAAAGAGTTATAAAAATTAATTAGATAAAAATATACCACTTTATTATTGGAAAAATTGCTTCATCTGTCGCCTCAGCAATGGGGTCTAACTCCTCATGTTGTAAACACTCTCAAAATATTTATTCATGGCTCAAAAATTGCTTACAAAGATGAAAAGAGTGAAAATTGTGTAAAACAAGGAGATTGCAACGGTGTAATGGCATTGCAGATAACTGTTTCCACTGTTACAGAAAAAAAAGTGTTTAGGTTAAAGATAAACGTTACAAATCGTTGCAGATGGGTTGAGGAAACCGTTGCAGCTGAAGATAAATGTTGCAAAGACGAAGATATCCATTGTTGTTTAGTTGAAGAAATCGTCGTCGTATCTTTGTTCTTCAGTAACAACATCATCACTTTCTTTCTATTTTTTTTTCAATTGAAGCCCTCCCCTTTTTTACTCAATATCTTTGCTTTATATAGGCTACACCAACCCTAACAACTCTTGCGAAGTAGATAATGACTCAAAACAACTCTTAAATCTCGTATGAATCCGAAACAGAGAAGATTTTCTTTTCTTGTTCAAACACGATTTTGAACCATTTTTTTCGTCAAGAAAACTCTGATTTTGACGTGTTCAATTGTTGCTCCAACTTGATAACTCGATAATCTTCTAATTCATGTAAAGAAATCCCATAAAAATCGGACTTCAAACAAATCAAGGTACTCTTCACGCGGAAAGGAAATATCTCCTGCCATTTTCGGTTTTTAAAGTCAAAAGGGGATGCCCCTAATCAACTGTGGGGTCCCTTTATCAGAACTCATGGGTGCCTTTATCAATTTTCCCGGGTGCCTTTAGTATCTTTTTCGGGTGCTTTTATCACTTTTTGAGCTATTTTTTTCCACAAATATTTATTTTTTAAAATACCTACAAACACATAAAATCACACAATAAGTACCAACCGAGCATTAACAATATAGATAATTAAGGACAAATAGGAAACAAAAATGTGTTTCTCATTAGTTAAACCAGAAGATCCTTCCTTTTGATACCCTTCAGTCGTAAGTGCCGACGAAGCCGGGGCGACTGAGAACCATAGATTAGTGTATGGCTTTGGGTTCCCTTAATATTAGACGCCACTTACAGGGTGATTGTCGAGCGAAGTGCTCATATGGCGAACGAGGGTATGATTCATGATATGAAGATTTTAGTCTTTATGAACAAAGGTTTGCTTGAAGCTGCGAAGGGCTTTCCCGAGTTCGTGATGCTCCTCCTGATGTTTATAAGATGAAGGAATGAAATATTTCCATTCAAGATGGCATAGGTCTCAAGTTTCCCATAGCGTGGCTAGCCTAATTGCTAGGTACAGTGAAGAGAAAGTATGATCCGCGTTCAACCCTTCCAGCTCAAATCGCCGAACTAGAGCAAGTCTAAAGGGTCTGCCTAAAGTGGCTTAAGAAAAGAGGACTGCTCTGAACAAGCTTCTTTCTAATGTTTCAACAACTATGCATGAGGCTTATGAGGCTGAAGCTGATGTGACCGGGTGCATGAGGACCTCGAGCAGAAAAAACGAGATCTGACCGCTTTTGAGGAAGTCTAAGTTTATTCTCTTTGATATTGAGTGTTTGTAATATGTTTGTGCTTATCTTGGATTTTGTTGGCTTCCTTCTTCCTTTCTCCTCTTTGTTTTGCTGACTTTTACTATGACATTTTGACTATATTAAAAGGTTTTTTTACTCTTGATATTTATTTTGGTTTGTGTGTTTATTTATTAGTGGCATCTGAATTTCAGGATATGTTATTACATGGGGGTTGTCTGTTTTTAAATAGTGTTCGTATTGTTCTCATTTTGTTTAGTCTTTCCTGATGGTTTACCCTGCGGTAGCTGCTCTTATTCAAAATTTGGAACAAAAACTATATTGCTTGATTGGTGATAGAGTTGACGCTGAAGTGCGATGGGAAGCCGAGTACGTCGCCCACAATGAAGTGGATGATCGATGGTATAAGGTGGGTCTTACCTATCAGGCGTTCACCATTCGTGATTTGGCTGTTAGTCCTTATGAAGCGGCGCTGTGTGAATACGGCTTGGCCAATGACGAGTTGAATATTGATGAACGCATTCTTATGGAAGCTAATGAGACGCGTTGGCGACTTGATCAAGATATCTCTCGTACTGTTAAACTGCTCTGAGTTTTCTGCGCTGTTGAGATGTATCAGTTGTAGTTGCAGTTGCTTCGTCTGTCTTTTTTTAGTCATGACTGTTATAGTTGCAGCTGTAACTTATTTCATGATTATCTTGTAATTAAGTACTTCGTCTATTTTCCGGACGCGTGGTTGTATCTATCTTGGATTCCTATTTAAAGTTCTTTATATTGAATTACGTGCCTTGACTTGTGCGCGGTGTTTGTTCTTATTTAAGTGTTCTTTTTATCTTTGCCTTAGTATTTGTTTCCATCCTTTCGTTCCCTTCTTCTTCTTCCTTTTTGTTTTTTAAGGATGGCTCACGCGCTACATGGGTATACCTTAACCATGGTTCTGGTAGCCGCTACTGTCATGACCTCAAACGCTAGTAAAGAGCTCGAGCGACTCCTGGTGGTGAAAGAAAAAGTAGGGATATTAATGACTCATAGATTAGCTCATCGGAATGCCATGGATGCCGCTTGTGGAGATCAGCACGAAACATTTGAACTTGCTCGGAGAGATCATGCTGATGCTCTTATTATGGGTGACGTCAATCGACTGCTTTATGAGGCTCATGCGAGGCGGTGTGCTGCCAACTCTCAGTATCAGGAGGTTATGCTTATGATGAAAGATTTATATCGGGAGATAGAAATCTGTCGTGCAATGTTGGCAGAGTCGGACGATTAGTTTGTGGTAGTATCTTTTATTGTATCTATTCTAGGGATTTGTAATTCTTATGAGCATTTGTTTTTGTAACTGTCCTTTGATGACCATGTGGTAATAAATATTTGTTGCTTCCTCCATTTAAACCTTTCTTTGTCCTTCCCATTTCCTCATTATACACATTTCTCTCTTTTCTTTTTTTACTCTCTCAACTCTTTCCTTTGAGCATGTCTCATCAACTTCATAAATATACTTTGACCATGGATGACGTGCCTTCCCTCTTGGCACCGCTTGACAAGCGGGACGAATTAACGCGACTTTTAGTGTTGAAAGATGAAGTGGGGCTATTGATGACCCATAAAATGAGTCATCGTGATGCCATGCGGGTTGCTTTTAGGGAACAAGACGCGACTCTCGAGATTGCTCTCAGTGCCAATGCCTTTGATCGGGTTTCTCGGGATGTTCATCGTTTGCATAATGAAGCAGTCACTCGACGCTATTTAGCTATTCGGCTGTATGATCAAGCTATTCTTATGATGGGGGATTTAGACTGAGAGATGGAGGCTTGTCGCGCGATGATCGCTACTCAGGACGATTAATCCTATAATCCTCTTGATGTTCCCTAGAATGTTATTAATGATTATTGGTGTTTTAATGCTTCATTAAATGTGATATTGAATATGTAGTTGTACCCTACCCTCGTTTTTATTATATATTTCTTTCTTTATTTGGTTAATTTCAACCTTAATCTTTTACCGTCCTCTTGTTTTTCATCTGTTCTGGCGTAATATATATTATCTTCCCTTTTATCATATGGTGTGGGCTCGTTTGATAGCGGAGATTACTTGATTGAATCAGATGTATAATGTGCTGAGTGCTGTGTTTGACTATTTTTATCGTGGGAATAGTATCTCCCATTTTCGTTTTAAAGACGGGATCATCTTTTACAAGAAGCGCGTCACGGGGGTCGGTTGTTCCCTCCTTTATTTTTTGAACGTCACTGCTATTATTGTGAACGTCGTGTTGCAACTTACTTCCAATATTTGGGTGTGTTTCGATCTTTGCAAGTGGTAGAAGTAGCTCTCAACTCGGCTCAGGAGGCGCTGCAAGCTCTTCCTTGAGAATAAAGACGTGTTTTAAAGGAAAGTTATTTCGAGCAATGTTGGAAAAAAAAATTTGTACACATATTTGTTGTTTCAAAGAGAGTAGTTTCCTTTTTGTCACGTATAAAGTTCTTCATCGAATTCTCTATATAATGTGACCTTTTTTTTTGTGCATTATGACTGATACTCCTTCTGTTCGGGCTGGTCGGGTAGTTGCATCCTGCTTAAAGTTGGAGATTCATAATATTAAAAGGGTTATCCTTATGGCCGAGTGAGAGGGTACATTTGCCTTGTGGAGGCCCTTAAAGTTGCGTTTGTTGTCAGTCAGTCATTGTATTTGCATAGTATAGATCTATACTCCGATGCTCTAGGTTTTAAATACGGTGACTGTGCGTCCCTTTTAGAATCATTCGTCAACGCTCGGGGGGAAATGGAACGTGATGAGCGAAATTTAGCTCGCCTGACTGTGTATCTGAGTTGCGCACTTTGCATACTTTTTGTACCCGTCATAATGTTATATGAATGTTGTATATTTCCTTTTTGCTCGAGTATGTTGTGCTACTTTTTTTCCTTCTTTCTCCTTTTTTTTTGGTAGGACGCGTTGTTCCAGATGTTTAAAGTATGTCGTATCCCCTGCCACCTGTGATTAACAAGTTTGTATTTAGCGTGACCATTCGAATAGGGGCGATGTGCCCTATTCCTCTCCAGTGACCTATTGTGGTGTTAGTTAAGTGGTCAAATTGGGCCGTTTTACCCTTTGTTGCTCTTGTGATCATTGTGGTATATAATAGAGTGGTCAAACAGGGGTGTTTTGCCCTCTGCCGCTCATGTGACCATTGTGGTATTTAGTTGAGTGGTCGAACAAGGGTGTTTTGCCCTCTGTCGCTCTTGTGACCATCGTGGTATTTAGTTGAGTGGTCGAACAAGGGCACTTTTCCCTATGCCGCTCTTGTGACCATTGTGGTATTTAGTTGAGTGGTCGAACATAGGAGCTTTGTGATCTGCCGCTCTTATGACCACTGTGGTATTTAGTTGAGTGGTTGAACAGGGGCGTTTTGTCCTCTACCGCTCTTGTGACCATAACATTCGATTTTAGGCGCAAATAAGATAACACAAGAGTTTCTTTTATTAAGATTAAAAATATTTCTGCAGTATTGCTCATGCATGAAACCCTTTTAGGGATTTTCCATTGGTAGGTGTCTTAATATTGGATATATCTATCCGCTTTTGACAGTCTTTCGGATTATAAAAGGGGGGGGGGGGCGGGGGGGGGGGGGGGGGGGAAGGGGGGGGGGCGGGGGGGGGGGTGGGCGGGTGTTGCAATTTTGAGCACTAGGTCGTCGACTTTGAAAATTCTCTCTCCGACCTTCTGATTGTAATGGTTGGCGATGCACTTTCTGTATGCCTCAGCAAAACATTCGGTGCGATCTGTTTTTTCCTCTATAGTGTCCAGGTGGAAAAAACGAATAACCTCGTATGGCGTAGTTAGACTTTCCATGGAAACTCTTGCCGAAGGGATATCGATTTTTGTTGATAGAATGACATCTTCCCCGTAAACCAAGGAATAGGGTGACGCTCCCGTTGAGATGCGCTAAGAAATTCGATATGCCCATAATGCTAGTGGCAACTGCTCGTGCCATTCCTTATGGTGATCATGCACGGTCATGCTCAGTATTTTTAACAATTTTTTGTTGGTGGCTTCCGCTTGGCCATTTCCCGGAGGATAGTAAGGAGTGGATGTATGCAGTCGGTTTTTATGTTGTTCCAATAGGTTATAAACATCCTTGTTGATGAACGACTTGGCATTATCATGTTTGATGATCATTGGAGCTCCGAACCTGCATATTTTATGCTACTTGATGAACGTGACGATGGTTTTTAATGTATAATCATTTTGAACTATACTCGGTTGCGGTGATGATATATTTATGATGTTTGGACGAGTTTGGGTTTATCGGCCCAATTAGGTCTAGGCTCCAACTGTGGAACGACCAAGGTGTGACAATGCTGTGTAGATGGAAGTTGGGTGCATGGATCAGAGGTACGTGGTTCTGAAAACTTAGACACCTCCTATGTGCATTGTTGTGTCATTCTCCATGGTTGGCCAATAAAAGCCTCCTTCATAGATTTGAAAGAATAACTTGCGCATCCCTTGATGTTCCACATCATGCGACTTGGTCATGAATTTTAGTGCCTCTTATTTTGATAGGCATCTCATGGTCACGTTACTGTAACTCCTTCTATACAGAATCCCTTCATTTATGAAAAATATGCTGGATTTCTTCTGTATTTTAAGTGTCGCTTTCCTTCTCTCGGGTAATTTACCATGCTGGATAAAGTCTATCTATGGTTGCCGCCAATCATCCTCTTCTGCCATACATACTTCGGTCGGTTGTGGTGGTGCTTGGCAGTCTCTGCAACTTTCTTGGATGGATGCTGCCTGGGCTGCAATGTTTGGCCGGTACACCCCTAGTCTTTTAGTCGTCGATATAGACGGACACTACCCGTTTGCCCGTATGACTCCTCGTGCATTTTTTGTGTTGTCTCCTCTGCTTCCTTTTTGCTCAAGCAACGTGCCAAAGACCCTCCTGGTGTTCTATGATAGAGTGCGCCTCGGACCGTTATAAATTGTTTTAGCACTTTTATCGGGATGGCACGCTCTTCGCTGGTCCTTGTGAGATCTTCGAGGTATATCTTCCGCTAATCGTCTGGGTCCTCGAAAGTCGCGTTTTCTCTCCAAGTGCTAGGTAGATCTATTCGCTTTATTATCACAGTTTTTTCCTCCTTGCCGTTTAATTGGATCTTGGACGAAGCATGGCTAATGCATCCGTGTGCCTGTTGGAACTTCTCGTTGTGTGTTCAACCGTGGTCGATCCCATTTCAGCCATTAGGATTTGGGATTCCGCTCAGTATGGTGCTAAATTCACCTCTTTTACTTGAAACTCGACGTTTACTTGGCTGATGATTAACTTGGAATCTCCTCTGACTTCTAAATTTTTGAGGCCGAGTTCCTTATCCATTCTTAGTCCCAGTATCAGTGCTTCATATTCGGACACATTATTGCTACAACAAAAGTTCATCTTGAAGGCGTAGGATAATAGTTCCCATGTGGATGTTCAGCTACTTCTCCTAACACATCATCGTGGGTAGACGTATCGTTGCTTGCGGGGGAAACATCCAAAAGGTCGGAAATTGCTTGCCCCCGGACGCCTCTGGGATTTCGATACTTGAGTTCAAACTCAGATAGTTGTAAGAACCATCTTGCGGTCTTTCCCGTTAAGATTGGCTTTGTCGCAAGATATGCGATCGGGTTTGCCGCTGCAACGACAATGGTTTCATGCATCAAAAGGTATGAGCTTAACTTTTGCGCCGCGTATATCAGGGCTAAGCATGCTTGTTCGATTTTGGGGTATCCCAGCTCGCCGTTCTTCAAAACTCTGCTAACAAAGTAGATGGGTGATAGATTGTTGTCCCCGCTGTCCTGTGCCAAGACCGCTCCTATGGCAAGGTTTGTAAATGCGGTATAAAGGTAAAGGGTCTCTCCTTTGAGAGGGGGCCTGAGTACCTGAGGACTGACCAAACATTGCTTAAGTTTGTGGAACGCGTCCTGTTGTGTTTCTTCCCAGTCGAATTTTGTGTTTTCCTTAACATTGGGAGAGACGCGGTCAGGGATTGAGCGAGGCCCGGGATGAAGCGTCGTACGTATGATATTCTAATGAAGGTTTGTAATTCTTTCATATCTTTGGGAGGTGTCATCTTGGTGATATCTTTTATCTTGTTTGTGTCGACCTGTATCCCCTCATCCGTCACCATGAAACCGAGAAACTTGCCCGAGGTTACACCGAAAGCACACTTTTTCGGATTCATCTTTAACTTAAACCTACGACATATGTCGAAGGCCTGTCTCAAATGTTCATCATGGTCTTCCCTTGTTTTTAATTTAACTATGATATCGGCCACGTACACCTCAACGCTTTGGTGGAGGAGATCATGGAAGATCAGTGTCATCGCCTTTTGTTAGGTGGCCCCGGCGTTTTTTAGCCCAAAGGGCGTGACCACATAATAAAAGTTACTATATGGTGTATGAGACACTATTTTGAACGCATCCTTAGCAGTCATCCTGATCTGATTATAACCGCTAAACTCGTCCATTAAAGGGAACATCATGTGTCCGCTCGTGGTGTTTAACAAAGCGTCTATACGCAACAATCAAAAATCATCCTTCGGGCATGCTCGATTGAGGTCTCGACAATGCACAAAACACCTAATCTTTCCATTCATTTTTACGACCAATACGACGTTGTCCAACCACGTGGGGTGTTGTATAGGTTTTATGAATTTAGCCTCCAATAGTCGCTCGACCTCTTCCTTTATCGCTAAGGCGGTTTCTTGCGGAAAGTCGCGGCTCATATGTTTGACGGGTTGGAACTCGGGTGAAACGCCAAGATTATGAGCGAAAAGGTCATAATCTAAGTCTGGTGTCTCGTCGTACTTGAAAACAAACACATCCTTGTAATCTATTTGTAGTACGAACATCACGGTTCTTTCTTTTTCATTCAAGTTTCTACTTATTTTGACGAGTCGTTGTTCGT
This sequence comes from Papaver californicum, assembly GCA_023531435.1. Lineage (NCBI taxonomy): Eukaryota > Viridiplantae > Streptophyta > Magnoliopsida > Ranunculales > Papaveraceae > Papaver > Papaver californicum. The sequence continues at coordinate 6,843,647 of JAJJMC010014297.1, read as the reverse complement.
CCTTTGTTCCTATATTTTTACCTCTTCCATTACGTCTGTAGTCATGTCTTCAACGACGCGCTCCTCTTTTGTTTTTATTATCTATTTCGGTCGGGTACGGAAGTGATTCGTTTCCTTCAGCCAGTCCTGAGGGTGATTCCATCATTTCTTGATCAATAGAAGCTAGAATAAACTCGTGCTCATACTTAAGAGTCCCCTCAGCTGATTGCTGTAAGCGTTATACATGTCCTCTTTCTGGCCTCGAAAACCTTCGGAACTAAAAACTTCCTTGCAATTTTTTCTTTTTTTAAAGGGGGCATAACCGTCATCTGTGACGGGTTGAATACCGATTTTACAGCTTTTTCATAGGTGGTTGATTCTAGGGCTGCACAAAAAACCGAAAAACCGGGTAAACCGAACCGAACCGTACCACTAAGATACCAAACCGAACCGAACCGAAAATCTAATGGTAATCAACGGTTATGGATTTTAGAAAAACGGTTTATTTCGGTTCGGTTTTGGTCCACCCCTAAAACCGAACCGAACCGAGTCAGTTTAAACCGATTAATATGTGTCGTTAGATCTTTGTAATATAGGCCGTAGGATGTAATAAAAAAAATTACCTAATGTTTCTGCCTGGCTTACCATTCGATTAGTCTGTTCATCATCATCTTCTTCAATTATTCTTTCATCATCATCTTCTTTTTTTTTTTCTTCTTCTTCTTCTTCTTCTTCTTCTTCTTCTTCTTCTTCTTCTTCTTCTT
>JAJJMC010014297.1:6767634-6842894 GCA_023531435.1 Papaver californicum | reverse complement strand
TTCTTCTTCTTCTTCTTCTTCTTCTTCTTCTTCTTCTTCTTCTTCTTGTCTGTAGCCTATCAAGCTTAACAAGTTCTAAGTTCTTCTGCAAACAATCACCAGATTCACTACCACACCAATGGAACCCTAGAAGGTACGACATATCATATTATATCCCTAATTTTCTTTGATTATGATTTCAATTGTGTTAGAATGTTATAAATGTGAAAATTAGGTTTTTATAAAATTAAAAATAATTGGGGATTTTTGAAAATTAGGGCTAGTTAGTTTAATTTAGTTACTAATATAAATTGGGTAAAGGTTATTTTTGATTTTTTTTTATATATAATTAGGGCTAGACATGAACCAGAGGTCATGGGAGTGGTTAGTGCCTGATGCTGTCATTAGGGATGGAATTAGCAAGACCTATCCTTAGGCTAGCAAAAGAATCAGGGAGTAGTTGATCTAACTTTGTTTCATGGTTCAAAATAAAAAGAAAAGATTTTTGTTGTGAATGTTTAACTCTGCACTTTCAGGTTTTTAGCCTTTCTTAACCAGAAGGGTATGTATGTTATGCTTAGGTTCATTGGTTGTCTACTTTATGCATGACATTGAATTCTTGAAGTTATAACACGCAATATGTTGTTGCAGTTACAATTTGCAGAATATACATTCTCATATGTCCTGTATTCTAAATGTCAAATTACTACATCTTGGTTTTTATGATGCCAAAAATGTTGTTGATGGGTCAAGGATTGGTTAACAGGCCGGATCATCAAAGGTTTTAATCCTGTTTCTTTCTTTTTTTACTCAGAACTGGAAATAGATTAGAAGATTAGCTATTCAGATTGTAAACCTGAGCATCATTGTATCTTAGAAACATCTGGTGTTGCCAATACCTATCAGTCATTAAGTTTTAGAGTAGAAACCTTCGGATTTCTTAATGGGTTAATTATATTTTGAAATGTTGATGACTCTTAATACTGATTGATTACTCTGAACCTCTTCTCTAGTACAAACAGTGGAACCTTGGTTCTTTCCTATCCATATTTCCAAATGTTGATGACTCTTAATACTGACTAATACTGACGTACCATTCAGATAGCTTAACATGAAGTCATAAATGACTACTTCCATACCAAATTTATGAGGACCGAATATTAGTATTGTTGATAAGTGATACAGTAACATTTAATAACCATTTACGACTACCCCCATGTAAGAAATAGAACCTGAGTAGTAAAGGTCCTCCTGTCCACCCTAACAGATTAAATGTGCAACTCAACAAATGTAGTCCCTATTTTATTGCTTCAGGAACAGGTTTAACCATTAAAGAATCGTCATCGTCTTTGCTTTCTTTGTTTATCTTTCCTTCTTCTAAGTTGTTTATGTTCATAGCCATCTCTTGTTCTTGTGTTCTTATCATGTTTATGAGCTAAGGTTGAGACCTTATAGCAATGCATGAATACTTTACTAAATATGCATGACTGTATCTGGCTTAGTCGTGTACGGAATAATGCTAATTATGTATAATGTAAGAAACAAATAGAGAACTCCAAAACTCATTAATCTAACAAAATGATTTCAGAGATATGATATGCTAATAATCCAACCTCGTTTTCTCCAAATTATATCAGAGTACTGAACTAGTGTTTGTTTCTGTTTAACTTATAAAACACTTTAGATACCATGATAATGCCAAAGCAACACTTGCTAATTTGTATTCAAATAACTCTTGAGCTCTTGTTGAATAATGGCCAAACTGAGGAACCAAACTAAAATTTGAGGGAAACAGGGTGCAATGGTCGGCCTCATTCTTGGCAAGTGGATATATATTATTTGGATTAGCAATGTAACTCAAAATACAAGGGTTTTGTTCTTAAATTGTATACATTTGTTCTAACTTCTAACGTTTTCTGTATTTTGTTGATTGTGACTGACATTTCGTAGACTACAATTTTGTTGTGACTTGTTTGTTTATTTCCTAATCACCCGACCAGTTGGTTTATGTAATCAGTATTATATAGATAGCACATCATGTTATGTTAAATATCAGAAATATACAGAAGCTATTTTCTGATATTGTGTGATTTACATGAGTTTATATTGACGAATGGGTTTCTCTGTGTAATTATTTTTATTTAGTGCGCCTATTTGAAGGAATCTTGTTTTGTTACATATATTCTTCCCTTAAATGTCAGGATCCTCCATGGTCTATTAATGTCTCCGAATTTTTTTTCTCAATCACGTCATGATTGTTACTTCAACTTTTTATTAAATTTTTTAAATATGAAAAATAACTGGTTAAAACTGAAACCGGTTCGGTTCAAAACCGAACCAAACCAAAATGCTTAATGGTAATACTCGGTATTCAAAACCGAAAAATCGAGACTACCGGTTTCGGTTATGGCTGGTCAAAAACCGAACCGAACCGTACCATGTGCACCCCTAGTTGATTCGTCCTTCTACCTAGATAGCGGGGTAAGCACGGTCGCTGGCACTTCTTCCACTTCTTTTGGAATACCATAGAATACAACATCTGCCATGTATGTTTATTCCGGCTCAAAGGGGTTATTGGTTGATGCAATCCGATATTGCTTTCCTACCATGTTCGTCTTTACACACCGGTGATAAGTTGACGCCACAACTTTATGTATCATCATCACTAGGATGAAAACTCATATAGCGGTTCGATTATTTCCTTCGTACCTTTTTATTGTGGTTGCATGCATACGAATAGTCGATCGTTGTATGCTCAAAATCTCCAGGGTGTAAAGTGAGATCATATTTAAGGAAACACATTCGTCGATAAATGCTCTTTTCAAATGTTTCTTGTTGATGGTTGTCGTAAGGTAAAGCGGGCGGAGGTGTTCTCCAGGGTAACAAATATCGTCGTCTGTGAAGGTAATCGCCCCCTTAGGTGTCGGGATGTATGGTCTGCCATCCGCTATTGCAGTGATGGCTTTTGCCGCTTCTTAAGTCTGGTTCTCGCTGTAACCTAGCGAGACGAAAAATTGTTGGGCCAGGATCGTTTTGAAAACTTGCTAGCGATGCTTTCGGTATTGTTAAATCCCGAGATATTTTCCTCTATTTCGCACGCCTCTTCTTCTACTAGTTCCCAGGGTCTCCATATGTCCTCAGTGGGTTGTGTGATAGTATCATAACATGGTGCTGGGGAAGCGGATTTTCGTTGATTGTTTGGCTTCCTATCTCAATATCTCCCGCGTTCCTCTTTCGATGAAAGATACCGCGAAGAGAGAAACACTCCTAAGTCGGGTGATCTACTCGGAGATGGTAACAGCAGTATCTACCATTGTTTTTTTCAACCTTATTGATATCCATAACCAACGGTGATAGTGTCACTTCCTGATTCGCCACCCACTGTTCGAGTAGGCCGATGATCTATTCTGGACAACACGGTATGAGCAGTAATCGATTTAGATCTGTTCTAGGCCCTCTGTTACCTCGCCCTGCATTGTAGGGATGAAATACGGGAGGCCTTCTCGCGTCGGGGTTGATCATAGCACGATTGTTGAATGCTGGTACTGACGCGATACTGACCGAATGTTGCTACATGTGATCCATATTACCTAGGCTCAGAATGTCCGTGCAATCTGCTATTTTAACTGCCACTTCCTTTAATTCTACGAATGTATGGAATTTGAAATTGGCAAGATTCCAATTGAACATAGGCATCATTCCGCCCATGCAGATTTCCACTAGAGTTTCTTCCTTGTTTTCTTCATGAAAATCGGGAGAGAGTTTCCAGAATTGCGTGATGAATTTTCTGATTTTCACCCCCATTGTTTGGTTACACCTGCTGAGAACAATTATCGTGACCTTCTTCTTTACTGAATAAAACTTTCTTAAGAACAGCGTATTCATTGCTGACCACGAATCTTTCCTTTCGGGCTTCAGGTTATCATATAAGGTGAAGGCTGTGTCTGATAAAGACTTAGGGAATTCTGATAGGAATAACTTTCCGCCGGATGCGTACGCATTCATCGTTGACAAGAATCGACTAAGGTGTTTTCGAGCGTTTCCCCTTCCATCGTAGTTCTTGAACTTGGGAGACGTATACTTTCCGGATACTGATACTCGGCTACCTCGACCGAGTATGGGGTGTTCATGGTATCATAGATATCGTGCTTGACTACTCTATAATGCTCTTGCAGGTACTTGGCGATCGCCTTCTGTGATGCTCCTCGAGAGGACCCTTCTCCATCTGGTGTTTTCCTCGTGATCTCCGCTTCTTCTTCCGCTTGTCTCATAAGCTTCCAAAGCTTCTTTTGATGCCGATTGTGCCCTTCCATCTCAGTTTGCATATCCTGTAAAGTTTGCTTTTGTTGAGTATCCTTCTTTGGTTGTTGGTTATTCTTGTTGACCAGTGTCTCTACCTTTTCCGCGTAAGCCGTTTATACGATTAGCGTGTTGACGATGGCTTGTCTTGCTGGCTCGTCGTCACCACTTGCGTCTTCTATTATTACTTCGTCGTTAGTCGGCTGGTTGGGTGGTCTCTGAGTGAATTTTGCTAGACTAGAGACGAGCCTCCCACTGTGGTCGCCAAATGTTTTAGGGTAAATAGGTAAAGGGGATACCAATTCTAGCATAACAAGGACTACACCTTTCCTTATATGGGTAGAGAAAGAAAAATAGAGAGACCCCCCTTATTTGTACTATCCCTTTTCCTTTTATAGACCTTCCTTCTTTATCACTTCCTGGCATATATCTCCCTTTAAACCCTTATTATTGCTAAAGTGCCATCTACTAATTCTCACCCTTACCTTTTCTTCTTATTCCTCTTTTGTCCTCATATTTCCATAAGAATATTCCTAAGTATTTGGGCTTAACTCCTAAGGTAGTGATGAACTCAGACCTATCTAGTAGAAATGACTTCCCTTATCCATGGGTAATCATTTCTTAGGTATCAACAATCATCATCATCAGAACCATAATCTTTTTCTTCATCATCATTACGATTATCTATTTCAGTATTAATATTAATATTGGAATTATATTTTTCGTTAATTCCTTGGATATCTTGGTCTGAACGATCGAAATTGTAATGAGAAATGTGTATGGGATTTACATTTTCATAACCTTGTGAATTATTTCCAAATGATAGATTACCAAAGTCGTAAACAAAGTTACTCGCCAGTAATTAATCTTTGATATGGGATTTAAACTTCTGGATCGTGTTATTCGTATGGTGGAGGGAAAGGCTCTGGATTATTAGTCGCTTCCTTTTCCAACGTTCTTCTTGAGGTAAAACCGGTGTTTCGTCATCCCCCGCTATCCATTCAAGCATGTTGTCATCCTTCAACAGTCTATAAACATCGTGGTTGTCGATGTTAATGTCGCTTTGCTTTGCATTGAACTCTTTGATGTTGTAATCTTAAATTGTAGTATGCATACACCAAATCGTTTATTCTTGATGAGACTAAATTGTTGTGTAGTTTGGCCTCGGCTTTGTGTCCATATTACAATGTCAATCGTATGTGTATATGAAATGTTGTCGGTAACTACAATGTATTGCTATAGATCACAGACTCATGATTATGATTTTTATTAAATATCCATAAATTTATGTGTAACAAAACCCCAAAACAAAGAAATAAATAAATAAGATAAAAAAACATAGTAATAACGTTATTTAGGTCCGTTATAACCGTTTTCACCCATGTTACAACTATTAGATAAGAATTTCAAATCACAATTTATTTATTTTCTGTATAAGCGTTATCACAACCATTTAAAAAAAAAAACATAAAAAACATATCTTTTCCTTAAATAACGCATTTTTTTGTCCAAAACGTGTTCATGCCCGTCAAAACACGTTATAAAGGTGACGGCCATTGGCCATGCCCGACCTGTGACCCTTTTTTCAAACTTTGGTCAAAAATACTCATGCTAAAATGTTATTTAGAATAAAAAAACATAAAATTTAATTTAAAAAATTAAGTATAACGTAGGTGAAAATAATTATATATAACGGATTTAAATAATATCGTCATTTTTTATTTATTGACGTTATATATAGACAACGGCATCGATGGCCCTTACGGATTGATTACATGGGCATGACCGTTTTTAACCTTGCTTTGCATACATGCTGCTTAAATAAGAAATCACAGCAGCAAAAAAACATTCAAATAATTTGGAACACTTTTTTTTCTTTCAGTAATTGGATTACTGAAATAATTAATACTACCCACAATGTTAACAAGAAGATAAGAAAACTAGTTGAGCTTTTAGGAAAAGGAAACGTTACAAATTCTGATCCACGACGCCCACAAAAAATATAAAGCAAGTAGACACTAAAACTCTGCTGTGCTTATATATCTTGGTGCTTTCTGATCAAGCGTACAATTTCCTATCTCACAGCGAATGTTATTTTCAATATTGTATCAGAACTGAAACTGATTATACTGCTGATGATTAATATTAAGATTATCATGTATATGACTATATCTTATAAGGAATCAGAGTTCCAGTGAGGTGACGGGTCATGACTTCATTAGGTCCACCAACTAATTTGCCACCGACAAACACAGCCGGTACAGCTGGTTTACAACCTAATCTCGTAAGAACTTTTTCCATTTCTCTTCCATTAGGGTCATGATCGATTTCGCAAACAGTCGGCTTAATCCCAAGTCGACCAAACAATGTTGTAATGGTGTGACACATGCAACATGTACTCTTTGTGAAGATCATTACTTGATTTTGTGATGCCAATCTCCCTATCCCAAAATCAGAAGGAGGAAAATGGTTTCTTTCCATCTAAAAATAACAACGAAAAAGGAAAGATTAAGGTACAAGTAAAATGAAAATGTCAATGAACTGCCTTGGTGATCGAAGAAAAGGATGAAGCTTAAAATTTCTTAGGAGAATGTCGATATTGAATCGAATAGAGAAATATAACTAAATGGGGATGAGTTTTGAGTTAGCTCCCATGGAAGTATTTATACAGGTTGGTAGTGACAATAGATTATTTAGTTCTAACTTCTATCAGAGAAAGAAAAATGTGGTGGGAATTTGGAACTTTAAAAACTTTCCATATATGCCCATATTACCCCTTTCTTTTGATCACTTGTGCGCTAACTTATTTATTAGCTTAGGTTATTACCGTCATTAAAGTCGGTTTTCAATTCCTTTGAAGTTTACGTAGGAGCATCTTATTTAGACAAAGAAAGAGAAGTGAAGGTTTATCGTTTTGGAATTCTATCTCCTTTATCCTTTTCTCCCTTTAATAGCAAATTCTTAATCTTAATTTGCACTTAAAAGTAACAAGTTGTCATTTAATAAATGTGCAGAATCAAGATTAGGGCTTATCTAACCAATCGTTCTAGACAGATTTTGATTAGAATCAATCATAAATAGACCTCCCTTTTTCCGTACCATATATTTTGTCACAAATTGTCCGATTTTGTGTTCGGACAATTATTTCTTTTTCTGTTATAATTATATCAGAAATGTACAACCAGACCGACGTGTAGTATATGTATCCTCTATTCTATTTTAGATGATGATTTTGAAGCTTTTATATAATTATAAGAAAATTAAAAGAGACTATTTTTTTTTTTTTATGTTCATGAAAAAAAAATTAAATAGTAATTATGATTACTATGTTTAAAGAAAAAAACTATAATTTCTAGATAAAGTTCAAGGATGTGATCGGTAGTTTTATGGAAAATTATAAAAATAAGTATTTCTGAACTAGAAAAACGAAAGTTTTATCTAAAATGGAACGGAAAAAATATATAACCTGAGGCATTTATTTTAAAAAAAATTCTATTTTATTTTTTTCCGAAAAAAGAAAAAAAAATATCAATCATAAATTTGAGACCATGGAGGATTAAGGATTTGATCATAAGTTGATCGACTATAAGTAGCGGCTATAGCAAGTATGAAAGGCCGGTTATTTGCTTGGAGTATTTTAATCCTAATCGAGCCTACCTAAAGTTAGGAAATTTGCAGTGCTATTCACATGATTTTCCCATGGCTACTATAGATCACCGTGCGCGGTGGGTGACCGACCTAAGATTCAATTTAGTTTTAATTAACATATTTAATTTTAGGGCCGGAAAATAAATTAGAAACATATATTCGTTACTAATTGTTTTTGTTTTATATCACAGTTTTTGTATGTCACCTTTGAAATTTTTGTTTCAATTTGAAGCAATTGAAGGTGAAATTGATGGAATTCAATCTATTTGATGTAGTGAACGTATAATTAGGGACCCCAAATCTCTAATTATCACATCAATTTTATGAAAAGATGATCAATTTCGAACCAATTTGATCGATTTGAATGAAACCGGTGCAAATTAGATTAGGTGAGGATTTTTTTAAGATTTTTAGGTCGAAATAATTGACGACCAATTCAAGATAAAAGAAAATATTATGTACATTTACTTTCAGCTCCCATAGTTAGGTCGTCCAACAAGGACTACCAAATTATATGGGCGTTACTATCCCGTGGTGGTAATTATTTTGTATTCTATGGATTTAATATCTCCAGTACAAAGCCAGTCATGAATTTTTTGAGAGAAATCAACAAGGAATATAAATGAAAATATTATAAGAGTAAAAATTATTGACAAAGACTAAGGAAATTAGCAGTCGAATCCTGGCATCACAATCCGGGGTCGAATCCTGGCATCACATAGATCAAATCCCTCTATCTAAATTCATATGTTGATAAAGATTATCAAAATGGAACCCAATATACAAAAGTTGTAATCTTCTCACCAAGCACCGTCCTTTCATATTTTTAGTTCATAATGTAGAATAGAACATCAGATTCTAAGTCCCCAAATCAATTGCGTTACCATGAGTTGTATAATCATACGTCTATACGATGGTCCATCCTTTTACGAATGCCACTCTACGTGTTAAGGTGTTACAGGACTCTAGTCGTTTTCACTAAACAAAAGGGGGAAAATGAGAGGACTTGCAGATGTGATGCACATCAAAAGATACCACTGCTCTTTCATAGCAAATCCGCATGGGAACTTTCATTGAGAAGACCCAGTTTGGCATAGCAGAAATAAAATTTACACATTTCCTAGTTATAGTGGGACTGCTTGGGACTGTAAAACTATTACAATAGTGCAGAAAATATTCAGATTTCAAATGCACGGACATGAACATTTGCTAGTGATAATTTTTAAAATTCCAACTCAGTATCCTACCGAGTTCAACTCAGTATCTTACCGAGTTCTCTATTTCTTAGGGCAAAATATCACAACGCAGAAGCAGGAAAAACAAATATAACTTGTGTTGTGTTTAACTTAAATTCCAAAACATGGGTATGTAAACAAAATACAAACCAAGATTGCTTTTAGCACAAAAATAAATAAGTACCTTCTCTTGAAAGACCTTCAGACCTACTTGCCGATCATGATGTCCCCTTGGAGATGATAGAATTGTAGTGTTCACCAAGCCCAAATGCATGTTTGTGGTATGACAACAGGACACTTAGATTAGATGAGCTAGTTCCGTTGTTGGATTTATACTCTTTGCCCATCTCCACATCAGGGAAGGATCCTGAATATATCACAATATGTTTCCTAAGACAATGAGTTAAAGCCCCAAGTTCTAGCTGTCCTCCCCATGCTGCAGTAGACTCAACTTCTTTACAGTAATTCTCGAATATCTCTGAAGGCGAATTATCAAGATCATTTTCAATGTTGTTGTCTGATAAGAAGAACGGAAGGAAATCTGTTTCATGTTGTCTCATATAAGAAGCAACCATTTCACGAAGCTTTTGGTAGCTATAGGGTGAAGAACCTCCATAAAAGTTTGCCAATTGATCCTCGACAGCTCTATAGAGACAGTGGCCATCAGGTTTGATTTCGTTAACCACCAATCCTAATGGCTCAACCCTTTTATCTAATTTTTCATCTTCTACCATGCGGTTGCTGACAATATTGCTTTGCTCTTCCTGTATTCTTTGCTCTCTATCTGCTTCTTGCTGAGCTCGTTTTTCACGTCTTTTCACGCTTTTGCTGGGTTTTGAAGAGTCGGATTGATTGTTCACAGAAACACCAGCTATGGCCTTCACCAAAGTATCAAGATTTGTCTTTTCCTTGCCATCAGTATTGCTGTACCCTAATGAGGCAAGTTCTTCTGCATGTTTTTCTTTCAGTTTAGTAGACAGTCTAGAGATTTCATCCTCCACCTGCTTCTTTTTGGCCTTTTGCTCAGCTTTGCTACCTTTTGCAGCTGCTTTTTTCATACCCACTTCTTTGTGCTGAAGTTCAGTAATCTCTTTCCTGCGGATAAACTTAGTGGTTGAGTTTGGGTATAAGCAAACTTACAATTCTACAAAATTCATGCTCCGCTCTTTGAATTTTACACATGCAAGGACACATGAACATACTAAAAAGGGGGTTCTTACTTCTTCATAACACAATCAGTACCTGGCCAGTGTGGTCTATGATGTGGTTTGTGGCTTAGCCAAACATCTATTTGACCCATTTTCTGATTGGATAAGTCAATGGTTACCCAATGTTGGCCGTCCATTAGAATATTAATTGATATTTTCGGAGTGGTTTTTGGCCTGAGAATAGGGGGAATTCTCGAGAGACTAGTTTACAGAAATGACAACTTATAATCTCTTTTTCAGATGGTGACGGGAACGGTTACATGGCATAACTACATAACTCTTCTGTAGTTTGTTATTCTGCTTACTGGTTTATCATGGTTTCTAAGAACACGAAGTTAAAGATTGTTGAAGAGCTAGGTCTGAAATCTGAACCGAAACAGATAGGTAATCGTACAAACATAGACAGTGGCCAGAAATGAAACAATGAACACCCACGGCGAAGTGAAGAACATAAAGCACTAAAGCAAAGTAAACTACCTGTGCCTGGAAAGCATTTCCTCTCGATTCTCTAGTTTCATGTCAGGTGCTTTTTCTAAATTCCTCTCCACTTCTTCTGCTTGAGAATGTTCCATCTTAGACTGAATCAAACAAACATGAAAAACGAGAAGCAAAATATGTGAACAACAATACAATCGATTATTTTGTAATAAATCTACAAACAAGACCCATGTTATACAATTTCACACAGATTTCAATATATTAAATTCCAGAAACTAAACAATGATAAACAACATAAAATTAAGAAAATAATGTAACGGAACGATTGCCATCGCTACTTACTTGAGAGTTTCGGCAGATGCTCTTGAAAACTGAGGATTTCAGGTTTTAGGGGGAAAGCCAAGTTTCACAAAGTGGAGGGGATGAAATTTGACCTAATTCAGATTTCTAGGTTTACAAGTACGAATATGCTCAAAGAAAAATACTGGTCTCGACTCGTTCGATAAGATTAAATCACAACCGTCATTCTAAGCGGTGCAAGATTACGGCTAAGATAAAAATAAATTTTGCGGACCCACCATTTAAAAACACTAAGCTGTATGTTTGCCTGTTCAGGACGATTTGGTAATGTCCATAATCGAAATGATTACACTTATGCTGGTTTTGGTTCTGGTTTTCGTCCGAAACCGACTTCATTACCAGCCTATTAGTTCTAGTTTTTTTTTTTTTAAGTATATATGTTTTTATTAAGACTAAAAATGGATTATACATATGTGTATCTATAAATTATTTAATACAATTTGGTTAAAAAAATGTAGGAATTATCTGGTCTCAGATTTTTGTTGATTTCTATCTGATTTCCATCAGCGACGTGGTTAGATAATCCGTCGGCTGTTTGGTTTTCCTCTCTATAATTGTATTGAATACTGCAGTGAGGTATTTGGCGGATTACCATCTTTATCTCAGTGATCATACCTGAAATGTACCAAGCCGGTTCTATGGGAGATGCAACGAATCTTAGGAGGTTGTCTGAATCCGTCTCGAAAATGACTTATGACCACTTTCTTTCTGTTGTATTTCTTGAGTCCAACAACATGGCCCAAGTTTCAGCTGATAAGGCAGTTGTGATTCCAAGGGGCTGTGCTAGCGCCAAAAGCGTTCTCGTCTCTGAGTTTCTGCAGATAAATCATGCACATGCCTAGCCTGGGTATCCTTTGGAAGCTCCATCTATGTTTATCTTAATCCATTCAAAGTCAGGGTTATTCCATCCCACTAAAGTTCTAGTTCAATTCACTATGGAACTGTTCTTTTGCATTGCAAATCGAGCGAAAACTGAGTTGACTCATTTTTACAATCTTTCAACCTGATCAATAAAGATTACTCGGATTACATTCTATTTAATTTTAAGGATCACTCAAACAATACAAAAATTAACATTTATTCGTCATATAGTATTTTTATTTTTATTTTTACTTGTTCTGTTACAACAAAACTTTATATCTGAATGTTGACAAAAAAAGACTTTACTTATTTTAAGAATTAACTTATACATTCTTCAAGTTGAATGTGACTAAACCAAAAAGGTTTAATTATACTTCGAGTTCAGCTGGAAACAGGACCATAATCAGAATCAATCATTTGTACACCAATAGGGGTAAGAGGAACTATAACTCGATTCAAACAATCATTTTTATGGTGTGGAGTATTTTTATTACCATCCCTTAGGAATGCCATTAGCACTAGGATAACGTTAATCCCTAACCATGCCAAAAAGCGCTACTTTCACCCCTATCTTCTGTTCAAAGACCCCGGTTATCCACAAGCATCTTGAAGAACATAATTAACCATAGCAACCTTAATAAATTCATCATATGGCTCTTAAGATAGACAACCTACACTCAAGTATAAGTGCTAAAGAAATACTAAGAACACAAGACAAATGTGTGGCTATTTGGTAGTTAGAAATTATACCTTCACAAGCTAAATATCAAAATAACAATAGAGTCCACCAAGGCTAATGGAAATGGTCCAAAATATCTTCAAATAGTTTAAAAAAAATGCTTGTAACAGGATATTTCAAAAACGTGCACAAAAGGGCACTAAATTGCTTCTTTTGATATTAAGTTTACTACTGAAACCTCATAGGTGTCTACAAATCAAATATAGTCCACCAAGGATAATGGAAATGGTCTAAAATATCTTCAAACAGTTTTAAAAAAGTGTTTGTAATAGGATATCAAATACATAATTGCTTTTTTCGATATTCAGTTTACTACTGAAATCTCATAGGTGTCTAAATATCAAAACAACATTGGAGTCCACCGAGACTAATGGAAATGGTCCAACATGTCTTCAAATTATTTTAAAAAGTATTTATAATAGGATATTTCAAAAACGTGCACAAAAGTGTACAAAATTGTTTCTTTCGATATTCAGATTATGGTTTAAATATGGGTTGCTTCGATAGTTGATTGATTATGTGCCTAGGTTATGAATCTAGAATCTAAAATTAAGGTAATGAAACTCGTTAATGGAGATGAATAAGAAGAGTAGAACAAAAGAAAATAATTAGGAGAAATAAGTTACAGATTAAGTTTATTGATGAGAGTGTATTATGTTTATAAAATGGTCCTTACGAGCTATATATACAAGAGATAATCCACAAGTTTATTATGTGATCAGTAGGGACATATTAAATTTCACATATATCCCCTGGGACCCAGCAAATTACTTTAAATTTTCAACATCTTTCTAATGACGTTTGATGTATACTCTTGCATATTCTATCTCTTCAGGTGCTCATCTTGTCAGCTACAAAAAACTCTACTGGTCTCCGATATCTAATTAACTCTTTAACTCAGAAAGTTCACCTCTATCTTCCATCTTTGCATTCCAGATAGTTGTAATCATGTTCGTATAATTTGAGTTATTACCTCGTAACTTTAGCTGTCATCACGTGATTTAGGTGATAGTCGGTCTTGACTCTAGATTACTTTTTAGCTTTCAGTTATTGTCATTAATGGCTTCCAGCTATAGATAGATGCGATAGTTTGTCATATACATATTTTCCCCTAGTTTCATCAAAAATTAGTTTCAATTCTAGTTTTCAATTAAACTATGAGTGTAAGTTGTTGTAATCGATACTTTTTATTTGATTTATGCAATAACGTTCACCCTATTTAAGGAATATGAGTTCAGATTACTTGTTGGGTGACTGTGGCCCTTCAACCATGTATTTCCCACTTACTATAATGAGTTTACATTATTTATTGTGTACATTATTTATTGCCTGAAAAATAGGTTGTATCTACATGTGGCAGTATTTATTTTATTCCCTTCATAAAAGAACATAATATATTAATTCTAAGGTTTATTCCAAACTTCACCTTTCGCTCTTTTCATCTCTTGAACGTCTGACTTTAAGGTTTAGGGTTTCACCATTCTTCTTAGAAATTTTTCTTAACTTCAATCAATCTTCTTAATTTTATTGGAGAAATAATATATCCAAATTCATGCCAACAAAATTTTAGAAGTATACCATATCCCTTTTCTAATCTTGGGATTAAAGATCGTATCCATGAGCCTTATGATAGTAGGGTTGGATTTGTTAAAGGTCTTGGTGATGATCAACTTCTTATTCCTAAATCTCATATTAAATTCGTATTTCAAAACCATATTCCTCCTCTTTCATCAATTTGTTTCAGTTAGTGGTTATTCCCCTGCAGTTAGAGCTATAAAACGGACCAACACAACCATTTAAGAGACAACCCACCGTGCTATGTGTCGTGTTGTGCCGTGCCAGAGATTAAGATGTTTCATGCTCGAGGGCGTGCTGTTCCATGTTGTGTTGTGCCTGACACATTTATTTTATATTTTTTAAAATTATTATTTTCCAGATATTTAGATATTATATGTGTTTTTATAGAAATAGCTCAACATAACGAATAAAATGTCAAAAATTGATTAGAATAAATACTCTTTTGTGAAATATACACAAAATGTGTTTATTATATCGTATTGTGTAGTGTTTTATACATGTTATGACGTGCTTTTTTAGCATGCGGTGCTGTGTTGTGCCACTTGCTTATCTGTACCACGTGTTGTGTTGTGCCACTCGGCCGATTAGTCTGGACCAACACATCATATGAAGTTGACGTGCTGTGCCGTGCTGGACTAAATCACGTGCTGGGCTGGGATGGGATGGGATGGCACTGTCCAATTTACACCTCTACCTGCGGGGATTGTTTCCAGATGCTCTCGCTTTAATAATCATAATAAAACGAATGAAGTTCTTCATAAAGATTTTCTAGTTTCTTCTACTCAATCCTCTCGATGAAGAGGATTAATAAAGTTAATGATGAGATTTTACCTGCAGAGCTTGCTAACAAGGTTTCTACCAATAAAATTAAGTATGATCTGGATAATAATAATAAGTATCCAGTTATTTTTTCCGACTTTTGGGGGTTTGGTTGGGCTCATTCTTCTGTTGATATTAAATTATAGATTCAACTTGATGCATGTATTTGTTAACTTTACCCTTCTTCTCCATTGTATTTATTTTTCTTTTTTTCATTTATTTTACTTCCTTAAATTTCTCATGTTTTCATATGGTAAGAGGAAATTAACAGCTCCAACTAAGAACCTTCCCTTACCTAGTAGATTTGTTTTCTGGTCTTGATGATTGGAAAGAGCATATCTCTAGCGATGACCAATACGCTTTATCTCTTCTTTTGAGTCTTCCACGAATTGAAAAAATTGAGCCTCTAGATCAAATTTCTATTATTGACTCTGAGTTAAATGATTCTAATATTTAATTTGAGGTAATTTAAATCTTTTTCTTTTTACTTGCTAGTTTTAGCTTTTCTTAAAAGCTTTATTTTTAACTGGTGTATATTTTTATCTTATACATATGATAAAGAGATTTATTTCTCAGATTGAGAGGATTCATTACTAACGAACTCTGATTAAGGAATTGGGTGATAGTAAGGCTCCCTCGATAAGGAATTCTGAACTCTAAAAGAGCTGGATTCAGCAAATCTCATTACGGCATCTTGTACCAGCAATTTCATGGGAAATACGCGGGAGCTCAAAAGCATATTTCCTAGATTAATTCTCAAGAGGCTTAGATTTTTGGTTTGAAAAGTGAGATGGAGCTCTTGAGGATGAGATCTTGAAGGTTTCCGAGCTGGAGATCTTCGGTTTACAACTCCATGGGAAGGTGGTAGTTTGCCATCAATTACTGCCTCAAGAGATTACTATTTCTGCAGCTAATGCTGCTGTTGTTGATTTAGCTGTAGAAAAAGTTTTGGAAGCTCAACCTATTGGTCTTTCTCAACCAGATCATCCCACTGAAACAGTTCAACCAGCTGAATCTTGTCAACTGTCTACTGAGAATATTTATGTAAATGATCCCTTAGGTGATGATGGGTCATAGTTTTTTATTTTATTTATTTCTATCTTCTCTTTTTTTTCCTTTGTATATATTTTTATTTTATTAATTTTAATAGAAATACTTCTTTTATTTAGAGATCCATTATCTAAATTATAATTTAGATGTGTTTATTTTTCTCGTTTTTGCACCTAATTTATACCTTTTACACTATGCTATGTCTTTCTTATTGCTGTAAAATAGCATTTTCAAATAAAATTGCCTTTAGACTAGGGACTTTCAGCTTTATCGCCTTTAGTGGTGCTTGGACATTCTTTTTTCGAAATACCTGGACATGGTACCTTTGTGATGCCAAGATATTGGTTTTTGGCTGTGATCGTGTCGGTTTTTACATGGTTTTTCCCTCTACCAGGATAGGTCTTCAGCTCTTTCGTTTTCAAAAAGCTATTTGTATTTGTTAATTTGCTTGATGACTTTGTTGGTTAGATATAAGTAATAAATTTCTTTCCTTATCGCTTTTTACCCAACTCACTTGAAAGAAAAAACACGTGGACGTCTTTGGTTGTTGGTGAAAGATACACAAACCTTTGGCATTAGATTCCTAATAAAAGTTTTGCTGCGATATCCCTCAAGTTATTTATAAAGCACCTCAACTTCATGCTCCAACCCATCATTACCTTTTTCCGACTGCTTATTTTCACTCAACTTCCTCTTCAGATCAGAAGTTTCAGCATTGGTCGTAACCAGGTCAGAATCAGACTGATAAAATTTAGCCTTCAGCTTCGAGGATTTCGCCTTATGATACTGGGTAAATACTATAATTATAATATTGGCTCCGAGCCAACTGCGTAGAAATACATCATGGGTTAAACATGGAGCAAATAACTTAAAGAGAATAAAGAGCGCTGGCATAAAGGCTCACAGAAAGTAAGCCATGTTGCGGAAATGGGAAATATTACGCACGACTTTCCCTTGATCATGCAACCATACCTAACACACTATATCGTACGAAGAAATTTGCATATGCTTGAGCCCATCAACTCAGATGCGGAATCAGTTTCGACCAGAGATGCTGTGTGAAGGGCGGCCTTATGAGAAACCTATTGGAGATCTACTTCCTCGTCGTCCAAGATAAAGACAGAAGGGTCAGAACCCCAATCCTTTTCTTTCCACTTTCCCGATGAACAAGCTTGCATTCCTTCTTTGATGGAAACCTCATACTTTAGAAATTTTTCAAAACCTGCAGTATTCCTCTTAGAATGATCGTCATCATCACCTTTAGTATGAATCTCCCACTTTTCAAGAAAATAAGACAAATGTTGGAGACCCACTTTCACAATTTTACCATCATATTGAGAACAAGATACGACACCTAGGAAACCTTTTCTGAATGATATCTCCCCGTTGTTTGATAAGAACTTAATTCATACATTTTTACCGACTAATTTATATTTTCTAGTAATTATAATTATACTAATTTTACTAATTTTATGTGTTTATAGGTTGACGCATAATTCTCGATGTTATGAAATAAACATGGCTAAATAGACAAAGTTACTAGCATCAACTTTTGATCCCAGAATGGTACAATGCTTAGCTGTAATTGGTGGTAGAATGATATCAAAGGGTGTAAACTTTAGTGATGAAATAGGCCGATGTGTAGTTATGGTTGGAATTCCCTTATCTTATCCTGTCAGATGTTGAGGTGTTCGAGTGAGTAAAAAGTGTGAACTTGGATAACAAAGAATTAAGAAGGTTTCTTTTGGGTTTTGACGCCATACAAAAGTGGGGATGCTTGATGAAAATAATGAAATAAGTTGGCTAGAGTTGCATTTGGTGTTGGGAAGTAAAAGAATAAAGAAAGTAAAAGAAGAAGTGACCATGTGATTGAGGAGACATGGTCAGATAAGGGAAATATTGTTGGCTGAGTGTTGGAGGTGGACAGAAGGAAGGGAGTTGGCGTGAATTGGAAGACAAGGTGTTGGAAAAAGACAAAGAAGAAAGGACGAAAAAGAAGAAGTTGAAGAGGCATAAGAGAAGGAGAAGGGAAGTTGTTGCCGTTTTCCACTATTCTCAACACAATATCATCGGTTTAATTTTCTTTCTCTCATAATTTATTTTCTATGGGTTTTGAGAAATCCATAACCATGTCTTACTAATTTTGTAGCTAGGGTTTATGGTGAAAACTACTAGAAGCACTAGACCAACATGAATAAAATTGAAAATTATTTTGGTATTAGGCTGTTATGAATTGAATTGTTGAAATCTATAATTACGGTTTATTGATTCTATAAAGAATATATGTTGTTGCTCCATCGGCTTTGTACGATACAAAAGCCTAAGTGCATAATATAGATTGGAATTTTATTTGTTAGTATTTGATAATTCATGCTTAGGTTAAATCATTTGATAGGTTATGCTTAGACGACACAAATAATAATTGTGAATCTATAATAGAGAGTTTTAATAATTTTCTTGTTATTATAATTTGATAGTCCATGCTTGGAAGTCTTTGATGGGTTATACTTAAGAGATGCTGGTAATATTAGAGAAACTCAATAGAACAAATATAGAGACACATATTTGGAATTCGATTTCTTTTTGATACTCAATTAGAAATAGTAGTTGAATACTTTGACCCTGGTTACCGACTCTCTCGTTGCATTTAATTTATTAGTTTAGTTTAGTTTAAATTTTATTTATTTTATTCTTAATTCTAAAACTCCAAAAACATCATTTCTGATTAGTTTGTTAGAGATATTGATTGCAGTATTTTCCCGCTCCCTGTGGGTTCGAACCGTACTAGTCGTTGTCTGCATTGTAGACGCCTTGCGATTGCGGTTATTATAAATAGGTTTCTCATAATTCTATTAATTTTTGGCACCGCTGCCGGGGATTGGTTGTGAAACATTGTAATTAATATTTTTATTTTCTAATCGTACTTTAGGGTTTTTTTTTTGTACAATATTTTTTTATTAATATTTTATCTTTAGAATTTTTAGTTCTTTTTGAATAGTTTTGTGTCTTAGAATTTTATTTCAGGTACTTTTGGGGTTGCTCCTGGTCGTCTAGCTCAACAACATTCGTCTGCTGCAAAATACTCACTAGTTTCTTGTTTGTGAGTTATATATTGAACGATTTGAACAGGTTGGACGCTCATTATCCTAAATTATGAATGTTGATATGAGGTACTAGTACTGCTTTTCGAAGTGGAAAATACTTAGTTGAGTTCTTTGAACTCTTCCGTTCCAATTATAAGGGTAAGAGTAATTTTTTATGTTCTTTTGTGGTGTGATTTATGGTATGAATGAATTGGTGATTGCTTGTTTATTTACTTTCTGAATTTGCACCAATTTTATTTTGTATAAATTTTTGTTTTTCTTTGTATATATGAAGTCTGTTTGCATGATTGATTCTCTAGTTGAGAACACTTTTAGCACCAATAATGTTAATGATCCGTTACATGCATGCTTGGCCCGTTTTGGAGCCTACTATGATGAGGATAGGCATTTTGAAGAAGTTAATGTGTTGTTAGATTCTGTACCAGTTTTGGATTGGAAATGGCAACGTAAACCTTGTGATGATGTATGTGTTAATTCCGAGGAAACTGTATTTAAGTTTAACGACTTAGAGGTTGTTTCTAGACCCCTAGACTTCCAAAAGTTACTTAATTAGAGTTAGAATTATGTGTTCAAAAGTTTTGTTGGATTACTTTGCATCCAAATACCCAGAGGACTTGCTTGTTCCTGACAATGTGCATGAACCAATTAATACTTCCTCAATCCAAATATTATCCCCATAATATGTTCTTTACGCACCCCCGGGTATAGTAAAAACTTGGTTTGGGGGAAATACTCTATTTTTGATAGTTTCAGTATCTCCGTGTTGCCATAACATAAGTGTGAAGCTGTCATTTGTAAATACTATATTTTGCGTTGATCCCCAAATTTTCAGGTTGTTAGTGTATGGGGATCCTTTCTGTACATATCCAGTAGGTAGATTCTTATTTTATTTTTTTTGTTTTAGTTTCTTTTTAGGCTTTTTGTTTATTTTATTTCAGTGTTCTTTATTATTACTATCGTTTGATGTGTGTTACAGAGAATACTGTTTTTCTTGTGTCAGTCAGGTGAAATCTTCCAATCCCTTCTCTTTGATTTACATTTTTCTCTCTTATTTATATTTATATTGCATGCCATTCTAGGTTGCACGGTTTGAAACATTGAGGACAATGTTAAATTTAGGTTTGGGGGTAGAGTTTCTAAAAATTGATCCCAATAAGAAACTCCACAATTTAGAAACTTATGAACAATTCAGGATGACACTAACCTTTCTAGGTAGATGGAAACATAGCTTTTTTCTATAGGAATTGGTGTGCCCAGCTAAATGGTCTATGCATATCTGGATGCACTAAGGTGTTAAAAATAACATGATAATCATTGAACAAGCATATCTCAGAATCATCATAACCATATCACTCTCTGTTTTTAGTTTTTACAATTTTATGTTTCTCTAAGTGATTTGGTGGGGCCCTAGTATTGCCATAAGGTCGTAGCTCAGATGCATTAGAATTTTAATTTTGTCAAAAAATAAAATTGACACTTTGACAGCAATATGTGTGTGTTGTCCCTGTCTCCGTCGCCTAAGCAAGCGTGGAATGCAGGATCCATGGGAACAATCATGTAATCTGCTGAAAAGGAGCATGCACTTAGATTCAAAAGATCTAATCATGTAGTCGTAAAAAAAAGATAAAAAAAATGAACAAAAATAAAATAAAATAAAATAAATAAAAAAGATAATTCATGTACATAAATAATAATAATAAAAATGGGAGCATCCGAGCCGGACTTTATACTAATATTTTGGGAAACGCCGTTCACCTTAATCAACATATGCACCATTCATCACTTCCATTTCCATATTCTAATCTATCCATGTGTTTGAATTTGATTGATTTCGAGCAATGTGAATGTTGACAATTTTTATCCAGTTTCGGATGTTCAATGATTGTTTAAGTAGAGTTTTGCATTCTTATATGAGTTTTAGTACGCTGAGTGCAATCTCGTGTAAAACAATTGGATTCATATAGGGTAATGATTCTTCTAGACGAAAAATTTAGTATGCTAACTAAATAGCTTGTTTAGTGTCTATCCTTAATCTTCACATGTAGCTAAATTGGAGTAAAGGTTTTATGGGTACACCTCTTGTAAACCCTCACGAGACAAAACTCGTCCACTAGGGACACCTAGGGGTTTAAAGGCTTATTATATATGCTAAATGTAGTCGTGATTCCTATGAAAGTGAATTACGAATTTATTTTATTTTTAGATTAGTTTTGCGCGAGGAGAAGCAAAATATAGGTTTGGGGGTATTTGCTAAGAACTTAATTCATATATTTTTACCGACTAGTTTATTTTTTATAGTAATTATAATTGTACTAATTTTACTACTTTTATGTTTATAGGTTGACTGCATAATTCTCGATGTTACAAAATAAACATGGCTAAATGGACAAAGTTACTAGCATCAACTTTTGATCCCAGAATGGTACAATGATTCTAGCTATAATTGGTGGTAGAATGCTATCAAATGGTGTAAACTTTAGTGATGAAATGGGCCGATGTGTAGTTATGGTTGGAATTCCCTTATCTTAGCCTGTCAGATATTGAGGTGTTCGAGTGAGTAAAAAGCGTGAACGTGGGTAGCAAAGAATGGATAAGGTTTCTTTTGGGTTTTGACGCTATACAAAAGTGGGGATGCTTGATAGAAATAATGAAGGCAGTTGGCTAGACTTGCATTTGGTGTTGGGCAGTAAAAAAACTAAGAAAGTAACAGAAGAAGGGACCACGTGATTGAGGAAACAAGGTCAGAGAAGGGCAATGTTGTTGGATGACGTGAAGAGTAGGTAGGGACAGAGAGAAGACGTGGCAAATTAAAAGAGAAAAAGAGAAAGGAGAGAAGGGGAAGGCTTTGATTTTGGCTTTTGGTCTAGATTCTTTTTAAGGGTTTTTTTTTTGACAGAGGTTGTCGGGTACGGGGGAGAGAGAAAAGAAAGGTGGAGAGATAGAAAAGGTCGGCGACTATTTTTTGGTATGGATGATGGAATTATCCAGAGGAGAGAAAAGTCTAACCTAGGGGAAAAGGGTGACGGCTGAGTGGTGGAGGTGGACAAAAGGAAGGGAGTTGGCGTGAACGGGAAGAAAAGGTGGTGGAAAAGACAAGGAAGAAAAGACGAAAAAGAAGAAGTTGAAGAGGCATAAGAGAAGGAGAAGGAAAGTTTTCGCCGTTTTCCGCTATTCTCACCACAGTATTATCAGTTTAATTTTCTATCTTTCCTAATTTATTTTAATAGGTTTTTAGAAATCCATAACTATGTCTTACTAATTTTGTAGCTAGGGTTTACGATGAAAACTACTAGAAGCATTAGACCAACATGAATTAAATTGAAAAAAATTATTTTGGTATTAGGCTATTATGAATTGAATTGTCAAAATCTATAATTATGGTTTATTGATTTTATATAGAACGTATGTTGTTGCTCCATCGGCTTTGTACGATACAAAAGCCTAAGTGCATAATATAGATTGCAATTTTATTTGTTAGTATTTGATAATTGATGCTTAGGTTAAATGATTTGATGAGTTATGCTTTGACGACACAAATAATAATTGTGAATCTATAATTAATAATTTTTTGTTATCATAATTTGATAGTCCATGCTTGGGAGTCTTTGATGGGTTATACTTAAGAGATGCTGGTAATATTAGAGAAACTCAATAGAACAAAGATATAGACACATATTTGGAATTCGATTTCTTTTTGATACTCAATTAGAAATAGTAGTTGAATCCGTTGACCCTGGTTACCGACTCTCTGTTGTATTTAATTTATTAGTTTACTTTAGTTTAATTTTAATTATTTTATTCTTAATTCTAAAAATCCAAAAACATCATTTCTGATTAGTTTGTTAGAGATATTGATTGCAATATTTTTCCGCTCCCTGTGGGTTCGACCCTACTTTTCGTTGTCTGCATTGTAGATGTCGTGCGATTGTGGTTATTATAGATAGGTTTCTCAGAATCATATCACTGTTACGGGTGAAAATAAATGTATTGTAGAAATACTTAGATTCGAAACATCAAGTCACACAAGATTGTCCTAAACCAAGAAATGGTTGTTCCTGTCATTCTCCAGTCACAAAAGAGGAGAATGGGTTGATCTTAGGGTGGGAAGCAAATAAAATATTAAGATTGGAGTGTAAGACTTTTTTATGGTGTGATTGATATTTATTATCGTATGTGAATAGTTCTAGTGTATGACTGAGAGAAGGCTTTTATGAAATCAGGTTTTAGACTTGTACAAAAATTGTGCTCTATCCGTCTGCCTCGTTAATTTGTTTTGTGAATAGGTTGAAGAACATATCTATAGTAATTGTTCTACACATTGACCTCATAAGAAGTGGAATTTATGATGTAATTGAGGAGTTGAGATCGTGGAGAATGTGATAAAATCATGTCCGTCTTGTCATAGAAGATTGGACAGTTACACACCCACTTCTCCTTTACTCTGGCAACCGTTCGCATGTCCTTTCACCTTCTCGTAATGGGTGTATTTCTACACCGTATATCATAGACCACCATACCAAAACCATAAAGTGTATCCCCTCATTTGTGACATGCTTGGTGTCTCGTGTGATTTTAGTATAATTAAGTACTACTTTTGTGAAGGCAGGCATGAATTTCTTAGTCATTCAGTTCACTTGCTGCTTGTCATGCCTGACTAGACATGACTGATGAGTCTCGGTGAGTCTTTCAAGACTAGCGAGACTTGATGAGTCGATTGATAAAACTAGTGAGACTTGCACATCATAGATAAACTAAAATAAATATGTATTTATTTGGACTTTATGTCAAGTCTCTGAGAATCTTAGATGAGCAGCGAAAGCTTAAGTGTGTTAATCAACACTGACATGTCCTATTGAATAGGTAATGCCAGACATTGGTGTTGAGTGAGGCAAGTACTTCGCCTCATGACATCATCGTGAGGTGATGAACGATCATGGAGGAGTATAAGGGAACTTATATGAATACTAAAGTGGTACATCATATGTGGCAGGTCACATATGCCCAGTCACATGTGTTTGAACACATATGATACGACAAGTATAGGTAACACGAAGCACGGACCAGCACAGGTGCACACTTGGCCAGATACAAATAATGGCCAAACACGATTGGCCAGACACAAAAAGTTAGTCAAACTTGTGCTAAACGTTGACAGTCAACTTTTATACGGCAAACCAAGCATGGCCAGTTGTGTATGGAAAGTTAACATGTTAAGTTACTAGTGGCCCGTCGCATGTGGCAAGCTGTATTCTTGTGAAATTAGATTTACCACATATGTCTTATTCGAAGACGTTAGTTATCATCCTTAAATAATATGTCACACAGGACCAGTCGCATATGACAAACCATATATATTAAAAATGATTTTGGGTCTGTCGTATATGGTAAATCATGTTTATATAACATAAGACTAAACATGTAAGTCTTTTGTAGATACACCATTAGTGTCATGGTAATATGATCATGTAATAGTCCAAAAAAAAATAGGTTGTGGCCATACTTTATTGACGACGACAATTATGGCCTCACTAAATTAGCGCATGTTGGTTAAAGGCCACATAATTTACGATAATTATACGGTTTTGGGATGGCTAACTTGGCCAACAAAAAAAAAGACTTATCCGAACAAGTTGGCTGGCCAACCTTGGTCAGTTAAGAAAGAGAGTTTGGCTATCCAAGTGAGGCGAACAACATGCATCAGCCGAATTCAATCGTTTATGACCAAAAATTAGGGTTTTTTTTGTGTATTTCACCCATTCATGATATTTTGACGTGACGATCTTAAGAGATGCGTAGTCCAAGCTCGGCCAACATTAGAGCTTGGTCAATTAGAGCTTTAACTTTGTATTTGGTGCAACTTTGACCCGGTGTATAGACACACAGTTGT
Source organism: Papaver californicum (assembly GCA_023531435.1). Lineage (NCBI taxonomy): Eukaryota > Viridiplantae > Streptophyta > Magnoliopsida > Ranunculales > Papaveraceae > Papaver > Papaver californicum. Next base: position 6,817,689 of record JAJJMC010014297.1, on the reverse strand, counting down.
GATGCTTCAACCTGATGCATTAAGGCGATACTTGTGATGTAGAAGCTTGTACAATAATTAAAGATATCACTCATAAGAATACAAATATATTGACATAAGGAAATTTCTTGGATTTCAGCTGTAGAATATAGCTCTAGAGAAGAATCAAGTTGTTCTATACTAATGGGAAATCCATGTAGGAGTTTGAGATTTATTCTATAAAAATTAGAGAAGATCTAGGAGTATTACAACAAGCGCCAATAATATTATGAGAATTTTATACATAAACCAACAGTGAGTTATACAATAACAATATTTGTATATATATAATTTATAAGTTTAGTCGGGTGAAACACATACACAGTTATACATATACAGAGAGTTATAGGCACGACTACCTATTAACATATATTTTTACTCTCTTGGGAATAAAAAATATGTATATATAATTCTATATTTCTTCTATGGGACAAGAGTATATATATATTTCTATATATTTCTGCTAAGGGACAATAATACATACACAACAAATACATAAAAAACACAAGAATGAGGTAAAACCAATAAATTCAGGAACATAACGATTGGTAGAAGATTTGAAAATAGTTAAGGACCAATAACACAGAAACAACCAGGTACAAGCAAAACAAAATCAAATAAAGAATATAACTCAGAAGATTTTCTCACATGCAACAATAATGGTTCTGATGATCAAAGGAGAAACAACAGAACCCAACCCTTAAAAGACCAGCAAATTAATAAAGAACTTTATTCACATGACTTGATTCTCGAAGAAACCAGCAAACCAAAGAAATAAAGGCGAAAGCTTCCACAACAAAATGATGTAGAAAAAGGACGGGAGAAAAGAAAAAAGTGAAAGGTTGTTTTTAGTTCAGAAGAATTTAAGATTTTTTTGGAATGTTCGAGAAATGAAAGTAACGAATCATGTCTTTATGCCCCTACACGTTAAAATAAAACCTTCTCGTTCAGTCTAGGGGAATTTTTTGCAAACGTGGGAAAAATGGGTAGACGTGTGAATTTTATTTTTTGCAAACGTGGGAAAAATGGGCAGACGTGTGAATTTTTCCTCTCATCCTACCTTTGGTAGAATATGAAAGAGAATGGGAAAATTGTGACATCAACTAAGATAAGAGAGAAACGTTTCGATGTATATGCGATATACTAGACCAAACCTTGAATGAATTTATCTCATCTCAAGAAAAATTCAAAATGGGGACATATATGGTCTTCGCTTACATTGGTTAGACATGAAAAATAAACAGGTATCTGGCGAAGGATAAGACTACCTATCCAACATAAAATGAGATTAATAGAGTGTATGTAGAATACATTAAGTGGATCAATGAAGAGGTGGATGTCCAACGCATAACTTAATCGTACCAACGCATCATATAACGTATCAAGCAAAGAGCCACCCACAATACATGGTGCAGGGAAGTGCTTGACAACTCAGAAGGGAGAGTCCCACATGTATCTCTATAAATACTCAACTTCACCGATAGGTTAAGAGTTGGAAAAGTAGAGAGAAAAGGTAAGAGAGAGTGATATAATTGCAATCTTTGCCATTTCCCTTCACCAAAGTCATTCGACTTAAACTTAAGTTTATTGTCATTCGACGTGTGTTCTTTACGTTTGCACACTTATATTCTCTCAATTGTCAATTTATTATTACGCATTGTATTGTTGTTATCCTTACTATCTATTTATGCTTTGCCAACATTGATCGTAACCATTAAATCTATCATATGATTTTAGTGTTAACATTAGTAGTTTTACCATCATTTGTTGTAGTATGAATAAATAGATATTAAACTTAAAATTAATGGCAGTGGTAATGCTCAAGAAGGTGATTGTTGTGGTCTAGTGGTGGCAGCGGTCGAATGACCGTAAAAAATAGAAAGAAAGTTAAGAGACAAATTTAATTTTTATTAGAGAAGATATGTTAGTATCATATGAGAGAAGGAGTGGCTAGAATTAAGTGATAATATCGATCAAACGGATAAAAGAGAGTTATGGTGAGTGAGGGGTTAAGATAAGATAATTATGGACTCCACATGCCAACCTACACTACTACATTGGGAAGAGCTAGCTAACATACTTTTTAGATGGGCGGAATATAGGATGCAGGTTGCACTCACTAAGTTGTGTTTTCAGTATATTTTCGGAGGTGCTATTCACCATTCTATCTTATCTCTCTATTCACCATTCAACATCATCTAAAACCTACATTTTGAAAATAGTGAACCCTTTTGATCAGCTGTGGGTCCGGACTGAATAGCCTTATATACATCTGAGTGTTTTTTTTTTCTTTTTTTGAAGCATAAAAAGTATTTATTCAACTAGGAAGCAATTACACACGAATACATCATACCAATAGAGTCATTTGATACAATACGATGTAAAAAATATCGGATTGTATGGTTCCAAATTGTTGTAGAGAGATTTTCTGATTGACTAGCATCTGCCGCATGATTCGCCATACCATCCACTGTTTGGTTTTCTTCCATGTAGTTGTGCTGGATAGTACATTATGAAATTTGAAGCATTCTCTTCTTGATTTCGATAATCATTATAGCTGTACACCATGGTGGTTCGGTATCATAGTCTATGAATCGTAGCAGGTTTTCCGAGTCTATTTCGAATCGTACTTTTTCCCATTTTCTTTTTGTCGCCATTCTTGACGCAATTAACTTGACCCATGGCTCAGCCATTAGTGTTGTATTGATGCCTAAAGGTTACGTCACTGCTATAATGATTCTTGCAGTCGAATCTTTGTATATGAAATCTACACCTGTAATGCAAGGATGTCCTCTAGCCGTTCCATCCATGTTGATCTTAATCCATTGTAAGTTATGGGTGACCCAACTTACCAAGATGCTTATTATTGATTTAGTGGTATTTGTTGGGTTTAGGTTTGGGGGCCTACCTGGTTACATAGGAGGTATGATTTTCTTTATTCAAGTGATCTCCTGTTATAGTTTGGACGCTATATATATAATATTTCCTCTATTTCAGTAAAAGTATTATTATTATTTTTTTATTTTAAATGATTTTTTTATTTTAATCTATTTTTAAGTTAAAATGAAAAAATAATAGTAATTCTTATGCTAAAACGAAGAAGTATTTTTTCTAACGTTATTTACTTTTGACAACCGATTAGTTCATTCATGTTATTAACAGAGATAAAAAAACAGAGCGAGGTGATGATTGAGATAACATGAGTGGTGAATAGAGTCACGAATGTCATTTCAGCTATATTTCAAGTCAAGGTGTAAATAGTTAATCTTGTGGGCCCATGGAATAGTCAAACTCACGTGAGGTCTATAGATAAAGTGTAAAAATCAGAAAGTTTTCTCCTTTCTTTATTATTCCAGTTTTAGTTTTATTTTCCAACACAACCGTAAGATGTTGTATGAAGAATTATTAACTATTGGATTCTCTCGAATCTGCAGTACAAAACAGCTAAGTAAGTTCTACTGGACCCACCACAAGATTTCCCGACCGTAAACATCAATTCGTCCACTTCAAAAGTGAAAAATAATGCACATGATCAACTAATCAAAACCGTTGGATGCTAGAAAAGAGAAACTTATGGGCCCAAATAATGGAATCAAAATCCACGTATACTCGGTCAGAAGGGTTATAACTTTTCTTTGTTTCTGCAAGTTGTAAATCCCATGGCTATGGAGTGTGAAGAAAAATACGAATCCATGCAAAGCATTTTTACTTCCAAGGGCTCGTGCATTCCTCATTCCCATACTCAATCCTGATTCTATAAATATCAACTTCTGCAACACAAACTCATCACAACATTTCAAAACCCTATAATTTCCTTCCTTGTAACCTTCACCTATAATCTCTACTTCACGGGGGGTATCGGATCATACTACAAGTCAATTGCGATTACGTAAACTTAATAGTATCAAGAGCTTGCATTCTAGTGCATACTTCCCTTAGTTGAGTGCAAATCTTTTTGGGGTACATTTTTGGAAATGGAAGCTATAACAAGAATTGTATCAGACAAAGGTGTAGTGATATTCAGTAAGAGTTCATGTTGTATGTGTTATGCAGTTAATATTCTGTTTCATGAACTTGGTGTTAATCCTAAGATTCATGAAATTGACCTTGACCCACAAGGAAGAGAGATCGAAAAGGCTTTAATACGTCTAGGGTGTAACACTACTTCGGTACCTGCCGTGTTTATTGGTGGTAGCTTAATTGGATCCACCAACGAAGTCATGTCGCTTCATCTTGGTGGCTCTTTGGTTCCATTGCTTAGAGCTTTACACTAAGCAAACAAACCTAAGATTGAGACAGAGACCCGGATTTCTTTCTAAAATGTGTACTATATATTCGAGTTAACTTGGTAAATCTAGTACATACTCAAAACCCAAGCAGTTTTGAGTTTAAGTTTAGTTCTCATTCTATGGTTGTAAGTGGCTTCTTATTAATTAAATGTAATCGATCTTTTCATCTTTCGTTAATCAAATCCGCCACTAGTTAATGGTTTGATGCTAGTTCTTAGTTAGTGTTATTCACCCATATAATCAAACATTTGATTCAGTATTCTTGAACTAGATATGTAATTGATAATTTGGTAACTCGAGCTAGGTATTCACCACCACGCGCGAGCAGATAGTTACATCAATTACGACTATCTCTTCATATAGTTGGATTAGCCGGCTATGTGGGTGCCTCATTGAAATGCATGTTCTTAGAAAACCTCATATGGTTCTAAACACTTAAACCCTCATTGAAATGCATGTCCTATGATGATTAAGCAAGATCAATCTCTTAAATAATCAAGTTATCAATCACAAAAGCAAAGTGCATAACTTTGATACGTAGCCAGCTAGCTAGCCAAGCATAGGTTCCGAGTTGTAGATGAGAGGATTCTGCAGCAAATAATTCACGAGCATATCATTAATAGGACCACCACGGGTGAACAGCAGTGTCAACTTTGATAAAAACTTAATGACTACTCAGCAGTGATGTTATCCTTGATGTTATATTCAGGTAACATGGGGGGGAGGCTGAAAAACCTAAATAAAAGATAGTATTGTCTTGTCAACCTGTGATTCTCATACAGAAAACAATAATGCAAATTCGATTTTATCATAAAAGTACTTATATAAAAAGCTAAAACTTTCTCTATTTCAAATTCGTATAATATCTAGCTAATGCTGATCAGCCATTACTGATGGACGGTGTTTGCAAAATTGATAAAAACCATCGGATTTATCTCTTCGTTTGATTCCCAACATTGGGATCGATCTTAATCGTCCACTTAATAATTAATAAAGTTATTTCTTCTTTTATACAGATTCCCTGATCTCCCACTGAGGCCACTATCTATCTAAGAACCTTTATCCAAATTCACTTCCAATGTCAGATTTCTGCCTCTCTTAATTGTAGGACTCATATATATATATGCATGGAAAACCAAGACACGTTTGTCTATTTATGTTTCAATCACAAAAATTAAAAAGAAATATCTGCTTCCTTTAAGTAGAAATGAGAATATTAAAAAAGTGCCCCCATTTAAAAATTCGACTCGATTTAGCAAACTATTCCTATTTTTTGTATTTTTACTACTTCCTTTACAGTTGGTTTGTTTATTTGGGTTAGTTAATATTAGTTTATTTTTTAAAGTTCATCTATATAAATTAACCATATTGACCTTTTTATTATTTTTTTGGTTCGTCCGGTTCGGTTTAAGATAGTATCACCGTATTCAGGTTCGTTACATCAATCTCTAAAAGAGTTCATTATTTCTAAGTGTCTTGGGATTTTTTAATCGTGGAGAATCGACCTTCTATAACACTTTTTAAGTTCATCGAGTCCGGTTCAGGATCGTTAACCGCTTTCAGGTTTGTCGAGCCGGTTCAAAATTGTTACACCGTTTTTCAGGATCATCGAATCATTCACCCTTCCCACCAAGGAGATGTGATTTAGAGGTATATAAGATTTTTAATAGATGAAATAAATCCCCACCTAGCACTTAACTGGATGAAAACCGTTATTAAAAAAAATCGTCAAAAAAAGATACTTTAGAAAAGTTGTAAAAAAAAAAAATATAAAGAAAAATACTTTTATCTAGTACGATTTGAATACGGGGATACTTTATCAAAATCAAATAGAAATCCACTTGAAATGCATTCACATTTATTGTTCTCAAGTTCCATTCTTTAACTTATGAAGAAATAGCATAACAAATCTATTACTAACGTTCTTTAAATCTTTTACAATCAATTTTTACATATCCTATATTATATACTCTCTCCGTTTCAGTAAAAATATTACTATCACTTTTTCATTTTAGCCTAAAAATAGATCAAAATGAGAAAGTGATAGTAACACTTTTGTTAAAACGGAGGTAGTATTATTTAAAGATTATTATTTTAAATTTCAAAATATATTCTTTATCAATAATAAAAATAAGAACAAGTATTAAATAATTATCTAATTACAGTTTGATTTTTTCTCTTAAAATTATGTCAATAATAAAAATATGATTAGTCAAAATAATATTTTTTAACACTAATAATAATAATTATTAGTAAATATAATATATAAATATATATAAGAACCAAATATATGTGTAATATATGAGTATTTTATTATTTTTAAAACTCTATATATTAAAATAAAACTATTTTAAAAGCTATGTCTTTTTATGTCATTTGTTATAACAATAATTGTTGAAGCTGATATTTTACCAAACATAATTTGACCACTTTTTTAACCAACTTTAGCTTTGCTTTTAGTTTATAGTTTACCAAAAGTTCAACTGTATTTTTTACACAATACAATACAACAACGCACATCAGAAAAACGCTTTTATAAATCTCACAACAATACCAAACTAAACCTAAACCTGGTCCTAACTGTTTAGCTCATTCGAAACAAGTGTACGCTAGTTCATTTTGGCCACAATAACTCATTAAAGCGTCACATAAACAAAGCCTAGGTGATACTATTACTAAGTGTCACCGTGATGCACCTATTTGTTCATTACAATACATATTCGGAGTTACCGAGTGCTCTCTTAATGAAAAAACTAATTACCAGTGCGAAAATCCCAAACTTGCTCTTTGCAAATATCATTTATTGTAGAAATTCAGAAAAGGGAAATGCAGAGTTGAACTGTTGCCATAACTATATTACTATATCAAATGAGTTTATATAGCAATCTAGCCAGGTAGTAGTTAATTCAACAAAACTTGTCTTGCATCCTATAAAAGGAGCAAGGCGTTCACAGTATTTTTAGATAGTTTCTCTAGCATTTCATAAAAAAAATAATACAATAAAACTTGACAATAAACAACAAATGGTTGTTAACTAGCCACATTACCTTGACAATAGCACTTCTATAAGCAATAGCCACATTGGCTCTTTTCGATATTTCTGATGTTAATTGTGTTATAACTAATAAGTGTACAATACTCACATGTGTGGGTATAATGTGTGGGTGTAGGTTAGTTCTATGTGGTGTATGTTAACACCCTTTATAAGGCATGCGCCTGACTGTACCTGACATATAACAGTAATAACAAAAACCATTTTTCTTCATTTTTCATTTCTGTTTTCTTTCTCTGTAAACTCAAGCTCTTTCATGGTATCAGAGCCATTTCTCCAACGAGTAAACTTTTAATCCAGAAATCTCTCAACAATCCTACCAAAACTTTAGAACAACTCTAGTAATACTATCAATTCTATCAAATCTTCACATTATCATCACTTCTTGAAAGACAACTACAATGGAGAACACTAATGCAACTGCTACTACTACAGATCAGTTTCAACAGTAACAAATTCAACTACCATTCCAAAACATATGTAACTTTATTTCAATAAAGTTAGATTCAACCAATTACCTACTGTGCAAACACCAATTTGAATCTATACTTATGAGTACAAATTTAATGAGATTTGTTGATGGATCATATACAAAACCTTCTTCAACAGTTCTTGTTAATAATCAACTACAATCGAATCCTGAATGTGTATTCTGGTTAGCTATGGATAGATTTTTCATGTCTTGTCTCAATGCAACATTCACTCAGTCAATTTCTTCAGGAGTTCTTGGATTATCTACATCAAAAGAGTACTGGGATTATCTCAGATCTGAATTTAATTTACAATTCTTTGCAAGAAAATCCATGCTAAGAGGACAGATTCAATCTATTAAACAAGGTAACTTTTCAATTCTTGATTATTTGTGTCAGATTAAAGAGATTACAGACAATCTTGCTGCTATTAGTGAGAAACTGTCAGATGAGGATATTGTCATGTATGCTTTGAATGGTCTCAATAGGTGTTATAATCAGTTGTGGTTTCATCTCATAATAGAGAGAAACAATACACCTTTGGTGAATTGAGATCAAGATTGGTACATCATGAACAGTGGCTTAAATCTCAAGAACAAGAAACTTCCTCTCAGTTTGATTCTACCACAAACACTGCTTACTACTCCAAGAAAACACAATATTATCAAAAGAATCAAAAAAACAGTTCAAGAAACTTACAGAACAGGACTCCAACTGATTTCACTGAAGTTGAGTGTCAGATATGCAAGAGGCTAGGACATACAGCCAACAGGTGTCATTGGCGTTATACTCCACCAGCAACAGACATAAAATCAAATTCTCATCATTCTAAGGTGCAGCAGAATCAAGCATTTTACACTTGTTCTGGTGAAGAACAACAACAACTCAATTCTACACTAGATACTAAATGGATACCAGATTCTGGTGCTACTACACATATAACTTGTAATGCTGCTCTATTACATGATTGCAAGCCCTATACAGGTATAAATAGTGTGATGATTGGGAATGGGAAATGTTTACAAATTTCAGCTATTGGAGAAGCAGTATTGACATTGGAGAATTCAGAATTCATTCTAAAAGATGTTTTGTTGGTACCTCTATTGACACAGAATCTGATATGTGTCTCACAGTTCTGTGAGGATAACAAAGTATCCTTCAACATGTTGCCATGGGGATACAACATTAAAGATTTAACAACTGATGAAGTGGTGGCAGAAGGAACAGTTTGCAATAAGCTATATCCAATCCAGTCTGCACCAGCTCCAACAAAAGCTTTTACTTCAATTCTTGCTTCTCCATCAATGTGGCATAAAAGGTTAGGACATCCATCTTCTTTGATTTTAAAGAAATTATCAGGCATATCATCAATACAGTTCACTGATTCAAACTTAACTACATTCTGTCATGAGTGTCAGTTAGGAAAACACACAAAATTGCCTTTCAATTCATCAAAAAGAGTTTCTATTAAACCATTACATCTTATACATTGTGATATTTGGGGACCAGCACCAGTTACATCTTTAGAAGGCTATAGATATTTCATTCTTTTTGTGGATGACTACAGCAGATATCACTGGATATATCCTCTATTTTCTAGGGATGAAGCACTTAACTGTTTTAAACACTTCAAACTACATATTGAGAAGCTTTTATCTACTGCAATAATTTGCTTCCAGTGTGATGGTGCATATGAGTTAGTCAAAGGTGTTTTTAGAAGTTTTCTAGCACAATGTGGTATAACTTTGAGAATTTCCTGTCCTAAAACACCAAAACAGAATGGTATTGCAGAGAGGAAGATTAGACATATTACTGAGGTTGGAAATACTCTTTCATTCCAAGCTGCAGTTCCAAAAATTTTCTGGTATGACAGTTACCCTTACATCAACATTCATTATAAACAGACTTCCATCCAAAGTAATGGGATACAAAATACCTTTTGTGATGTTGTATAATGAAGTTCCAGATTATAGCTTGTTCAAGATATTTGGTTGCAGCTGCTACCCAAATATGTCTTCCTTTAGGCAGGACAAATTATCCCCAAAATCTGTCAGATGCACTTTCTTGGGTTACAGTTCCTTATATAGAGGGTATAAATGTTATGACAATGCAACAAAGAAGGTTTTTATTTCAAGGCATGTGACTTTTAATGAAGATAGTTTTCCTTTTGCTGATTCTACACATACCAAGACAGTTTCAAAGGAACCTACTCAGACCACAGATAGCACATGTCAGTCATTAACCATTTCAGTTCCTCTGTCAGTTACTCAACCACCAATTAATGATGTTCAAGATACAGAACCTATAGTAACTGAGACAGAACAAGTTGATGCAGCAGCACCACCTGTGTCAAGAATGCACACAAGGTCAAGAAATGGCATATTCAAACAGAAAGCTTTACCATCTGATTTTGTAGCACATTACTCAACCAATCACATAATCTCTAGTGCATTCTTATCTGTATTACAAACACCACTGGAGCCAAAAACTTATAAACAAGCTAGTAAAGATCCTACTTGGGTGCTTTCTATGGATAAAGAATATAAGGCCTTGATGGATAACAACACTTGGGCACTAAAGCCATATGTAGAAGGGATGAATGTTCTTGGATGTAGATGGGTCTACAAAGTAAAGCTGAAGTCTGATGGCACAGTGGAGAGGTACAAGTCTAGACTTGTTGCAAAAGGATACTTACAACAAGATGCAAGATGGAGTGGATTATGCAGAGACATTTAGCCCAGTGGTGAAGCCTACAACAATAAGGTGTGTACTTACTGTAGCTTTGAGCAACAACTGGATTTTGCAACAACTGGATGTTTCAAATGTCTTTCTACATGGCTATCTGGATGAGGATGTGTATATGGAACAACCCCCAGGCTATGTGTCAACTACTCTGCCAACACATGTGTGTCATCTTAAGAAGTCTCTATATGGATTAAAACAAGCTCCAAGAGCTTGGTTTTCAAGGTTCAGCAGTTTCTTATTAGATAAGGGATTTGTAATGTCTACATGTGATCACTCCTTGTTCATCTTTAGGACTATGTCAGAAATGATGATCTTTTGCTCTACATAGATAACATAATTCTTACAGGATCTTCAACTGGGTCAGTTCATGAGTTTATAAATGCATTGAGCCATGAATTTTGCATGAAGGACTTAGGGTCACTTTCATTCTTTTTGGGAATTGAATGCAGTAGAGCAACAAAGAAAGGAACACTTCTTCTCACTCAACAGAAGTATACTGTTGAGTTACTAGAAAAAGATGAGATGATGGAATGCAAGTCCTGCTCAACTCCTGTTACATCTGGTCCAAGATTGTCAGTTTATGGAGGTACTACTTTGGTTTCTCCAACTCATTACAGAAGTTTGGTAGGAGGGTTACAGTACCTGACAATGACAAGACCAGATATTAACTATGCAGTGAACTATGTATCACAGTTCATGCATACACCTTCTGATTTACATTTGCAATTAGTGAAAAGAATACTGCGATATTTGAAAGGAACAATTGGTTCTGGAATTACACTAGTTGCTGGAGATATTGGAAGAGTCAGTGCATATTCAGACTCAGATTGGGCAGGATGTCCAGATACTAGAAGGTCAACAAGTGGGTATGCAGTGTTTCTTGGGAATTCTTTAGTTTCTTGGTCCTCAAAGAAGCAGCCAACAATTTCACGCAGTTCAGCAGAGGCAGAGTATAAGGCATTGGCTGTTGCATCATCTGAGTTGATGTGGATTTCATACTTATTAAGGGAGCTTCATCTGACATTAAGTGAATCAATGGTTCTTTATTGTGACAATCAAAGTGCTGCAAGTCTAGCATACAATCCTGTATTTCATGCTAGAACAAAACATATAGAGGTGGATTACCATTTTGTACGAGAATTGGTTTCTCAGGAGTTGTTGAAGATAGTATATGTTCCAACAACACAGCAGCTAGCAGATGTTTTTACTAAAGGGCTGTGCACTAATACTTTTCGAAGTCTACTGTCCAAGCTTATGTTGCTTACAGCCACAAAGCTTGAAGGGGAGTGTTAGAACTAATAAGTGTACAATACTCACATGTGTGGGTATAATGTGTGGGTGTAGGTTAGTTCTATGTGGTGTATGTTAACACCCTTTATAAGGCATGCGCCTGACTGTACCTGACATATAACAGTAATAACAAAAACCATTTTTCTTCATTTTCATTTCTGTTTTCTTTCTCTGTAAACTCAAGCTCTTTCAAATTGTATTAGTACTGACTGCAATTTCAGTTCGGCAATCATGACTTCCTTAAAATTATATGCATATGGGATGCATTGAGCGTGAAAGTGAAGGGGGAGAGGCATATGGCCGCCTAGAGAGGAAGTACCCTTTCAGAAACTCATGAGTTAGCTGCAAAAAACTTAAGAGGCAATTTGTGGTGCCTGACAAATATGTTCTCATGATATGAGCTGTAGTGGAAAGTGGATCCTCTTCAGTGTGTACTTTTGCAATGGATATTTCGGATTAGGAGAAACATACAAAGATTGGATAGAATGACAGATATTTGGTTATTCTGTCTGTCTAATTAGGCATCCACCGAAATACATATGGTACAGTCAGGACATTCTCCTTTTTCTGATTTTTTTCTTTTCTTAAAACAATCTGATCCACCTTCCCACCATTTTCCCAGTACTAAACAAACCTATAAATTCACAACCTTCTCAAACTCAAAATCAGCAACACACACTAACTTCTTATTGAGTTTTTCAAAACAACTTCGTTTTCCCTCTCTGTCACATTCAACTTGTTTATCTAGAAACCAACCATTTGTATCACATTATGGAGAAGCAGGTACTGAAATTAGCGTCACAAAAGGCGGTAGTAATATTTAGTAAGACATCTTGTTGTATGTCTCACACTATAAAGTCTTTGTTTTATGATCTTGGAGTAAGTCCAGCAATTTATGAACTTGATGAGATCGCCAATGGAAGAGAAATCGAAAGGGCCCTTCAAAATTTAGGATGTAACCCTTCGGTTCCTGCTGTATTCATTGGTGGCCAATTGATTCATAATTCAACCAGCACCGTCATGTCTCTTCACCTTAGTGGTTCTCTTATTCCTATGCTTAAAAGAGCCGGAGCCATTTGGCTTTAAGAATAGTCATCAAGTCATAACGAGCCAACTCTGATACCGTATTCGACTGGCTAGCTAGCTAGATAGTGATAACATTATCAGAAGAAGCTTTCCGATTGCAGTATACATAGTTATCCTGATTGTAACTCTTAAACCCATAAGGGATATTAAATATATGAAGTTTTTGTACAAATTAATATCTTGTTCTTCTAAGTACCACTCTATCACCGTATATCTGGTTTAGTACAGGACACTTTAGTTTAATTCCATACTACTGTCGCATTAGCTTTATGCTTCTCAATTGGAATACCATAACATAAGTATATTAGTTTGGCCGAACAAACAAATTAAGTATATGATTCCAAAATAAAATAAAAATAATAATAATAATTAACGTACGTTATAAAAAAATAACGGAAAATATGTTTGGTTGTTTGCAATCTTACGGTTACATACGATAACTCTTACTTTACATTAACCATGGGTTTACATGTCCTCTAAAAAGCGGATAAGAGCTATTACTATGATGCTCACTTTCTCCAAATTCTAATAAATAGCTAAGCCTAAGCTTTTATATCTAGATATGGATAGTGTAGCAAATTGCGGCTTAGTCTAAGCTATCAGAAACTACCTTTCTGCCCAAGATAGAAACCAGTCTCCGCCTAATATATTTTTATTATGTTTTTAGGGATGTATTCAAATATACAAAATGGATATATACCCAGCTTATGGGAAAACATTTTGTTTTAGCCTTGCTGGATCAAAAATGTTATAGCGCTGCTGGATCATTTTTGATCCAGCAGCACCGTGGCCAAGCATGTGGTATTTTATGATGTCATCTAACCAAATGTTTAACCTCAGTTATACCTACGGAATCTTTAGCAACAAAAATACTCAGACGTATTCTAGAGGAAAATCTTGAGAAATTTAAACTGTCGTATCTATACTGTAAACTGTTTTGGTCTATGGCTAAAGTTAATCTCGATCTTCAATCTTGTTATAAAGGGAGTTAGGGCATCCACAATGGTAAGACAATTACCAAAGAGTAAAGAGTAAAATTTTTATTCTTTGGTCCGGCTTAAAAACAACAGCCTAAAGATTAAAAATGATCGGACGGTACTCCAGTATAACGCGTGTTGTTGGGCGGGCGTCTGAGCATATGCTTGTTGAGACGGGCGGTTGTCTAGCGTAACGCTTGCGTGAGGCGGACATCTGGTCAAACGCTTGAAGTGGGGCGGTAACAAAGATTATAACTGATGATAGACGGACTCCTAGACGTACGCCCCATAGACGGGCGCTTTACTAGACAAACGCCTGATGGATCGGTTTCCTAGCATTACGCCTGATTGATTTGTACTTGTGCGAGAGAAGTGTGTGCGGAAAAACACGCGGTGCCCTAGCATCCCGCCTAAAAAACCCAAACGGACTCCTACAATGCCACCCCAACAAGCGTACTCTTTTTCTCCCCAAGCCGCAACAGCATTTTCACCTTAACGTTCCTTAACGTTCAGACTAGTGTAGACAAAGTAGTTGTGCTAATTTAAAACTAGTACATTTGCATGGTTAATGTGAATTTGCATTTTGTTTCTTTACTTCACAGACAGATGCACGGTACCATAACCTTCCGCTTGTATTTTGAATTTATATTTTGTATCAAGTAAGTTTCTCAAAGTAGTGGGGCGGAGCCTTAACCTTCCGTTTGAATTGGAACGGTACCATAACCTTCCGCTTGTAGTGGGGCGGAGCCTTAGCATTACGCCAAGGATCAAGCGAATTTTAGCGTTACGCTCCAATGGGGCGGTGATTTGGTTACCGTCTGTTAGTGGGCATGATCCTAGACGCACGCTTCATTAGGCGTAATCTTAGGTGAACGCTTCATTGGGCGGAGATTCGGTTAACGCCCATTTTTTCAGGCGTTACGCTAGAAGAACGCCTTCCATCAAACAGTTCACTACACGCCCGCTTAGAATCAGACGATTAATTACACGACCGCCCGAGTATAACCCATTTGGTCCGGAAAAAATACCAAGTTTTGTCTTGATCAGTGTCAAAAACGGACCAAAGTATGTATATACTTTCCCCACTGTGATAGATTTTGACGGACGAAAGAGAGAATATGTGTTTTGTCGTGTTATAGTCTAGCCATTGTGAACGCTCTTATAGCCTCTGTTCAGAGCATATTCAAAGAGAAATCCCCACCTTCGTTTTCTTTTTATATTGAAACGGTTAGAGGGAAGTGAGCAAAGCTCAAGTCCCATATTCGAAAAAAGAAAAATCCAAAGGAGCTCATATTCAGACCAGCAAAAGATTAATAAACAAAGGAAGTCAGTCCAATTAATCATAAGTTTTCAGTCCAATTAATCATAAGTTAAGTTAATTCATTTTAAGGCTTCCTTGTGCTTTGCACAAATAATAATCTTCTTATCAACTTGTTTGATCATTTACTTTACTGTAGGCATAAACAATCCAATAAGCACTAGTGAATCAGCTAATCAATCAAAGGGTGTCCATATATGTTCTTCTTTGCAAAGAAAGATTACAAAACGGTGTAATTAAATTACTTAAACACCAAAAGTACTAAAACTGTGAATACAAATGGAGACTATTACTTGCTTCACAATTAACATATAATATGACAGACACCATTATTTCAAGTAACATCAAGATGTTTCAACTTGTAGCAGGAAATTGCAAGGGTGGGAATACAAATGGAGACTATTACTTGCTTCACAGTTCACTTGCTTCTATAGAACGATTCGTTAGGATATGCGAAATGCGGAATTCAACCGGGAAGATCGACAAAATAATTTGCTCACCTGCCACAAACAATTGCTTACTAGTTCAGTTAGAAATTCAAATGCATGTATACAAGATTTAAGAAAATCAAAATTATTACAATCATTAAAAATTATCTTATGAAAAGTAGTGTTAGAGTGGTTAGTGTTACTAACCAAGTTATCTGTAGATCATATTGCGGGTTGCTAGCAAAGTCAACCGGGATAACTTTCCTCCAGCATAAGTACTAAGAAGCTCTGAGTCAATACAACATGAGGCAAAGTGAGTATGATTGCTTTTTAAGTTATTGCAATAGTTAAAGCAAATCATCCACCTTCGTTATATCCAGATTTTTGAGATTATATATACTTTACATGATCAGACTGGACAGTTTCACAACATTGTGGGTTCTTTCATCTTGGGAAAATTGGAAATATGTCCCGGATTTGAATTATCAGTAATTGAAGATCTGTCTCGAAACGGTAATTATTAAGGAATATGTCACAGCCATCCATTTCATCCGTTAAATGGTTAATATCCGCATGTGTGGGTTTACACGTGTGCCTAATTTTACACTTCTACGCTTAGCTAGATCCTACGGTCCGATTAGAAGTGTGGAGACACGTGTTAGATCCTACGGTCAGATAACATTATAGAGACACATGTTAAGATGAAACACGTTTCTATAGCACGTGTTTATGTTTTATCTTCTCTGAAAAAAAGGAAGATCAAAAAAAACAAAAAAAAACATAGAGAGAAGCCGAGAGACCTTGAAGAAATGAGAGAAAGAGATTGTTTATGGATGTGTTGTTGGAGATGATTAAGTGAAGGGAATTCGTGAAATCAAGCTTGTTTATGTGTTGTTGGTGTATTACTAAAGCAAGCAGAACTCGATTTTCAGCCACATTTAGTTCTTATCATCATCAAAGTTTTTCAAATCAAGATCATGGTGACTGAATTCAGGTTAATTCATCAAACTTATTTTCTTTTTTTGTGTATCTCACATCTATTGTGTTCAGTTTTTGTTTAATAACAACTATAAACTTAGGGTTTATGTGAAATTAATTTTAGGGTTTTCTGATTTGAGGATTTCGCTTGAAACATGAAATTTGTTGATGAAATGACTTGTATTACTGTTGGGGTGATGTGTATTTGGGGGTAATCTCCTTTTTCGATTTCCTTAACTCTGAATTTAGGTTTTCTCCATTGTTCTCAAATAATTAAATTCAACTATTTTAGGGTTTATAATTCTAGGGTTACTACAAATTTGTGTTTTATTCAGTTTGTGAAGTTATATATATGATTGTTGAATCTTATAGAGATCGAATGTCATCTTTCAGGAAAGTGCCTGAAAGAAATTTTAGGATTACTTGTCTACATCAGATTGCTGGTATTGAGGATGGATAAGTTTATAGAAATTGTAAGGGATAGGTTGCATTTGTCTTCTGAATTCAAGATTGAAATACTTTCAAACTGTTATATAATATATGATGGATGTGCTTTCTTTGAAATATGGAATTGTGCTGAGGAAGATGTGGATGGTTTTACAACATTAGATCTGTGTATAACTGGTGGTGAAAAGGCAGATATGAAGTGTGAGAAAGGGGTTGGTGCTGGTAGTTATATACTTGATCCTTCATATAGAAAGAAGATAACACCAAAGAAGAAAGTTGTGTCTAAGCTAAAGGTGACACCTAGGAAGAGTCTTAGACCAAAAGAAAAGTCAAAAAGAAAGAATCAAGGAGTGAGAACAAGTAAGGAAATAAAAATGCAATTTGAAGATGAAGTTAGGAATGAAAGTGAAGTTCAACCTACATAATGCAGTGATGCTGACAACCAAGAAGTATCTACACAAGCTAGTATTTTGAAGATGCAACCCTAGTCGATGAGGAGAAAGAACCAATGCACCTATCAAATGAAGCCGAAGTTGACTGTTATCCTGGTGATAACATTGAATTTAGGTATGAACCAAGTGATGATAAAATAGTGAACATGAATGAAAAAGTTTGTTTTGATGGATATGTTGAGCAAGACGAAGATGGTGAAGTTGAAGAGAATCATGAAACTGGAGGTAGTGGTGGTGATGGGTCTGATGGAAATGAAACTGATAATGAGACTGTTGATGGTAATAGACCTGGTGATAGAAATGTGCATGTTGATGGTAACGGGTTGAAATGGACTGATGATATGGAAGTTGAGTGGCAATATTATTATGGTGGTAAACATGTTGAGGACCCAGTGGATTTGTATTTGAAAGATGAGAAAGTTCATGAAGATATTCCGGGTGTATTGCTTAAGGGAATGGTTTTTGAAGATAGACAAGATTTCACTGACCACCTTAGGTACTACGCAGTGAAGAAAAAACATAATTTTAAGTTTAAGAAGTGTGATTATGAAAGAGTGTATGTTGTGTGTAAGAATAAGGTGAGTCAAGGTTGTAAGTGGTTTGTTAATGCAAGGCAGATACCACGTGATCCCACCTTCACCATCAGAAAAGTTGGGCCCAATCACACTTGTATGAATCCTAGAAACCATTTAAATCCTATTTGAAATTCTAAGTTTGTTTGTGACCACATTTTGAAGAATTTAAGAGCGAAGCCTACTTTTAAGATTCCAGTGGAAGATGACATAATTAATGATATCATATGGCCAACTTTTGATACTTGGATCCCATATTGGATAGCAAATGATGCAAGGGTAAATTAATCAACTAGTTATACTATTAATACATTCATTTAGTTTTTTTTTTTGTCTTAGAATTTCATTCTAACTTAAACTATTTTTTTTTACAGAATATGGTCTTACAACATATAAATGGAAGCTATGAGGAATCTTATACAAAGGTGCCCAGTTTGTGTTCAGCTGTTACAAGTCTTAACCCAGACAACATTGCTACCTTTACATGGGATAAGGCGGATAAGACTTTTGAGACTGTCACTATTTCCTTCAATGCACAAATCCAAGGGTTTAACAATGGTTGTAGATCAACAACAGGATTAGTTGCAGCCCACCTAAAAGGAAAGTATGGTGGTGTGATGATGTGTGCAACTGCCTTAGATGCTAAGAATAGTCTATTCCCTTTAGCCATAATAATTTGCAGAACTGAAGATTATCCAAATTGGTACAAGTTTCTCAAAGATTTGAAGCCAAAAATTACGCACAAGAGGGGTTTGACCTTTATTTCAGATAGACAAAGGGGTCTTAAAGAATCTGTTGAGGAGTTGTTTCCTGAGTCCAATCACAGATTCTGTTTTAGGTAATTTTTCTCCTTTTACAATATCGAAGAACATTTTTCATACTATGAAACTATTAATAATTTCCATGGTTGATTTCAGCCATCTTTACAAGAACTTTAAAAACAAATTTAAAGGTCCTAAGTTGATGAATCTAGCATGGAATGCGGCTAAAGCCTATAAAAAGTCTCATTGGAAGGTTAGGAAGTTGTTATTCTTCGTTGGTGTTAAACAGTTGGAATGACAACAACATATGAATTAGTTTTTCTTTACTAACATTTGTATGAACTTTTAAATGGCATTAATACTTATACTAAATATGTGTGTGAATTGTTAAATGACAGCAACATATGGATGCATTAAAGAAGGTTGATGAAGTTGAATGAGAGTACCTAATGAATAAAAAACCATCATGTTAGGCAAGATCTCAGTTCCCATATGATTGTGCTTTTGAGCACCTCAACAACTTGAGTCTTTTAATGCTATGTGTAGCAAGATTAGGGATAAACCAGTCTGTAAGTTGCTCACCATGTACACCCAAATGGTTGTGGGATTATTTTCCAAAAGAAGTGAAATAGATGCCAATTGGAATAAGGTGAACTAATACCTGCTGCAGTTAAACTAATTGAGAAAATGACTGAAAATATAGGTCAATTTAGAACTGGCCCATCAAAAGTTTTGAAGCGGTATGAGGTTACTAACACGGCTACTATGAAAGTATTTACAGTTGACATAGTTGAAAAGACTTACAGTTGTGTCCAATGGCAGCTGAGGGACTTCCCGTGTTAGCATGTCGTGTGTGTGTTGGTTACCATTAGACCAGATTGTCCTAAGTAAGCAATTTTTTTTAGTTGTGTTTTTTCTTGAATGTCATAAATTTGGCTTAATTGTTTTTTGGTGGGATGTTGCAGGTACTGTAGTAAGTATTATACGGTGGATTTTTATAGGACTACCTACTCTTGGGAAATTACACCACTAGGGAACATGGATGAGTGGTCTGAGGTCTGTTTTTATTGCTTTAAGAATCTTTTCATTTAATATTGTTATCTTTTTTTCCTTTTCAAAAAAAAAAAATTGTTTACTTAAGATTCCTTTTTATAGATCTATAGATAAATGAATACCAACTAGTTGTCTTCTACACTTTCAAACTATCTTTGTTTCTCTTCTACAGTTTGAAGGAATAAAGATTACTCAACCATCATTGCTTAGAGAACCAGGTAGGCCTTGTGTCAACATGAAGAGGTCTTGGTCAGAGATGAACCCGGAGAAGAAAACAAAAGCTAGAAAGTGCGGCACATGTGGTAGTATTAATCACAACAGCAAAACATGTAAGGGTGGAGAAGTTGGATCCAATCCCAAGAAGAAAAAAGTCAAAGTAGAGTGTGAGGTGATTGGAAGTTCTTTTTCTACCACAACTTCAACTCCAAAGAAGAAGAACAAAGGCACTAGGATCCGGAGGAGTAGGGGCAGTGCATCTGCAACTTCATCATCTACAGCTCTTAAGAAGACCAAAATTGCTACTTCTTCATCCACAACTACTAAGCCAAAAGGGAAACATGCCAAAACTAACACAACTGAGATGGCGTGACTATGTCCATTAGTAATATCAACAAAGGAAGTGGCCCTCTCAAGCAGATCATTAACAATTACAACTATGATATAGGCTCAAAACGAAAGAGGAAGCCTAAAGTTCATTTTGATGTGTGAGTTTTATGTTTTTCGAATTATGAAACTCTAGTCTGGTTGCGTTTAATTTTCTTTGTTCAAATTCAGACAATACTAGTACTTAGTTTGTTTTCAAAATGTGCACATGAATCACAATAGGTGCAAGAAGGAAAGATAGATTAGTATAACAATCACATATTTTTTGTAATTTTTTTGAAACTAAAGAGTAATAAGGTCATTTCGACAATATTAGGGTTTCATACACTTGTTTTAATTCGAAATTTTTTTGCCCGTCGGATCTATGATGACACATGTCGCTAATCTACACATGGGAACTTGTAAAAATCTAATTTAAATGACATGGGTATTATTATCCGTCAATGGCACGTGTTGCCTCACACATGTGCGTTGTTGACCATTTAACAGATGAAATGGATGGCTGAGACATGTTCCTTAATAATTACTGTTTCAGGACAGATCCCCAACTAATAATTCAAATCCGGGATGTATTTCCAATTTCCCCTTTCACCTTCCAGCGTTTCAAATGAGAGTTTAATTTTGTTGAAGATCGTAAGTGTATGTAGATTAAATTTTCAACCAAAAACATATATGCAGTTTTATGTTTTCCACAAATTTAGAGAGTCTTTAACTTTCTTTTACCGCCAAAAATAAAATGTTTTCCCGGGTTTTTCCTTTAGAATGTTGGAAATGAATTTAGGATTAATAGCTAAATGGGTTTAAAATGATTAATGAACTCACACAGTTTAAAAGAAATGAACAATTTTTTTTATTGCTCACAAACACTTTGTGGTACAGATCTATCTAAATAAATGACTCACTTAACTCTAGCTTTTGGTTTCACTCAATTAAAACTTCTTAAGCTAACTGACCTTCCCGATTTATAGGGAATTATCAACCGACTCTTACATACTCTCTAGAGAATTCTATTACCAATTAATAGTTCACACTTCATACAACCGACTTTGACTTGCCTAGAGATTTCTAGATATCTTAGACTCTAAGCTTTCAAGCAACCGTAAAGATTCTAGATAAACTAGAATACTCATTTACTGTTTTACAACCGACTAACTCTGTCTAGACAATTCTAGACATTTATAAACATCCTCCCTTAAATTTGATTTACTAATAGCTACACGAAGTTCTCGTAACTTGACGAAGACTTCATGCTTTAGAAGTTTTGTGAATATGTCCGCGACTTGGTTTTGAGACTTTGTATACGTTAGTTGTACCTTTCTCTCCGATATGTATTCTCTAATCAAATGGAACCGTGTGTCGATGTGCTTGCTACGATCATGAAACACCGGATTCTTTGCTAACGCCACAGCCGACTTGTTGTTAACATATATTTTAGTTGAGTCAATCTGCTATATTTTTAGCTCCTTCATCAAACTTCTTAACCATATGGCAGGATAGACACACGACGCTGCTGCGATGTACTCAGCTTTACAGGTACATAACGTAACAATTGGTTGCTTCTTGGAACTCTAAACAAAGCATGTATCTCCGAGGAAAAATAAAAACCTAGTAGTACTTTTTCTTTCATCCAAGTCTCCGTCCCAGTAACTATCACTATATCCAACAAGTTTATACTTGTCCGACAACGAGTAAAATAAACCGAAATCAAGCGTACTTTTTATATAGTGCAGAATTCTCTTGGAAGCTTTCATATGAGTAGTCGTAGGTGCTTCCATGTTGCGACTGATTAGACCTACTCCGTAGTGAATATCTGGCCTTGTACAAGTTAAGTACCTCAAGATTCCCACGAGACTCTTATAAAGAGTCGGATCGACCTTTTCGCCTTCATCAATCTTTGATTGATTCCGCATTCCACACGAGTTACTTCTGGATTGCACTCTTCCATTTTAAATATTTTAAGGACTTCTTTAGCATATCCTTCTTGATATATAAATATCCCATGTACCAAATCATTAAACTTGATGTTCGTGCGGGCACTTACTGAAATTATTTTCTTGGAAGTATTTGTCTATTCGACTGTACTACACTCTCTGTGCTTGTTTTAGGTCGTATAAAGCCTTTTTTAATTTCAGAATTTCATCTTCATATCCCTTTACTTCATACTCAGGCGGTTTCTCGATGTATACCATCTCTTCAAGATGCCCATTTAGAAAGGCAAACTTGACGTCCATATGATGGAATTTCCATTTATTTTGAGCAACTAGAAAAATAATTAATCTAATAGTTTCAAGACGAGCAATAGGAGCAAATACCTCATTATAATTGATGCCCTATCTTTGGTTGTATCCTTTTACAACCAATCTTTCTTTATATTTATCAACTTCTCCACTAGCGTTTTTCTTGGCTTTGTATACCCATTTTACTCCAATTTCTCTTTATCCCTCTGGAAGTATTACGAGCTCCCAGGTGACATTCTTTTCAATAAAATCAATTTCTTCATCCATCCCCTTTCTCCATTTTTCATTTTCCACCACTTCTTCGAAAGTTATTGGTTTACTATCTGCAAAAAGACAAAAAAAAAATGATATATTGTCTCTACAAATGTCATTCAAACTCCTCGTCCGTAAATGCTTTTCACTCGAGCTTTCATCCGACGAAGATGGATTAGGATGATGCATTGCTGAAGGTGATCGAGGTGGTGAAATAGGTAGAGAAACTGGTTATTATAATTGTTGTTGTTCTTTTTCTTTTAAGATAGGGAGAAAATTATAATTCTTTTCTGGAACACCAAAATCCTAGGTGCCTTCTTTATCGAACTTCACGTCTCTGCTTACGATGACTTTTTGACTCGTCGGATCGTACAACTTGTATCCCTTTGATCGAGAGTCCTAACCGATGAATATGTACTTGGCGCTCCTGTCATCAAGCTTCATTCTCATCTGACTTGGTACATGAGCATATTCAATACTTCCGAATACTCGCAAGTGTGAGACGCCGAGTGAAACCACTCCATGCTTCTAAAGGAGTCATGTTCCATACGCTTCTTGAGGGAAACCTGTTTATCAAATAAACAGCACAATCAACTGCTTCAACCCAAAAATCATTGGGCACTTTCTTGGTCTTCAACATACTCCGCGCCATGTTGAAGATCATTATGTTTCTTCTTTTAGCAACTCCATTTTGTTGAGGTGTATATGGAACCGTACGCGGACGACAGATTTTATTGTATACACAACAAACCTCAAACTCATTCGAAGTAAATTCTCCTCATCTGTCTGATCGCATAGCCACAATTTCATAGCCACTTTATTTCTCTACAAGAGATTAAATTTCTTGAAATTGGAGAAAACCTCTGATTTTTGTTTTAAAAAGGAATAAACCCATGTTTTTCGACTAAAATCATCGACAAATATAAGGAAATAATTATTTCCACCATAAGAACTTGGTTTTAAAGGTCCACAAACATCTGTGTGAACCAACTGTAGTGGATTTTTGTCTCTTGTCAATGTTTCCTTAGGAAAAAATTTCCTGGAATGTTTCCCAAGTAAACATCCTTTACAAAGTTGATCCGGATGGTCTGTACTTGGCAAACTTGTAACTATCTTTTGTTTGGACAATAACTTTAATCCTCCAAAATTAAGGTGTCCATACCTAAGATGCCAAATCCATGACGAATCTTTCACACAAGCTGTAAGACATCTCGCGACATCATTTTGAATGTTCAAATAAAACATTCTACTTCCCATCATTGGCACTTTGGTAATCAACTTTCCTCCCTTATCTCTTATAAAAAAACTAAAGTCTTCCATATTCATCCTATAACCTTTTTTCTAAGAGTTCCGAACTTAATATATTCATTTTAACTTTATGGAGATAGTAAACATTAGAAATAAACTGATGAATTCCATTTTTTAACTAAATCAAAATTTTTCCAAGACCACTCACTGAAGTTTTCGCTCAATTTATGAATGTTACGTTGTCGGAAACTGATTCATCAATCTCCATGACTTTCTTCTTCGTGCCACACATATGGTTGCTTGCTCCCGTATCAAGCACCCATGTACATTTTTCATCATAAT
This sequence comes from Papaver californicum, assembly GCA_023531435.1. Classification (NCBI taxonomy): domain Eukaryota; kingdom Viridiplantae; phylum Streptophyta; class Magnoliopsida; order Ranunculales; family Papaveraceae; genus Papaver; species Papaver californicum. Next base: position 6,793,071 of record JAJJMC010014297.1, on the reverse strand, counting down.
CACCACCTTTGTGTGCCACCAATAAGGTGGTCTTCTTGATTTTCTTTTCTAACATAGTTTGCTTTATCGTCGACGTTATTTGAAGAAAACCGACACTCGAAAGCATAATGACCAAGATTATAACAATTATAGCATTCAACTTGAGATTTTTCATACCTTGGACGGTTATTTTTGCGCTATGAGTTATTTCCTCTGCCACGACCTCTTGTGAAGCTTGACCTCTGGCCCCTATAATCATCATCATTTGGCTTGCCTCTTCTTTTTCCTCTTCCTATTCCATTATAATAGCCACGTCTTCTTCCTCTAGCGTTACTACTAGAGCACTCTCCTTTGTCTTTTAAAGTGAGCTTATCTTGTAGAACCTGTTTTACAACTCCCTCTTGACTTCTTTTCCTCATTGTTTCTTCATGGGCTTGTAAGGATCCCATGAGCTCGTCCACGGTCATATATTCGACGTCTTTTGACTCTTTAATTGCGACGACGATATAATCGAATTTGGGAACAAGTGATCGTAGTATTATCTCGATCACGTGACTATCGTCTATGACCTCACCATTTCTTCTTAATTGATTAACGAAAACCAAAACCATTGAAAAGTAATCTGATACTAATTCAGACTCTTTTATGGAGAGAGATTAAAACTCACCTCTTAAAGTTTGCATCCGAACCTTCTTTACTTTATTCATTCCTTTAAACGAATTTTGCAGAATCTCACATGCTTGCTTTAGATTAGTGGCCCTTGATACCTTCTCAAACAAAGACTCATCCATTCTTATATATGAGGTAGAGAGCTTTCTTATCTCTCTTTCTCGAACCACGTAGCACGTCTCTTTTATTTTGCAGAAGTACGGTATCGTCTTCTGATTCGATATAACCTTTCTCTACTACCTCCCAAGCATCTTGAGAGCCTAGCAACGCCTTCATTTGGATCGACCAATTTTCATAATTATCTTTAGTGAGTTTCATAACTTGAAATGGAAACATCTCACTAGCCATTTAGATCGAATGGCTCTGATACCAGTTTGTTGGAAATGAATTTGGGGTTAATAGCTAAATGTGTTTAGAATGGATTAATGAACTCACACGTTTTAAAAGAAATTGACAAATTTTTATTTATTTCTCACAAACACTTTGTCGTACAGACCTTTATGAACAAATGACTCACTTAACTCTAGCTTTTGGTTTCACTCAATTACAACTTCTTAAGCTAACAGACCATCCCTATTTATATATATAAGGAGTTATCAACCGACTCTTACATACTCTAGGTTTCTCTAGAAAATTCTATTACCAATTAATAGTTCATACTTCATACAACCAACTTTGACTTTCCTAGAGATTTCTAGATAGCTTAGACTCTAAGCTTTCAAGCAACCATGAAGATTCTAGATAATCTAGAATACTCATTGACTGTTTTATAGCCGACTAACTATGTCTAGACAATTCTAGACATTTCTAAATTTACTTAATCAAGTTTAAATTATAACACAAAATACGTCTAATTTTTTTTGTTGCTAAAGATTCAGGGGGTATAACTTAGGTTAAACATGGGATTAGATGACATCAATAAATGCCACATGCATGGCCATAGTGCTTCTAGAGTAAAAAATTTTCCTTATGCTAATTTTATTTAAGTTGAATACTTAATTTTCAACCCAAGTTAGCCAAATCCCATAATAGTTGGTATCCATAGTCTTTGGTTGGTTTAAAAACCCTAATATTGTTTATAGCCTAGGCTCACCATATTACTTGCTCATGAATAACAGACTACATATTTGATTTGTCTACTACTAGGAATAGTGAATATGACATGTATTTTTATGGTCCAGATGGATTATCAAAGCATCGGCGACGTATTAGATCCCAACCACTTCATTTCCTGTAAGATCACCATTTTTCTTGAAAATACGAGCATTTTTTATCTATAGATTACCCATACTACTGCTCCAGGAATTAGATCCCAACCACTTCATTTCTAGTATGATCACCATAATGCCAATATTTGGACAAGACGTATAAAGACTTGAGAAAAATTCATGCACAAACCAAATTTTACATGCAAATTTTGCAATGCAAGAGAAGGTGATCATCAGACTCATTTGCACCACCAAACATAACGCAACAATTATCCTACATAATACCCTTACTGATTATCATACCCATAGTGTTAAATTTACCATGGCAAACACAACACATAAGAAAAGTAAGTTTAGGTAGAATTTGTTAGAATATATAGACCGAAGAAAGTCAGCCTCGAGACAAAGTTAAAGTTAATATGAACTTAAAGACTCAAACTGTCAGAAGATCGACGAAGATCAAGCAATATAGAAGATCGACGTAGATGAGTCAAGTTTCCAAAAATAAAATATCTTGTGACTTTAGGTAATTTCTTAAATAAGTCAAGTATCTTATTCATTTTCTGTAATTTTTATTTTAATTAATTAGGATATATTCACGAGAATGTGGTATCTACTTAATTATTCTTCTATTTTCTCTATAAATAGAGAGTTTCAATGTAATTGTAATCATCAAAGTACAATCATCCTGGGGATCAATAATATTTGACCGTACAGGGTTCCATCCGCGGTTACAGCCCATGAGAGCCGAACCACGTTAAATCTCTTGTCTCAACTTCCGATGATCCCTCGATATTCATAATTTTTTAGAATTTTTGATTTCCAGATGAAGTTATGTGGGAAGTCAGCAACACCTTCAGACTCAATGATTCACACATATGAAGTTCTAACAGAATAATAAAAAAAAACTCCATTATTTGTTGCCCAGAGACCATCTTCCAGTGTCAAGATTTCCATTAAGCAAAGAAGGTGAAGCATCAATGCACAACGGAAGAGTGTCAAACTAGTTAACTTTAGTATTTAACAATCTACATTTGAAATCAAAAATCGAATTCCCATCACCAAAGATAAATAAAAAGTAACTTGTCAGTCATGCAACCAAGCTCAACAACCCAGTTATGCAAATCAGGAAAATTACCATTAAATATGAGTCTAGTGTTTGAAGTGTTAAACTTGAAACCTGCACTGAATGCAAAACACTTCAAAGAAGAGAAAAAATTGTATAATTCTTCCCTTCATTATCTTGAAAAAATATAGTGTCATCTGCATAATGTAGACGGTAATCACAATTCAGTTTTACACATTAGAGAAGCCACTGAAAAAACCCATATTGTTATGTCTAAATGGTTAGAAAATACTTTTGTTTCAATGATAAAAAAAAAGGGAGAGTGGATCACCCTTCCTAACTCCTTGTGTACACTTGAAGTAACCAAAAGATGAAACATGGATAAACACTAAAAATGAACCAGTGGAGTAACAAAATCTGACCCACTTGCACCATCTTAAACTGAAACCCCTCTTCTGCAATATCTTCTCTAAAAAATCCCAAGTCACTCTATCAAAAGCTTTTTATAAATCAATTTTACATATCAAACCAGGTTTACCTGACCAAAGTCTAGAATCCACCATCTCATTAGCAATTAGAGTACCATCAATAATCTATCTTTCTATGTAAGCAGATTGTACTAGAGATATGATCTTGTCCATGTAAAAGTTTAATCTAGAAGCAAGTATATTAGAGATAATTTTGTAAATACTAGTAAGTAAACAAATAGGTCTACAATCTCTTGTAGTTTCCATACAGTCTCTTTTAGGAGTTAAAGCAATGAATGTGGAGTTAGACCTAATATCAGTGCACTCATTATTGAAAAGTGCATCCATCACTGATATCAATTAATGTTTCAAAAAATTTCATCACTTCAAAAAAAAAACATGATAGGGTAACCATCTAACCCAGGAGCTTTGTCTTGTCTCAACTCCTTGACCGTCGTAATTCATATTCAGTGAAAATTACATCTAAGATGTAGCATCTTATGTTTTAATAGTGTAAAAATGAATGTCTTCTAACTTTGGTCTAAGCAAGTGCTCTTCAATGAATAAATACTTGTAAAAATCCACAATATATCCTTCAACTTAAACTTGTCAGAAGTTAAATCACCATCAACATAAAGATGTCTAATTTTACTTTACCTTCTTTTATCAGAAACAATTCTCATGGAGTAGAGTGCATTGTGGCCAAAGTTAAATGAATTTAAGGAATTTCTCAAGGTGTTGAATAAAGAGATGTTTGGACATACTACAACAAGACCATACAATATGTTATCTGAAATTCAAGTTATTGACAATGTTGTTGAAGATGCAATATTACTTAAAGAGCAGCAGCATGACAAGATAGACAAAAAATCAGAGTTTAAAAAAGTCTCCTTCATGGAGGAGATTGCTTGGAGAATCAAATCTAAGTCTAAATGACTTAAGACAGGAGACTAAAATACAACTCACTCCACGAGAATTTTTTCTGTTAAAAGGAGATAAAATAAAATAAAACGTCTTTATATTGATGGTGCTTTAACTTATGAAAGTGCTAATTTGGAGGATGTATATTGTTTACCTACAATAAAATAAAATACACTACTTGGTTTACTTGAAAAGCATAAAGAAGTCCACCAATTCTCCAGCGAACAACACCATTATCCTAGAACTACAAAATTTCAAATCTTAAAGGACTAGGGCACCAAGAAAGTTCAAAGAGATCATGGAAAGGGATGTGATCAAAAATTGGTATAGGTTTGGCAAGTTCAGAGGATATAAGAAATTTAAGCTCAAAAAAGGGAGAAAAAAAAGAACATATCCAATCTACATAAAACTGGATTAACTTGATTGTTAGATCAAGTATAACTAGCACTTTTGAGGGATAAGTCGATTAAATCATGTTGATCAATGAAGTTTGCAAAATCGTTCATACTTTTTGAGGTTTTAAAACAACTTTTTTTACCTAATATTGAGCAGTGTGTTGAATATCATTTATAACTAGGCTTAATTCGTTTTAACTTCTAAAGGTTATTTTATTAATCTTATTAGCGTGCTCACATGTAAAATATGTCATTTGCAGTGTTATTCAATGTTCCATCACTTACCCTATTTAAATTGATTTTTAAAACATTTCAAAAAAAAATAAACATTGATTTGAGATAAATAGTAATCAACACCGATTCGTTTATTCTTCCTTTCTTTTTAAGTCTATTTTTTTCCTGGAATGTCCTGAACAACAACGAGTGACTAGGATTTAAATTTGAGAAGGGCTAATTTCTTTTCTTTTTCTAAATGTGGATGTTTTTTTCTTTTGAAATTCACTTACAAAACTGACGATTTTTTTTTGTTTGGGTGTTAAATTTTGGTGATTTTTAGTTACTTATTGTGGTTATAATTGAAAGGCAAAAAATATTAATCCCATATTAGCTATGACATACATACAGATTTTACTATATACATAAGAACTTAGAAATATAGAACAAATATTTAGATTTGGTGGGCTAGATTCTAATTATAGGGTGGGATAAATACAAATTACACTGTTTAATAAAGGGCTTATTACATTTTACAAAACTTTACGGGGGGCTACAGTCAGGGTTAGTCAACCCTTGGCTCGAAGAATAGAGTCACATGGCCAACAAAGCTTGAGATGTAACAAAATGCTTGGGTTTTGAACAAGGAACATGGCAATGGCACCACACAAGTTTATTTTTATCTTTATTTTTTTGTGGCCAAAGCCTGAGCTATAACAAAATACTTTGGTTTGAGATTTTTGAGCCGGGACCGTGATTATGGCACCAGGCTATTTTTTTTATCGATAAAGAACTTAAAGATGACGAGTTCCAAACTCAAGTCATTAGTATCATATCATTATCCAATAACTTTATTATTGTACTACATTAAAATCGGCCACGCTAGCTATTATCAAAACAAGAAAATTTCTAATAGGACCGCCTAGCCAGCTTTAGAAAAGGGTACAAAGTAAAATAAAGGCATCAAGCTATGGCTAAATGGAATTCCACTTCCATGACTCATGAAATAATATTGGAACACAAGATGCTCATGCAAGTATTATATGTGGCTTAACATTCACAATTTGTTGTTTTGATGTTCATCTTCACGTTGTTGGATTATGGCATTCACGACACAAAGAATCAGAACCCACTTAACCCTATCTCCTATTGGCAAAAAAATTGGTATCTCCTAACCAGCCAGAGTAACCAGCCAACATACATACAAACGTAGACGAGTCTGATTATCTCTTCCTCACAGTTGTTTGTATATGATGTGATGATAAGTACCAGAATCTTGATGCAGAACGGAAGCGTGTAAATATGATAAAAATCACAGCGGAATAGAATTATTGAAAAGTAACCGGTATAATGGGTAGAAATCGATAGAAATTAGTTGATCTTCAAAGAGATATCCTAAAATCTACGGGGTTATCTAGACTTCGTTAATTCACTACGAATAACGACTATAGATATGAGATTAATATTCAGACTTCGGGAAAACCCAACTATGAATAAAAATCATAATCAATAAACTCAACAAGTTTAATGAGAAAAAAATAATTTTAATTAATCAAAAATTCCCTTAATTTTTGTTTTTGGAGCTCCTTGTATAGATTACTCCTACTAAACAAACCCTAAACTTATCAAAAACCTATAAACTTGTTTCCCAAGTATCTACTATCTTTAGGCAACTTTCATAACTTATTAAAACTCTTACAATAAACTTCTAGACTCTTCTAAAATTACCCTAAATAATAATTCCGAAAATTAATTATTTTTCTACTAAAAATAACATTAATAAAATATAAATAATAATAATAAAATAATAAATTTATTTTCTATAAATCTCCCTCCATCAAATCTCAACCTCTCAATAATGTTGGTGGAACGTGTAGCAAAGGCCCATATCCCATCAGGCCAAGATTTTGTATTGCCTCGTACAACAATCGATAAATAAATCGATCGATTTTTTATCAAGACAAAAGTAAAAGGGACACTTTCTAAAGATCATATATTCATCGACCCTTACTGTTATATATCTTGATGTGGAGACTATGTTATCCTAAACTAATGCAGAATTGAGAAAAATCGATATGCATGACTCACAGATTCTGATTTAGATAGAAGAAAACAGAAGTGTCACTAAACTTCACCTTTCATTTTCCTTGGTGAGCTAAAAAATATTATCTGAAGATCGAGTTTTTATTTTTAATAATTAATATTTTTAAGTATATTGGGGTTTTTACTATTTTTTTAGTGCTTAGCAGCATTGGTACATTTGATACAGAGTATATTTTAGGGTGTACTTATTCACTCCTTAAGAGATTTTTGCTTGTCCAATAAAATATACGGAACTATGGTTTTTAGGTTGTTTTTTTTTATATGTACTCATATTTATAATGGGGATAAAGAGATTTTTGTTTGTCCAATAAGATAGGCGGAACTATGGTTTCTAGGTAGTTATTTTCTATTTGTACTCATATTTATAATGGATGGATATCACTACAATTAACTCGATGTTTCTAATATCGGGAATCTAACAAGAGGTAAAACAAGAAAATAGACGAATTTAAAATATAGAAAATTTTTTAATCTAAAATATTTGAATTTTCCTCGTGTATAACTTGGACGAAGAGAATAGTAATACACTCTCTCCTATTTAAAATTACAAGAGTTACCATTCCACTGAAAGATGATTTGTTTTAAACCCACTTTGAAAAATATTTCGGGCCAATATAACTAGAAGGTTACTCATCATTATCTATATGTCCAAATTAACTTTCACAGATTTTCCTTATATTTTTATTTATCTCCAATGTTTTTCCATTTTATTTCTAAAGATTTTTTTTTTCATTCATTCATTTTTATTTTTGATAATTTTTTTAAAATTGTATTTTGAGAATGATATTGATTGTCCAATAACCAAGAGAAAAAGTTCCATCCAATGGATAAAATTCTAATACTGCCTCATATATACTCAGCAGATTCTCCATAGATAGCAACCGTACCACCACTTTATCAAATTTGCTCCATGGAAAGATATGAAAATGTCAGTTCATTTACAATATTGGTCATATATTAGCCTGTTCTGGTTAATTATTATTGTGAATATTACAATAACAAAGAAACTTATTCAACGAACTATGCAAGAGTGGTTCAATTTCAATTTTTTGCTGCATTTTCAACCTGGCTTCCTAAATTAACTGACCAGGGTATAGTGTAGTGTAGTGTCTATCACTAGGGGGAAGATACGAGAAAAGACCGACTATTAGAAATGGCGAGAACGCTTGTGGCAGCCGGGTAGACCATAGTGTGAGTCCAAGGTGATACACATTTATTGGTTGTATCTATCTTGTATATGATTTTTGTGATCTATCACTCCCGAATTTTTTTATTATTTTAAGATTTAGAATTTAGATTATGTCCAACAAATGGTTTAAATGCACTAATGATGGTTTATTTTTACAGGAGTGTCCCAGGAAAAGTGGAAAAGTACACTTGTACGGTCTTATCACTTACATCCTTTGATTTAAGCCTATCTAGGATTTGATTAAGGATGTTTGCATCCAAACTAACTTTATGGAACAAGTACTAACAAAAATAATCAGTATAGAAACCTAGCATTATTAATATGAAAAATTACATGTTGGAAATTTAGAATCAAACAAAAGAAAATATCTAATGGAATCTTTTAATATCATCCAGCTTTTTCTTGTTTCTACAAATAAACATTATCCATAAGTTAACCATCATTCATTTCATTTGCTTACACTATAAATAGCTTTTCATTGTAAGATCAAAAAACACAATCAAAACAGTTTCCAAATCTCAACTTTTTCTTGTAACCCATTTTCATCAATTTGCTTTTTTGAAAAATTTTTACTTCTAAATTCGCGCACTTTACCTCAATTCCCATCATCTTCAAAAACTGAACATATAAATACGAAATACGTGACCAGGAAAAAAAAAACCTTGCCCTTATATAACAGTGCTACTGTACTAGTGACATTTTCTTCGCAGATAGTAACTTGAGATCGTATTTGAAATGGAGAGAGTTGCAAGGCTAGCGGGACAAAAGGCAGTGGTTATATTCAGTAAGAACTCGTGTTGTATGAGTCATTCAATAAAGAGTCTTATTATTTCTGAATTAGGTGTTAATGCAGCCATTCATGAACTTGATGAAGACCCAAAAGGAAGAGAAATGGAGAGAACACTTCTAAAGAGAGGGTGTAATCCTGCCGTCCCAGCTGTATTCATCGGCGGTGAATTGGTTGGCGGTGCTAGTGAAGTCATGGCACATCACCTTAATGGCTCGCTAACTCGTCTTCTTAAACGTGTTGGTGCCCTTTGGCTATAAGCAAAAGCCTTGGATAAAAAAACATGCACTGAGGATCTTATGATACACATAATTATGAATGTGCATGATTTGAGAATTGCTAGCTCTATATAATAAGTTTCGGATATGTAAAAAATCATGTGATGATCATGTTTTATGAGTAATAAAGTTAAAAATTGCTAGCTATAATTATTACTCATTTCCTTCACCGATTTAATTTACTTCAATTTGATAGGGAAATGGGCGATTAGACGGGAACGTTAATCTTGTAATTAACCTTGTATGAATGGAATGCTCATGAGAGACACCTTGGCATTGACTGTTGGGTGCAACAATAAAAAATGAGGAAAAATTGCATAAATAAAATTGTTGTTGGATATCTTATTTGTGATAGATGTGATTTTACCAAATGAATGAGCTCTTCAGTTTTCCATAACAATAACATGATTATAATAGATTTTTAGAAAACATATCATATTCAACATATTATCCTTACGATATTAGCGTCTGACTATAATTAAAAGTAACGTTATAGCCTCACATGATAATTTTTTTCACGATAAAACACTCTACTGCACCTACTACTAGCATTTGTAGTAGATGTTCAATTTGATCTTGGTAACTCAGAAAAAACTTTTAAGAAAAATCTAAAAAAATTTAAAAAAAATCAATATAAAAACATTGTTCTTTTGGTCCCTCTGAAAATATAGAGAGACCATTTCCTTAGATGTCTAAATAGGTTGAGAAAAATTTGTTTACATAGTCTCTTAATGTAGTTTAAGAAGTGGAAACTAGCTGATGTGAGGCTAAACTTTTTCATTCACAAAAAAAAATTAAAAGAAAACCAAAACATATAAAATGACAAATAACTTAAGATCTTAAACCTCGATAGGTGTAATATTTTATTTATTTTTATAAAAGTTTTAAACCTCATTTTTCGCTATTACATGTTTTCCAACATTGACCATGAAAGATGCATAATTCCCTTTTTTTATATCACAACCAAATTGAACAACCATATACTTTCTTCTTTTTTAGTTGTGAAAGAGAATCGTATTAAGAAGAAAAATGCACAGAGTTATGCTACTAGAGGTAGCAGATTAAAAAGAAAAGGAAATTAAAAAAAATAGAATCCCAGTAGAAAATAAATGGGAGAAATCTAAATGGATTCCATGACCTGCCGCAGACGACCATACTATCACCAACGGTTTAGCCTCAGTGCCCAACTTATTATCAGTCTTGTAATTATACTTTTTCTTGAATGCGCAATGATTTCTCTTCACACCTCCAAGTTACAATAGTAGGAATTAAGTTTCATCTTTCATTTCCCATGGATGTCCAATACTATCAATTCGCCAATGCAAATATTGACTTAGGAAATCACCATGGCAATCAGTTGGTCTTAGCATCAACCAGACTATGTAGGCTACCTTACACTGTAATAATAAATGGCCATCAGTCTCATTTGCATCACTATATAGAATGGTGCAATCATAAAGGTTAACATTTTTCCTTAACATCATATCAATGGTATTTAACTTACCATTTATTGAGTACCACAAGAAGAAAGCAACCTTAGGAAGAATACTAGTGTTCTAGAAAAAAAATAATAATTAAAGTCATCTACCCCTTCATCTTCGATAAGTTTTTCATAAAAAGTCTTGATATATAATACATCTCAATTTCCTAAAGCTCATCTTCTTATATTATGTAGGCTATCGAGCCTAGAAAGAATGGAACCAATTCTGAGAAGTAACAAGGCGAACTGATCAACTTCATCATTCCGCAGTCTACTTTTGAAATCAAGTACTCAGTTAGCCTCAATGGAAATATGATATGCAAGATTATGGTATTCATATTTGGAAAGTTTTGAAAATATCAAGTAAAGCAGTGTTAAGGGAATCATCTCCAACCCACTTATCATTACAGAAACAAACCTTCATTGATAGATATATCAGAATGAGCATTAATCACATACTTTGTTTCTATAATACTTTTCCGACAAAGAAGACCACGTATTAGATTTATCAGGGATCCATTGAGAAAATTCATAACCATATCTCTCAGCAATAATCTATACCAAATATGTTTTTTTTCAACTCCAAACCTCTAACACCCATTTAGATAAAATACTAGATATCATTAGCTTAAGCTTAATAAACCCGAACCACCTAAAGCTTTGTTAGCACAACCCAATTTCCAATTAACGAAATGTAAGCACATTGCACCAGGCTTATTCTCCCAAAGAAAATCTTTCGTTTTTTGTCCAACTCGGCAAAGAAGTAAGCACACACTTAAGAAAAGTGAGATTATCTCCTTTTGAAAAAGAGAGTTGCTTCCAGTGAGATAATTTCTTATCAAATTTATATAAAATTGGATCCCAAATAGCTTTTGATTTTGCCTTAGCACTTGAAGGCATTCCAAGATACATAAATGGATATGTCAGTTGTACACCCGAGTTCTGTTGCCTATGCATTCAAATCAGGAAAATCTTCAATATGTAATATTAGTCTGGTCTTTTTAGACCTGCAATGTATCAAAAACAACTTATAGCAGAAGAAAGATCATGCAACTCCTCCTTGCTATTATCTAGAAAAAAAGATAGTGTCATATACATAGTGCAAACGATTAACCTCAATTCAATTTTTCAAATGTTGAAACCACTAATAAAAACCATATTGGCAGTTATATCTAAGTATCTAGAAAAAATTTCCATAGCTATTGAAAAGAATAGGAGAAAAGGGATTTTCTTATCTCACACCCTAGTTCTTTTGAAATAACCAAATGAGGACCTATGTATAAGAACTAAAAAGAAGTTGTTGGGTAACAAAACCTGAACCATTTGCACCATTTTGAACTAAAACCTATACTTCGCAAAACCAACTTCAGATAATTCCAATTAACTCTGTCAAATGTTTTTTCCAGATAAACTAACAAATTATACTTGAATTACCTGAACTCAATTTTGAGTCAACCAACTCATTAGAAATCAAAGTGCCATCGATAGATTCTTTCCTTCAATATAAGCAGACTAACTCGAGATATTAGTTTTTCTATTACTAGCTTTAATCTAGAAGATAAAACCTCAAAGATGATTTCATACACACTAATTAGCAAACAAATAGGCATATACTCTTTAACAGTCTTTGTTAGAGAACTACTCGGTTGATCCCACCAAGTGTTGGCATGTAAATTTTGGTTATCAAGTTTAGTTCCAAAACCTGGTCGCACAAATTGCTTACTTAAATCAACTTTGTTAGGTTAGACTTAGGATATATAAATGTTGAGATAATATAAATAGTTACTCCTTGAAGAACTGAAGACGTTTTAAATACGAAGAAATTATCCTTCGGATTGAGGTTAGTAGCTATCGACTTTTGACTTGCTCCATTTCTATCAAGTTCTTACAGTTCATTGGAAACATAAAATGTGAAGTTAGTTTTACATGGATTTAGATGTTTAGATGACTTGATCATTTTTATGATATAAATATCAAAAGGACAGATATACAATGGTTGTTTCTACAATTTGTTATACTGATTGACGTAGTATAGTTTTCTATTCGTGATTTCGATATAACGCTAATATGACCCTTGTCATGGATTAGTGTTGAGATTTCTTGGAAACTATGTATCTAATGGTGAATCCGGACTTTTAATTCAGTTAGAAAATTCTTTTCTTTAACATGGTTTAAGTTTGTTTAGACTGGAATTGAGTTTTGTGTTTAATAGGATTCAGAACTGATCCTAACTTGCAAATTTCAAAATCTCTATTTTACATTCTTAATATTTAAGATTTCGAAAGATAAGCAAGTTGGATTGTGAAAGTTCATATGTTTGAAAATATTCAACACGTATTAATTCAAATATACTATTGTTCATATTTATTCCTTTGATATTCAAGGCTAGATCTTAATTAATATTGATAATCATTTTCTTTACCTAATTAGGGATTGAAAATAGATGTGTTTTCCTTTCTTTGAAGATTGCAGATAACTAATTTTTTTAATTTAGCTAAGTACATGGATTCACACTAGCTATATTAGTTTTCATACTAGTAAGATTTTTCATATATTAGTTTGAATATATCTATGATTTTATAACAGCATTGTGTGTTAATATAATCAAAAGAATATCAAAAATATCTCAATTTCGGAAACAATATTATTAAAAATCTTGGAGGATTTTCGAAATTGGTTTTCTTGTTTTCCAGATAAGCCTTGGTCATAAAATTATTAATAGTGGAGCTTGTATCACTACAAACTCATCCCAGAACACATTTGAATTGTGTGGATAGTTAATTCAACAAAGTGATGAATAAGGCTGCTTTATTTTGACAAAACAACTATTAACTAGTTTAAAGTCTTATTTGGATATAAATGTTCCAAATCAGGGGTTTTGGTGTAATGGCAGTACCGTTGGTACGAAACTAAGAATCACATTTTAGTTTTTGTGTTTAATCTTGTTGTGGAACTAATATCACAGTTATTTTTTGTATAAATTTTTATTTATTCTATGGTCATTCTTTTCTAATATAAGGCCACTCAAGACTTTGAAGTTTTTACTATTGAAGATTAGGAAGATTGAAGACTATGAAGATTTGAAGTTCTTTTGTGTTTCTGATCTTGAGTGATATCTGCTTGACTTGATTGTCTATGACAAACAAGTAATTTATCTTTGATAAACGTAAAGTTTTGGATCGACAAGTTGTTTATGAATTATAATAAACATAGGTCTTTTAATCAAGTGTGCTACTTTGGTAATTGTAACTATTGATTGATCTTACACATGAGTTTCAGATCTATTATTATCTTGTTTATCTTGTATTATAGATCTAAACATAAGATCCTTGATTCTAATTTAATTATATTATACCTTTGATATTTTTATTACACTTGAGTGGTTATCAAATAGTTATATTCATTGTTGTTTGTAGGATATTCAATAGGAATTGGGTTGTAGAAGTCTTTACGGAGGTAAATCAATAGTTGGCAGTGAATTTTGTAAGTTGATTCTCGTGCGTAGTCAAGATTGGTTTTAGGCGCAGGGATACTGAGGAAACTGATTAACTTAGGGTAACTTATCCGGTTTCAACTACACGAGGTTGTCGGTAGATATTTTTTAGCGGCTTAATTCTGAGAGTATTCAAAAACTGAACTAGGTCCCAGGTTTTGCAAGCAATTTTCCACGTTAGCAAAATTGTTGTGTGTATATGTTTTTACTATTTCCGCATTAAGTAGTTATTTAACTCTCAATGTAGTTTCTGTATGTACCAAAGAGAAAAAAGTAACATTATGCCTGGTGTCAATAGAGTTGTTAGTACAATTATCCATAATGTGTCCACTATATCTTTTTTCAGAGAATCCAATACTTCATGAAAAACATAATTGGGTAACTATCATAACCAAAAGTCTTATCTTGACCAAACTCTCTGATAGAATATAAACTTATTCTACTATGAAAATAGCATTAAAAAAGTAGACTCACTGCATTAATCGTTTCAAAATCAATCTATCTTAATTCAGGTCTATTGGAGTACTCCTCAGTGAACAATTTCTTATAAAAATCAACAATGTGGTCATGTAGTATAAACCTGTCAGAGGTAAGTACACCATTTATATAAAGTTGTATAATTTTGTTATACTTTCTTCGGGAAAAAGAAATTAATATGAAATGATTTATATTTTTATCTCCTTCTTACAGCCAATTAGTCTTGAATTTGATTCTCCAACCGGTTTCCTCCATGAGAGAAATTTTTTCAAAATTAGCTTTGTGTTATGAAATTATTATTATTGAGATGAACCCCCACTCCACTACCTCATAGTAAACTTAATACTTGCCATATGAGTGTTAATTTTGTAACTCTTGTAACCCCCTCGTTATAGGTGTAATTGGTGATATGATGGTGTAGTTATTTTCCTAATGGTAGAAGGCATGTATAAAAGGTCTCTTCCACCTTTCTACATATACAACAAATTGAAAAAAAAAAAAATTCTTCTTTTACGCTATTGTTCTTATTTTATAGTGTTCCTCTCCCTCTTCTATGGTCGAGTAAGTTCCTACCTATGGTCGAGATACTTTATCACTGAAAAGGTAGTTCTCGTGCAGAAGGCTTCCGATCAGCGTAAAATAGTCGCCTATTACACGGCTCACTAACTATGCCTGGGTTATGGGTACCTATTATTCGTCTATTCATTATGCGTTATAAACACGCTAGATCTCCTTAGCAGTATTAAATTAAGATATAATTCCTATCTTGTAAAACAATTCTTATATTGTTAATTTGGTATTCTTTTTTTTGGTTAAATTAAGATATAAATTCCTATGTTATAAAAAAAAAATTATATTGTTAATTTGTTATTTATTTTTTTTATACAAAAAAAGAAATAACGTTTTCTGATCTATGTTTCATTTAATTGTTTAACTAGCCTACGCAATATTCATGAAAATGTTGGTACATGCATTAGGTTGCAAGTAAATTATTATATATACTATTAGTTTATTTTTATAACATATTAAATTGATAACCTATATATTTATAATATTATAAATATTAACTAATTAGTTGTTTCTTAGTTTAGTTTAATTAGTCATTATATATAATGTTGAAGTTTCATGATGTACATTACATCCTATAACAACTAATAACCATGTAAAATGAATCCATATATAAAAATACATATCTTTACAATTCGATTTTTCTTTGTTTTTTTATGTACATATGTCGTTTATGGTATAAAAATGATAATATTTTTTATGTCCTAGAATATGTTGAATCTTTCAAAATTAGAATTTATCGCTCCTAACCTGTCGGGGGAGAACTATTTGTCATGGATTCTTGATGCTAGGATTTTTTAGTGCCATGAATTTGGGAAATACTAACATCAAAGGAAATGACGAATCCTTAAAGGAGCGTTCAGCCATGATTTTCCTTCATCGTCATCTTGACGAGGCATTGCAATCCCAATATTTGACATAAAAAAATCCATATTCTTTGTGGTCTGACTTAAAAGATTGATATGACTATCAAAAAGAACCGTGATACTCCCTCGAACTCGACGTGAGTGGATGATCTTGCATTTGTAAGAGTTTAATACGGTTAGTGAGTATAACTCTAAATTTTTCCGAATTGTTTCTCGTTTAAGATTATGCGGAGAAATTGTACATGAATATGATCTTTTGGAAAATACGTACTCAACTTTTCATGCTCTAAATATTTTCCTGCAATAACAATACCGTGAGCGGTGATTTGAAAATACTCACAAATATTTTACTGTCTTCTTGTGGCTGAGAAAAACAATGAATTACTGATGTGAAATCATCAGTCTCATCCCACCGGTACTATAGCAACACTTGAGGTGAATTCCAGTTGTAGATGTTGTTTTTTTTTACAATGGCTAGAATCGTCAAATCGCCCTCTGCATAGCAGAAGAAACATAGAAATATCCGTGCATATTTCTACGTATTTTTTTTGGCTTTATATTAGAACATGAAATATTGTATTTGTACTTATGTTCCGCAGGAGAATTAAGAACACAGACTCTAAAAATAACTACGGGCGTTTTATACTGATCCCATAGTCTCTCTAATATTTATAATAGTTATGCCATATCGAACCAGTCTCAAGTTGCATAAATTCCGCAGCTGAATTCCTTGAACTTGTCTCGAATGCGCATTGATGTTCCAATAACATCTATCTATTTTGTAAATAGCTGATGACTGATCTTCAAAAATGCATTCCAGCTTTATTCCCTGTTTTCAAATACAACATCATGATTCGAGGTCTTGTCCTTAAATACATGCCACTCTAGCATTCTAATAAAGGACGCGTCACAAATATGCGCCTTTCCTCTTGGACGCACCATAATCGAAGAGTCATTCCCTGAGAATGCGAAATTATGTGCATGATACCCTCAAGGAACGCTTCGCGAATAACGCAACTTAGCTCAAGGCATCATTACTCTTCGGCGTTGGCCTAGACCGATGCCAACTTCATTTAAGGCATGTCCCTAGGGACGCGCCATCCTCTTCGCGTTGGTCAGCTTCATTCAAGGCGCGCCCCTTCTTCTTGGCCAGCACCATACTTATTCTAAGACCCGCTAATACTTCTGCGCTAGCCTAATGCCAGTGCCAATCCTATATGGCTATTTGCCAAGCCTTTTCTTGCCTGAATTCTCGAGTGCGCCACGACTGGTCCTTGGGAACTTTCGCACAATCTTGGCTCCGAACACTTCCAAATTTATGTTGTCACTTCTGATACCTGGGCATTAAATTTACACCATGTTAGTTCTAAGCTAGTATATGACCATTAAACTTACCAGACTCGACACTGATAAGTCTAATAATCAATTTAGTGAGTTGCATAAATTTTCTTACTGACTTAGCAAGTATTGACTTGACCTAAAACAAAGTGGTGGTCCATGACTCCACTTTTTCTATGAGATATCAAATACAACACATAGGGGGATTCTCATTGGGATATTTTTCTGGTGGTCTACGACAATCATGCGTTGTCACAACACATCCAAGATCAAGAAGTTAATAAGTAGTGGGACAGTTTCAGAGCATTGAAGAGTACGAGGAGTAGTGGTCAGACAAGTCTTTCTTATTTTTCGGACATGAATCCACTACAATCATCACTTCTCCACCTCTTTTGTGACTTCGACAACTTACAAAAAATCAGTGTGTTTCTTATTAGAACTATAAATAGATGTCTTTATTTATTGGACAAGGAACTTAGATAGAAAAGAGATTTATCATAGAGATAATCCTTTCTTAAAGTACACACTACCATTTTCACCATACTGTGATTTCTCAATCTTCTTTGCTTCCCTCCTCTAAGATCAACCAAATCTTCTCCACCTTTTGTGAGCGAAGCAGGACGTGAACATCTATTTACTTGGTTTAGTCTCATCCTGTTCGAGTTTGATCTCTCGAACCTACCTGAAAGTACTCTTTTGCAGTATATTTGTTTTCACCTTAAAACAAGGATATAAAGTATAACTAATAAGATCTAACCAGTAAGAAGAACATATAGAAGTAGAAGTATGATTTCATATATTAGGGTTCGACCACCTTAACTTTAAGGCTAAGGGTCTCTTTTGATAATGATCATGAAGAGGAAACTCTATGATCTAGTGCTACTATATGACTACCATAGCTAAGTTACATACATTCTTGAGTATTCTATTATACGAATTAAGTTTGGTGCCTCTTTTTATTATCCTATTGGGCCTTAGATACATATGCATAATACAGTACCCATAACTACCAATTTGCAATCCGAGTTGGTCATTTTCCCTCTTAACTTATAATTTTTTAACAAAAAATAAGTGCTAGAATTTGAACCCTCAACTCATCTAATACCATAAATGAACTTACCTCTACCAATATTGTCTATTTAACCACCCAATCATCCAACAATGTTCGGTCTTTGACTTATACACGAATGAGGTCATCAATCAACAACTTCTCAAGAAGTTACCCACAATATAGTTAATATCTGGTATACCGGATGATAATATCAAAATTTATCGTGTATCGGCATTTAACCTAGACGATACGCAAAATATCGGCGATACACAAATATTCTGATTATATCGGCTGTATCGCTCGTATCAGACTGACAATATCGGTATGGATACAGATGTATTTATTAACAATGTTTTTTTTTTTGTTTTTTTTTATATTTCTTCTCATACAAACTCTATGTTTGGGATGTTAGGTTATCAAGTGAAACTATTTTATTTGATACTTTTACATTATAAATGCCTTTCATTAAAGCTTTGAGTAACATAATGCACATCTACCTATAAATTGTAAAATTACAAAGTTAATTGTATATCAACGACAAAAACCGATATAATCATTTTTCTAGGTGTTTCAAACTTCGTCAATACGAGACTTATACACGATATTAACTACTAAGGTCACCCATTCCTGGATTGATCCCGGCCCCAATGAGTAAATGACTTAATGTCGACTATCATGAAAGGATGCTGCAGGAATTGTTAGACGCGATTTTGGAATGGACCGGGCAAGATAAAAGAAAGATATGGTTTAGTTGTGAATGTTATAAACTCTCCCACCCTCGTCATGAATAGGTCAAGATTTTTTTTAAAATCCTAATGTTAAAAAAACTTTATTTTTCTTATACCAAAATTTAAAACCCTTAGATCTTCTACGGAATTTAGACCGAGTGGCTTATGTAACACACCTTATAAATTGATCTCAAAATTGTTTGCTAATAAATTTAAAATCTTCCTAGAAAAGATTATATCTTCTTTACAATCTATATTCTTGTATCTTCTAAACAAATCTCAAACAACATTACTGTTGCGCATGAGATTATGCACTCCGTGAAAATTGGCAATATAGGTGTCAGAATTGACATATCAAAAGATTTTGACATAGCAAATTGATAGTTCCTCATCAAAATTCTTAAAGCTATTGGTTTCAATAAAGGTCGGTGCATTTTGATTTATCAATTAATGTATGTCTACTACCTCCATTAATGTGCTTTGAGGTTTTCAGATCAACAAGAGTAATAAGTGTATGATTTATATATTTTTAGTAGCGAATCCATATGCTAATTCATTAGTTTTGTGTAATTTGCGCCATATTACGTTAGTTTTGTATTTCATGTCTTTTAGTAGGTTGCTCCACCAAAGTGATGGAAATGACTATAAAGATGATAAGGAAGTGAAATTTACTAGTGTAGAAGGACCCATGACCAAGCGGTGCAAGAAAGGGTGTGTGTACCTCGAAAATGGAAGAAAAATGTAGAATTAGAGTTGTTTGGTCCTGGTGGATCGAGCAAGCTTATTGTTGCTCGGCCAACACTGGCCAAGTCCATAAACTCTATAGTATAAGTGGAGTGATATAAGGCTTAGAAACCTAACATTATCCACAAGCGCACGATGTCTACAACATAGATAGAGGAAAAGATGTGTCGATCATACGAGGAGTCAGAACTAAGTTGTGCTAAATTCTAAGGTCTACTTACTATTAAATTAAACGAAATGGTTGTCGATAGATGAAGAGATGGATAGTTATACTGCAAAAACAAGATTAAGGCGAAAATAAAGATAAAGTAGGACTTCAAATCCACAACCTGGATGCATAGAAATTCCCTAGTTTGATATATGATAGACACAATTTTGTGTCTTATTTGAGCCCATATTTCTATGATATTACTCAATGTTTCTATTATTGTGTTATTTTATATGTGTGTAGGTGTTTTGGGAAAATAAATATTTTTGGAAAAATTGGCTCGGAAAAGTGTTAAAGGAACCCATAAAAATTACTAAAGGCACCCCAAAAAATTACTAAGGACATGCCATTACTAAAGGCACTAGCGTATTGGATAGGGGGCACCCCTTTTTTTCACGAGTTAAAATAATTTTTGGCAGTAAAAATCAATTTTGAAAATTAATTTTAGGGATCGATTTTGGGAGATTTTCTTGTTGTTTTGGATAAATACCAACCTGTCATAAGTAAACTGGGGTAGTAATGTGCTTAAATTCGAAAAAGGAAAGGTGTATTCACGATTTGAAGAAAACAAGGAAATAAATATTCTCGGGATTTATTTGTGGTATTACGTGGATATTTTCTCCTTGCACGAGTTTGAATCAATCTTAGACGAATATTTCGTATGTTTGGAGTGTGTCAGCAGCAATCAGACGCGTGAAAAGGTGAGGAAGAAAAATTATTCCCGTTATTATAAAGAATAAAGAGAAAATATTCTTGAATTTATTCGAGGGCTTTTGGTGTTGTTGGGGATATAAATAGGTGTTGGGAGTCACAGCGGAGAGGATAGAGAGTTTGGGGAGATTTATAGAAAGCGAGAATCAAAGAAAAATCACGCTACATAATTTCTACTACTGCTGTAAAGAAAAGAATGTGAAGAACATAAGGTTGTCAAGAACGGTCATTTATTTCAAAAGTTCTGTAACGGTGCGTTTGCAACGTATAATTTGAATTAGCAAGATTTGTCTGTAACAGTGAATATGCGACGCCTATACACCGTTGCAAACTCATTTTTTTATTATTTTCTCCTTTTTTCATCTTTGTAAACATTTGTTGAGCCATGAATTAATATGTTGAGCGTGTTTCCAACATGAGGAGCTAAACCTCATTGTGAGGCGACAAAGGAAGCTATTTTTCCAATAAAAAAATGCTACATTCTTATTAGTTTAATTTTTACAATTCTTTTATGATTATTTGCCTTGGTTAAAAATTAATTTAATGATTTTCATTAAGAAATTATGATTTCTTTTGATGGTACATGCTTACACTAGGGTTTTTGATGTTTCATGCTTTTGATTTACAATTGTTATTCTGAAAATCTACTTGTTGTAATATTTTAGAATCAAATTGAATGAACGAATTGTATAATTATAATTATTGAATTAAATCACTTTGAAAATCGAAAAATAGTGGAATCTTATTCTCAGTATTCTTTTAATCTTGATATCATCTTTGTCTGAGTTTTGCTATTTTTAGTTTTAGAAATTAAGTCCAAATCAAATCAAATCTTAATAAGTCTAAGTAACGAATCTTTCTTACCACTTCTACAAAATCACATCAATATTTGGCGTCGTCGACGTGGACTTGTTTTTAGATTATTTTTTTAGGTTTATTCTTAGTTTTCAGTAGTTTTATTGTAGATTTTTATTCTATTGTATTATTGTACATTTTCTTGGGCATTTGTCTTTTTGTTGCAGGTTTTGGATCAAAAAGAAGTTGGAGCCAGAAAAGGTTCGGATTAAAGCTAAAAACACAGCGAAAAGAGCGTAGAAAAAGACAGAATTTTTATATTTATATTTTATTTATTTTATTAGTTCTTTTTCTTTTCCTTATTTCGTTTTTGAACTTTTATTATTTTTTTTGTTTGGTTGTTTATTTATAGTATTTTATTTATTAAAAAAACACGTCTGCACACACCATATTGCATAGTCAGATTACCGATTTTTAGGAAAACTCGTGGATAAGTAAGCTGAACCGTGCCTTGGGCCTGATGGGAGTTACCAGTTGAAAGTCCAACAGGCTTAACCTTGTACCTTTGACCAGTATTTGACTGTAGGTATATTCTGTTAAGGTAAACCAAGCTTACCTAAAATAGTAAACCCTGCATTTTGCATGTGCACAAATTCTTGCTAAACACTAGAATTCTTGCTTGCGTATGCCTCGTTGGATTTTTGTATGAGATAAATTTGAAGAAAACGACCTTTTTTGTTTGAGTCCAACCCGTTACACGGATTTAAGTGGTACATTTGATTTTGACGAAATGGGTGGTAATAATGAGCACAATGTCCAGGTAAACAACACCCTTAGAGATCTTATGAACCCTTCTAGAGTAGTACGTGATCCAGAATTAGTTTTACCAGACACTACTGTCAAATTTGATATTAAACCTGGGACGATTGACATGCTTCGTATATTGAGGGGCTTAGAGAATGAGAACTCGTTATAGATGGTGGATTTTTAAAATGGATAAAATAGTAAACATGTCTCTATCCAGCGGTAGAATCAAAGAAATAATATAATTTTTTCTATGCTATTGACCCAGTATCAAAAAGCATAAGATTCATACTTCATATTCCGCAAGAGAATTAAAATATCGAACGATCACTACAGGCATCTCACATTGATCTTGTACTCTCTCTAAAAATATACATATGATACTAGAACCTCACCCAGTTAAGCTCTAAATATTCTACATACAACACTAGTATTGTGCAACTCAGTGTTTACTCCTCTACAATGATATGACAACTCCTAGATGAATTAACCACTAGTATAGAGCATCATTGTCCTCAAAGTATCACTGGTGCTGATTACACTTTCTTCCCAGATGATCTCTAACTATACAATAAACATTCATAACACCTTTTTGTTCCTGAGTGGCTGTTAATGCTCCTAGATAGATTTCCTACTAGTATATAGCAACTTAATTCCTCTTTATATTCCCTGGTTGAGTATTTAGAGTGACTTTACATCAATATTCAAACTCTAATTGAATAACATGATTGATCATAATGCATAACAAGCTGCGCATGGATGCACTAAGTCGAAACATCACATCTTCGTGTAGGCACTAACTCGTCGTCGTGCCAAACCAAAGCTAAAGCTCCAATAATGATTGGTTGAGCTTAAACAATACAATTTTCATTATTGGTCTCATTAAAATCCCAATATTGGTTGAAATACAACGAAACCCTAATATTGGTTGACATATCACCTTACAAAAACGTGACAATAGATGTGGAATGGGGTAAAATGTTCTAAACAACATATGTTCCCTTATTTTTCCACTACAACATACTAAAATGGCATCTTATTCCGAATAACGGTCTAAGAGACAAGTCTAAACACAGATGAGCTACAAGCTGAAAATTGTCAGAATTTCGTCTGGAGGGTTACTGTTTGCTCCATTTTGGCGACCAATAAAACCTAAATCCTTTCACGTATGGATGTAGCCAGCGTTTTTTTTGATTCCGAATTGGGGATGATCATCGAAAACGGACATCGTATGAAGAATCTACAACGTTTTTACTAAAGGACGTCATGTCTGAAATTTTCATAAAAATCTAACACCCATGGGTGTAAATAACAATAATACTCTTCAAAGCATAGCTTCGAAGAGCATAGCTTTAAAAATTAGATAAGAGAAAGAAATAAAATAATAATAAAAATAAGGAGATTGTGGGACCGACGATGTCACGGACCGAAAAATTTCCGCCTCCGGCGTGTTGCGCTGGGCAGGCCAGAACTCCCCAATGCGTGATTTTAAACAGTGTGACCGGACCTTAAAGCCAAACTTCTCGTTGGAAATTGCAGGTAAAATTTTGCATCCCAAACCTACCTTGTAAGCATTATACTCGAAACGTAGTTTCCACATCATTCAAGCTACGTTTATACCGTTCCAGGCATATTTGCCTTTCCAAACATGCTTTGCAAACATGGTACTCAAACCGTAGTCTCCATATCGTTCCAACACACCCTTTTCCTACAAAGGGTGCAAGGCCATTAAAGCCCACGGTTAATGCCTTTGACTAGCATACCATTCCAACTTACCCTCATTATACCAAGGGTTGAAGGCTATACAAGCTAATGGGGATGCCTTTGGCAAGCATCACATAATTTCGCTTTATTGTCAAGGCCTAACTCATGCCTTGGACCAACACCTAGGTTATTTCAAGTCTAAGCTTTCGCTTCATCAATTTTACTTCGACCATGCGCTGGAGCCTAGACTTATCTTGTTCTTGCCAAGAGTTCAACATCCAGGCACATGCCATTCCATGTCGCGACGGTTCCAAGGAAGTATGAACAATCCATCAAATGGAATTGCAACTACCTCATCAAGTGTGGCAACAATCATCTCTTGCTTAGCATTGTCGAGCCAGATGATATGAGTTACCATAATGTCGAAATCATCTCCCAAATTAGATGATATGAGCGACAAGGTGCTGCACCTCAATGCATTGCATTGCGGCTGCTGCGTACCCAGCCCGTACCTTGATGGGATGAAGCATGACCGTAGTTCATCAAAGGGTCAATTTGAAAGGGACAAGAAACTTAAGCCTATTAAGGCAAAGCCAAATTCGATTCCAACATCATCCCTAGGCCAAAGGACAAGCAATGCCTAGTCCGTGTAGGCCAAAGGGCTTTCGCAAGGTATGCACTAGCTTGTGCATAACTATGGATATTTATTATGCAAATATGCATTATCAAGTACGTAACACGATCGAAAGATGTTTTCGCATAATTCAAGCTTCATCGGCTAAGCTACCTACATATTGATTCTTATGCATCAAGTATGCTCCAACGTATAGGCTAATTCGCATTTCTACATGTGCATTACCCCTCATGCACATTCCAACAAAGCTCCCTCCTTATATATGTTGTATTCGTATTTCTACAAACAAATATTTGAAAGGTAAGGGCCATCCATCGACTGCAAGGCCGAAAATAAAGATTTCTTTCCAAAGCCGAGAATTCTTGTCTCGGTGATGCATTCTCGATAATGCATCACGGCATAATAGTGCCTTAACACTATGATGCATTTATCGAATAGCGACATTGGCTCGGTGATGCATTGAATCATGCATCACGGCATAATAGTGCCTTAGCACTATGATGCTCCAACTTATGCAACTTCGGCTTAGTGATGCATTGGATCATGCATCACGGCATAGTAG
>JAJJMC010014297.1:6684022-6767624 GCA_023531435.1 Papaver californicum | reverse complement strand
TTACGCAACTTCGGCTCGGTGATGCATTGGGTCATGCATCACGGTATAATAGTGCATTTGCACCATGATGCTCCAACTTATGCAACTTCGGCTTATTGATGCATTGGATCATGCATCACGGCATAGTAGTGCCTTAGCACTACGATGCTCTCACTTACGTAACGTCGGCTCGGTGATGCATTGGGTCATGTATCATGGCATAATAGTGCATTTGCACTATGATGCCTCTTTGGATACGCATCACGCGTAGTAGGGCCTTAACACTATAATTCGAGGTCAATGCATCCACACCCTAATGAACATCTGGGTAAGCTTTATAATCTTAGGATTAAGCTTCAACCCAGGCCATGACGCATCCTTGAGTAAGCGCCATGCAAAAATTGCGGGTGTTACAGACGCCAACCGGTGGCCGACAGGTTCCCACTCCCATATTTTCTCCAACACTTTATTTTTATTTTATTTTAGGGTTTTCTCTTTCCATTGAAACTCTTATGCTCTTTCTACCAAAGCCTAAACTTTTTCGTTTCAAAGACCATAACCAGAGCTATACAGAGACGACATGGTACGCGAAGCATAGTCCTACTGACTACCAAATTCGTGCTTAATCCATAATTGGACCTACCTTTGACCGGTCCCAACACCTTGGTCGGTCCTCCTTCTCTTGGATTCTCCCTCTTCTCTAGTTGGTCTCTCCACTAGTCACTCATTTACCATTGGTCTGTCTGTCATTGTTCATCAGGCATAGATTCATCTGCCATGATTTATCTTCCATATTAAGGTTTAATTCAAT
This sequence comes from Papaver californicum, assembly GCA_023531435.1. Taxonomy (NCBI): domain Eukaryota; kingdom Viridiplantae; phylum Streptophyta; class Magnoliopsida; order Ranunculales; family Papaveraceae; genus Papaver; species Papaver californicum. The sequence goes on along the minus strand of JAJJMC010014297.1, from coordinate 6,766,834 downwards.
TGGTCTCGCTACCAATATTTAAAATAACCTCAATTTTATCTTACTCTGACGAAACTAAATATTTTATAATCGTTAGAACTCACTCGACTTGGTACTCGCACGAACTAGCGCTCACGCGACTTAAGGCTCGGACGGCAAGCATCCTTCGAATATCATTGCTCCTCAGCTTTCATGATGATATGGCACAATAAAAAATATAAAATTTATTAAAATCTCTATTATGATCCATCAAGCATCACTGCTTGTTTCAGCATACAACTTGTGCTTTATCTATCAATGAATCAACATGCTAGACTCATCAATATGCTAAGATTAGCAGTCTAACTAGGTCAATGACTGACCGATTAATACATGTCTACAAAGTAGACTCATCCATGCCAGGGACATCAATTTTGTCACATTGGAAGATATTCACTAGGGTTTTGGTCTTGCTCCTACAACAAGTGTGGTGTAACGATACACCCATGCCGAGAAAGTATAAAAGTCATCTCAACAGTTGAAGAAGTGAAGGGAATAGTGGTTGCACAACTACCAAGTCCCCCTCACACGACGGAGTCGGTTTTCACCATGATTTCCACTTCTCTACAAATGTCACCACTTACGAGATCAATGTGTTAACTTCTTCTGCTATAAATAGGTTCTTCAACGTATCGACACGAACAAGAGTTTCATTTCATAAGAACTCAAAGTATCATAGAGCTATCATTCGTCTTTACAGCAGTTCAAACATATACAACCATTGACATTCAACCTCATTGATCTCAATACTCTCTCTGTTTCCCTCCTTACAGATCAACCCTTCTCCTTCCTTTGTGACTGAAACGAAATTGGAACGGTCATTTCTTGATTTTGGATGATTTCGTACAGATTGATCTCTCGAATCTTAAAAGTATTTATAAAGTACAAATGTTTGATGTTTAAGCGATTTGGGGTTTAATCGAGTGACTTGCTTCGAATGGCATAGCTTGATCTCTCATTGCTCTGACTAGCATTACCCTTTTTCACCATTTCTATTTTTACCCTCAAATCATTTTTACCACAAATATTTTGGAGACCACAGTGGGAGATTAGTCTCTTAGTTTCAAAGCCAATTCTTCAGGTTTCTCAATTTTCTCAATTTCGAGATGGTTGACCTTAGGTCGGGTTCAGTAACCACTCCTAATGTGAATTCTGCCAGTACCAGTAATGGTGGTACTCTGGGTAGCAATCCTATGCTTACCAATGCTGACAATGTTACTCCTCCTCCATCTGAGCAACACATTGAAGAAGCAAGGGATGGAAAAACTCCTCATACAATTGCTAATTTAATCCATACACATGAAACCCTTTCCAGGACTCAAAGAGAGATGGCTACAACTCAGAAAGGAGGTTCTTACCTTGCTCAAGATTCTTACTGAAAAATTAACGCCAGCAGAACAAACTAGAAATACTTCTGAAGCAACTGCTGATGCCAATACTTCAAGGGGTCATTCTCAAGACGATGATGAAATTTGCATTCTCGTTGATCGTCAACAACCCAACTTCGTCTCTAGTGAAGATTTGGAGCGACTTCTCTAAAGTAGAAGAAAAGAGAATTCGTCTGTTGTTCATCAACATCAACCCTCTTATCCCTCTGAAATACAAAGGATCCCTCTTCCCAGGGGATATTTATCTCCTTCATTCTCACTATATGATTGAACTGGGAATGCTCGTGAACATATTTCACGATTCTTGGAATCACTAGGGAAACATGAATACAATCATGTACTTCACCTCAGAGATTTTCTAAATCTATCACTGGAAGAGCATACACTTGGTAAACAACATCACTCCCAGCAGTATCATTAACTGGTGTGAGATGGTCAATGCCTTTTATAAGAAATACTTCTTTGTGTATGAACAAGTCACATTATCAGACTTGGGAAGGATGTTTCAGCGATCGAATGAATATTCTATTGATTATGTGAAGCGGTTCAGGGTCCAAACACTATATTTCCATGACCCGAATGTCACTGACCTTCAATTGGTGGAACTATGCATCAATGGTATGATACCAGTCTATCGTGCTTTACTGGAGAATTTACGATTTTAAACATTCTCTGAGTTACATGAAGCTGCCAAGAAATCTTCTACTACTGTGCTCGCTTTGCTTGAAAGGACAAGGCATCCGGCCGAGAGCGAAGAAGCACGTGAGAATCGTAGCAGTAGACGTTAAACTCTTAATTCGTACAACGCTCAACCATCTGTGAGCACTATGAATGAAAGAGGCAACAGGAAAACTCCAATGTCAAAAAAACGGCCCAAGCGTACGACATCAGCACCATCCCAACTCCTGACCCATATGCAGGTCAACCACCTTGAAGAGCTCATCAAGCAATTTCAACTCCACCACTGGCTCAACGCTATCCTCAACAGCAACCAAGAGAATCTCCGGCTACTACAAATTTTCTGTTTCCAATAGAATAAGTTATTTGAACTTTTGGAAGTCTGGATACAGGATGGTGCTATCCACTTACCTCATATTCGTCGTCTACCAATAGAACAAGAAATGGCAAATCCAAAATATTGTCATTTTCACAAATTTGTTAATCACCCAACAAGTGATTGCAATAACCTAAAGCCGATCTTCAAAAAGAAGATCAAAATAGGAGAGTTGGACCAGGGGACTGAAGGTGTACACAGAAACCCTTTTCCTATTAGAAATTTTACTATATCTGAAGAATTAACCAATCAAGTAGTTCAATCTATGATGGAGCATGTATGCGAGCTTCTTTACTTTTCAAAGGCGCAACGCAAAGATATATTCACTGCTCTTAACTATAATGTATCCGGCAGAAGACTACCTTCACTTAATGAAGATAAAGAATATGTTGAACACCCACAAATAGGCAAAGATGGAAAAAAATGTGATTGGGGAATTCTCGCTGCCGCCCGCCTCAAGAATAATGAATTTGGAAGAACTTTGATTGATCCAGGAACTGCTAATCAACATCATCCCAATCAAATGGAATCTCACTTAATGAAGCTATTCATGCACCCACAATAATCTGTAACCCAGAGTGAAAATCCATGAATGCTTATGGTTATATTACTCTCAAAGTACAGATAGAGTTTGCACGCACCGCTGCCAAATTTCACATAATTAATGAAGACCCAGGATACAAAATAATCCTAGGACGAGCATGGCTACACGTCGACAAGGTAATCCCTAAAAAAGCACCTTTATTAGCATAGTTCTTTGGAAAAAAAATTATAATTCAGAAGACTTGATAGACGATCCATAGTCATGGTGTTTTGAAGACTTTTGAACTCTGATGAAGTTGAAGCAAGAACCTAGAGAAGATGCAACGTCATACCTCAAGAGGTTCCACACTCATCCAGGTTTCACTCCATTCGCATCTCTACCATTGAGTTTCCCACGTGCTCTCCTAGCATGGGGACTCAATTTTTCTAACGGAAACACCTCTGTTGTTGCAAGACGTTATGGATGGATAGCTTCTCTACTACGATATTTTATCAAGTGGATGAATCTGGTTTCTCTCCAGATTGAGCATCACACTAGAATACTCATTATTGAGATGATGTTCAATCATGACGAGCAACACCTTGGGTATTTCTATCTAACCCTATAGGTATGCTCACATGTTCCATACAATCATTGTAAGAAAGCACCAACGCGTGCACACATATGAAATGCTAATGAAGTGCAAAGATGAAGGAAAATCCGAACCAACAGAAGACATTAAGGGCTCAAGACAATCAAGCCTAACGTCTTTCGTGTAGGAGATTTGGTCATGAAAGCAATAAAGTGCAACCGCCACTCTATGACAAGCTCTGATTGGGAAGAACCATTTATGGTCAAATATCACTTCATTAGCACCAACACCATTGTTCCGGAGAGATGATAAATATCCTGACGACTATATACACCGATTTCGGACCCAGTCGATCAGAATGTAACTGAACTACGATCGGTATATCTTCATTATGCTTATGACAAGACTTCTGCAGATACGACGTCATTCATCCATGGACGTCATAAATACTTTTAACATATATCTTCCTGTTGAAAGAATGAACACCTCTGGGATGCACTTGGGGACTTGATATTGTTGGGAAGATAAATCCATGTCAATTAATGTGACCCACATATCAAGTCATTGAAACCTGATGTGACGTCATCAATGGAACCTCTACATCACAACCTCCGCACGACTGAGAAACTTCCTATCCTCACCGATCACATCCATAGTGGAGATTGTATCGTTGCTGCTACTATCTTTCGCAACAACATCCATTCCATGACGAAGCTATTTCACATCAAAGTCATAATATGCAACGAGTCCAGGGGATCACTGAATGAGCATCAGAGATAAGATTGTCACCATGCATCAACAGTGGTCTCTGGAGTAACACCAACCATGGTCTTAGCATCAACAATGATCTCTGGAGCAACACCAGTCGTGGTCTCAGTATCAACAATGTTCTCAATAGCAATGTCCTCATGATCAGCTTCATCAATCATTCGTTCCCTATCACCTGAACTTGGGAATTGTTACTCGTATATATTCTCTAAGCGCAAAGGATTCGTATCAAGACGAGTAGACGTGAAAATATGTTAATATAAACTCTTCTCAAATCTTCCACAACGTACGAGCACAAGTCAAAATCTTCTACAAGATGTTCCCATGAACTCTACAGATGAGATACAACACACTTCATGTCATTGATTCATAAAAACGTGCCAATTGGTGAAGAGTTGGACAATGAAATATGTTTGTATATGTCTTAGATACAAAATGCCAAAAGGGTGCATCAATCGGACATACGAGCAGAGAGATATTGCTTCTACACTCAAGTCCATGGAAGTTGAAAATTTGCACGGGATTATATATTGTAAATGTGCACGCATGGTTGACTGACCTAGACAACTCCAAATCAAGTGATTCTTTTTATATGTGATAGTTTAGTCTCTTATGTTCAAAAGTTAGGGCCAAGTACCGAATTTCAGCATCATATGAAGTTTTTATAGCTTCCATAGTGAACGACATGCAAGCAGAAATTTCCAGACGGGATTCATAACCTTCACATTCGATTGATGTCCACCTAGGTCTTTCTACCAAGTCCTTCACCTAGGAATCTCTACGTAGGCCCATCTAGGTCTTTCTACCAAGTCCTTTACCTTTCTTGATAGAGGGAGGAAAGGAGAAAGAGAAAGAACGAAAAGGGAGTTGATAATAGTGGGGAATGATGGTCCACTGACCATGACGATCTGCTTCACAGTCCAAGAGCACATAACTGACACTGGGATCGTCTACGCCAACCATCCATCACAATGATATGCTACAACTAAAACGCACCAACATGGTCTTTCCATATTCACTCTTGAGAGCAACCTCATCATTGTCCCATGACCAATAAAGTTCCAGAAGTGATGTTTCTAAAACTCACATAAAAAAATATGGTACTGCAAGCACCAGATTCATGCGTCAAACAAGAGGTTCAGAGCACAAGTAAAACGATGACATCAAATTCCTTCATCAAGCATTCAAGATACTAGTAGATGGTCCAAAGACCTAAAAAGACGTTATTGCATGAAGCTCGTCAGACACAATTTTGCACTATCCTATACAAAGTCGTAAGATGGGAACAATTGATAATTGATGTATGGATGAGTTATATACCAAACTCTTCATGTCCTCTACAACATATTAAAATTTCACATCAATCGGATAAGTAAGCTAATAGATATGATCGCAACGGTAAACTAAGTCAGAGCTGAAAAAAATCTTGAATTATTTCTAACTTCTGTCTATTTCATCTTAATGAGGCCATGTATGAACTCAAAACTCAAATCCATACACGTGAGGAGATATCCCATATCCTGGGCATGAAATGTTTTTGGTAGATCATCAAAAAATGGACTCCGTGTGAAAATTTTACAGCGTTTTTAACACATACCTAATCTCTGAATTTTCTGACGACGAATTATGACAAAATTCCTCATTCATCCATATGGATTCTCGTTCATTCAACCATAAATTGAAAAATTCATACTACTATGGAGATTATATAGGATGAAGGTTTACTTGGGTCATTATCCAAATTATTTGGAGGATTAGAATCGCCATCATTATCATCATTCCCTTCTTTCAATTGAGGATCATGTTGACTTCCTCTTTCGTCCTCCGAGGATGATTGATGCTATCATCTCTTTGATTCTCAAGTGAAGTCTCCTCTTAAAAGAAGCAACAACAAAAAAACAATAGGAATTGGTTGCCCAGTTGTGGTGAATCGAAGACCCTCAATGCTTGACGGAGCCAAACCTTGGAGTTAAGGATTTCCTCTTTGGAGTAACGTACTTGTGCTTATACAGGGGTTAATTTTGGTCCCTCCATCATGTAAATCAGCCACGCTTCACCAAGATATGCTCTCCATACGATGCCTCATCATTGTACGAACATTACTACATCAATTATCGCTCCTTCAATGATCAATTCGACATCATTGGAGCGTCACCAAATCAGAATCTCTGGTAATATCTAACGACTAAGCTCATTTATTTTGTTTCGATGATGTTAAAAAATTATCATTTAATGCTTACTGCGACACATTATTATACCTCATTGTAGATAGTGAGTTTTTGACAAGGGCTAAAATTATACAATTTCCCTTTGCTAAGTAACATGAATATATACATGTGCATATTTACACGCATATGCTTAATGTAGAATACTGTGTTTCTACTTATATTCCGCGAGTATATTAAGAATGCAGGTTCTTTCTAAACATTCCAAATTATCCTTGTAGCCTTCTCAATACTCATAATATTCATGCCATGTCGAACTAGTCTCAAGTCGCATAAATTCCACAACTGAATTCCTTGAACTTGCCTCAAATGAGCATTCATGTTCTAGCAACATCCGTTAAACTCGAGAATAGCTAATGCTTAAACCATGAAATAGATTATAGCTCAACGCTTCATTCGCAACGAATGCTTCACAAATTGCTCTTTTGAGCCCAAATATGCTATTCTAGCACTTTGCTTAAATATAAGCGACAAATAATGTGCGACTCCTCTTGGATACGTCATAACTAAGAAACAATGCCATAAAATATGCATTGAATCTCTGAGCTAGGCTAACCCTATCCTTTTTTCATGTTAACACCAAGTTAGCGCTAGCTATTTGGCTTAACTCCACATTGGCACCAATTAGCTCTAATAGCGCTAAAAGCGCTAACTTTCCTGGCTCTTTAGCGCTTGAGAAGTGCTAACTAACCAAAAATGGTCTTAACTAGCATATTTTAGCCTAATAAGGACTCGCCAACGCATCGCCACCTTGGCACCTCAACCTTAGCACTAAAAGTGCTAACCCTGATTATAGTGTTAAAAACGGTAACTCTTCAAGCCTAGATGCCAAGTGATACGTGTCGTTTGCATACAAATAAATTAAGATATTTCCCACTATTACTAATAAGTAATATAGCGGTAGTAAGGATTGTTCCCACAAGGAGATGTGAATTATTATTTGTCTTTGAATTCTTATGTAACCAAGGGGGATTGGAGAATTACTAATCGAAATATACTAATTAAAATAAAATAAATAAAGGTTGAGATTAAGGTGAAAAATATTGATTAGGGGTTTCATCTTCCATCACCAAACAAGATCTTCAATCGATTAGAGATAATGTTCAATCCTTCTCATATCAATAACCCTAAAGCATCTTATCGCAGGCTTACTCCGACAAAACTCCTTGTATCATCAAAGGCGCAAAAGCCACTCTTTGAATCCTTCTCAATGAATAACTTGGCGTAAGATCCACTTAAGTTTAACCTAATGAAAGCAATAATCTTTGTGATTTGACGTTATTCAAAGCAATTCGGTGCAAGAGCCACGCAGATTTAACTTAGGTTAAGCTTCTACAAATAATCGCATGGAAACATCCCATCGTTAACAACTATTTTGTGTTACTTGTGATTAGAGTTATTCAACAGTTACGGATCTCAAACCCTAGTCTAACTTTAGATATGAATAATCATTCGATTTGCAACTTAAACGAGCAAGTCTTTAATCATACATGGCGATATAAACAGTAGAACATAAGCGATAAAAGAGATCATTAATATTAAAACTCATCCTCCAAATTTATTTACATGTCTAGGATTTCCAACTACATCCCCAACCAATAGAACAAAGTTACTTACTCATGGATTTACTAAAACTCATGGAAAATGTACAAAGAAGAAGAATGGTTTCCCCCTAAGGGGAAAAACCCTAGGCTTTTGATGTAGAAGATGTGATATGAGATGTAGAAGATAAGATATTACTTAAAAGATATAAGATGATTTGTTTGAGCCTTAAATGTCTTATTTTATATCCTTCAATACTTGGCTCTCAATTTTCCTCTTTCTAGGGTTTAGAATCCTTCTGGGACCGTGTTTTATTGAGTTAGAAGTCAATTTCGTGTCCAAATATGTCCCAGGTCGGTGTCAGGTTCGGCTGATTTGATTGGAACACTTTATATCCGAACATTCTCATGTAGACTCTTCGAAAATATTGATTTTTATGCTCCAGGTTCGGCTGATTGTTGTTGAGCATTTATCAGCCGAACTTCTCTTTGTAGACTCAATTCTTCAAAGCTTGTTTTTTCCCATAACTTCTTCATACGATGTCGGAATGACCTCACTATTTTTGCATTGACTTCGTCTTTCAATTTCCTTCAACATAGAGTGAAGAAATATTGGATTTGAATAATTTATATTTATCCTTGATCTTCTATCATTTGTAGCACTTTATTCCTTGTTTATTTCGTGGTCTAATGAACTCCTTTCTTCTTCTTTGGTTGAATCCACTTCAAAACTCCTAAAAACTCAAAAAAAAAACAAAAAAAAAACATAATGATATAAAAAATAACAAGAAATAAAATAATTAGAGTATCAAACTAATGCAAATAATGCACCTATCACCAAGACCGACTCGTCCCTAGTGGCCAAACGCTCCACAAAGCTTAAGCGTCTCCAAGGACGTATCCCAAGTGGAGAAGTTACAACTCCTATAGTCGGTTCAGGTAATACTGGTGGTGGTGGTTCTGAAAACACCCTTATTTCTATAGAACCTCCCCATATCGATTATACTATTACACCTCCTCTCGGTGATGAAACCGCTGAAGACACCAAGAATATTTAAAATCCTATCAACATTTCTGAACTGATGAAAAGGAAGGAACTTTTTGCCATAAATCAGGTGGATATGGATACTACTCAGAAAGATGTACTCGTTTGTCTCAAGACCCTGACAGAACAACTCTCTCAGGAATGACGTCATCGCCTGACGGAGCAGACCAGGACCAACTTTGCAGCGACTGCTGATGCTGAAACACCTGGGGCTCAAAAATACAAAGTAGTCCATATCATTCCTTATCGACCACCATAGAGGTACCTTTGCAAGAATGGTACTCAAACCGTAGTCTCCATATCGTTCCAACACACCCTTTTCCTACAAAGGGTGCAAGGCCATTAAAGCCCATGGTGAATGCCTTTGACTAGCATACCATTCCAACTTACCCTCATTATACCAAGGGTTGAAGGCTATACAAGCTAATGGGGATGCCTTTGGAAAACATCACGTAATTTCGCTTCATTGTCCATGCCTAACTCATGCCTTGGACCAACACCTAGGCTATTTCAAGCCTAAGATTTCGCTTTCAATTTTAGTTCGAACATGCGCTGGAGCCTGCACTTATCTTATTCTTGCCAAGAGTGCAACATCCAGGCACATGCCATTCCATGCCTCGAAGGTACCAAGGAAATATGAACAATCCATTAAATGGAAGTGCAACTACCTCATCAAGTGTGGCAACAATCATCTCTTGCTTAGCATTGTCGAGTCAGATGATATGAGTTACCATAATGTCGCAATCATCTCCCAAATTAGATGATATGAGTGACAAGGTGTTGCACCTCAATGCATTGTATTGCGGCTGCCTACGTACACAACCCGTACCTTGATGGGATCAAGCATGACCGTAGTTCATCAAAGGGTCAATTCGAAAGGGACAAGCAACTTAAGCCTATTAAGGAAAAGCCAACTTCGATTCCAACTTCATTGCAAGACCAAAGGCCAAGCAAAGCCTAGTCCGTGTAGGACAAAGTGCTTTCGCAAGGTATGCACTAGCTTTGTGCATAACTATCGTTATTTATTATTCAAATATGTATTCTCAAGTACGTAGCACGATCGAAAGATGTTTTCGCATAATTCAAGCTTCATCGGCTAAGCTACAAGCATGCTTATGCATCAAGTATGCTCCAATGTATAGGCTACTTCGTATATCTAAATGTGCATTACCCCTCATGCACATTCAAGCTTCATCGGTTAAGCTACAAGCATATTGATGCATATGCATCAAGTATGCTCAAACGTATAGGCTACTTCATATATCTACATGTGCATTACCCCTAATGCACATTCCAAAAAGTCTCCCTCCCTATATATTTTTTATTCGCATTTCTACAAATAAATATTAGAATGGTAAGGGTCATCCATCGACTGCAAGGCTGAAAATGAAGATTGCTTGCCAAAGCCGAGCATTCTTTGCTCGATGATGCATTATTGATAATGCATCATGGCATAATAGTGCCCTTGCACTATGATGTATTTATCGAATAACGACATTGGCTCGGTGATGCATTGAATCATGCATCACGGTATAATAGTTCCTTAGCACTATGATGCTCTCACTTACCTAACTTTGGATCGGTAATGCATTGGGTCATGCATAACGGCATAATAGTTCCTTAGCACTATGATGCTCTCACTTACACAACTTCGGATCGGTGATCCATTGGATCATGCATCACGGCATAATAGTGCCTTAGCACTATGATGCTCTCACTTAAGCAACTTCGGATCGGTGATGCATTGGATCATGCATCACGGCATAATAGTGCCTTAACACTATAATGCTCCAACTTATGCAACTTCGACTTCGTAGTGCATTGGATCATGCATCACGGCATAATAGTGCATTTGCATTATGATGCTCTCACTTACGCAACTTCGGCTTGGTGATGCATTGAATCATGCATCACGGCATAATAGTGCCTTAGCACTATAATTCTCCAACTTATGCAACTTCGGCTTGGTGATACATTGGGTCATGCATCACGACATAATAATGCATTTGCACTATGATGCTCTCACTTACGCAACTTAGGCCCGGTGATGCATTGAATCATGCATCACGGTATAATAGTTCCTTAGCACTATGATGCTCCAACGTATGCAACTTCGGCTTGGGTGATGCATTGGATCATGCGTCACGGCATAATAGTGCATTTGCATTATGATGCTCTCACTTATGCAACTTAGGCTCGGTAATGCATTGGATCATGCATCACGGAATAATAGTGCCTTAGCACTATAATGCTCCAACTTATGCAACTTCGACTTGGTGATGCATTGGATCATGCATCACGGTATAATAATGAATTTGCACTATGATGCTCTTACTTATGCAACTTAGGCTCGGTGATGCATTCAATCATGCATCACGGCATAATAGTGCCTTAGCACTATAATGCTCCAACTTATGCAACTTCGTCTTAGTGATGCATTGGATCATGCATCACGGCATAATAGTGCATTTGCACTATGATGCTCTCACTTACGCAACTTAGGCTCGATGATGCATTGAATCATGCATTACGGCATAATAGTTCCTTAGCAATATGATGCTCCAACTTATGCACCTTCGGCTTGGTGATGCATTGGATCATGCATCACGGCATAATAGTACATTTGCACTATGATGATCTCACTTACGCAACTTAGGCTCGGTGATGCATTGAATCATGCATTACGGCATAATAGTGCCTTAGCACTATGATGCCTCCTCGAATACGCATCACGCGTAATAGGGCCTTAACACTATAATTCAAGGTCAAGGCATCCACACCCTCATGCATATATGGTAAGCTTCTTCCATATACTTGTATACAACTCGGCATAAGTGGATAGAGCGGCAAAACCTCCAACATGCAAGTACCTGGGAAGAGTCCTGCTCGGGCAAAAGTCAACATCAATACCTGCATTAGGATACTCGACGCAAGCACTATGGTCAATAAGCATAAAACTAATCATACATACTCATAAAAATCATATACAATCATTAAAAAGTCTTATTCAATGGATTATATGTGCTGGAACAATCACAAGACGTTTTACAAAAAACGTCTCATAAGCAATTTTCACTACTTCTTGTAAAACCCTGGAGCTGACAACAATTAGTGATGAATATGGGCATGGTTCTTATATAAAAAATTTATTATTGAAGTCTACTACAACTTGTCAAAATTTTATGTTAATCGAACAAGCGAGCTAAGAGATATGGCAAAAACGGCTAGCAGAGTCAACTCTGAAAACTGTCAGGATTTTCCTGGATACTTCCTGAGTTCTACTGTTCAGTATTTTTGACGCTCCAAACAATCTCAAAACATTGATTTCTTCCTAGTGGTTTGTAGTAAAAAAAATTTAATAAGGATGTAAGGGTCAATCATCCAAAAAGGAGATCGTATGAAGATTCTATGGCGTTTTTCCAAGCGCTATATTTCTGAAATTTTCTGACGACGAAAATTTTACGAATACTCAGCGAATTTCAAGCATAATTATACTTATATAAGGAATTCAAAGGGTTTACATTGATTATTACTATTTCAGGGAGGGTAGAACTTACTTGAGGAAGATCCAAATTGGTGGAAGAGTCCAGCACTATTTCACTTCCATTGTTTACTTCATTGGATTCAGGGTTTTCATGAATTTCCTCCGTACGAGATGTTTCTTCGAGCTCCTCTTTCACGGATTCATGCCCTTTTACCATGCTTTTAGTGTCTCCCGAAGCCTCATGAGCGTCACCAGAGACAACACAAACACTTGTACTCACATGCTATATCAAGATAAGAATATATATATATATGTATACACGAGAATTTAGAATGACAGGTGGAACACTTACATTCTTGCGAGGACCGCTCTTACTTCCGGGAAGGATCATCTTTGGTCCTTGCCTTACATACTGGAAACTATTCGCAGCAACAGAAGCAACGTTCATCTGAGGGCGAATAACACGAGTCTAGCAGAAAGAATGAAAGATAAGAATCATAAAAGTCGCGTTTCTGGAATTAAGAAGTCACATAAAAGACCCTTACCTCATGGGATGCGTCAATAATTATCTTCCCTTTTTCCTTAAATAAACTATGCAAATTGAGATTCCGAGCTTTGTCTTCCTTACAAGGGGCGCCAATCATCAGTGGAGGTCTCAATAGGAATTATTTGAAGCGTCTCCTATCATTATTCCAGAAATGCGCATACATGGCTACGAGGAATGATTATTCCCTTAGAAAGAAAAACACCCAAATTCTTCTTCAAATTTGTAATAGAAGGAGCTATACTGTGACTACGAGGTACTTCTTGATCAAAATTCATCTGACGAGGCGCATGATCGATGTTGTATGCTTGCACCGAATAGCCTTATGAACAAAGAGCAATGATATAACTTGGGGTGGAGCTGTTCATGAATGCATTCTGTCTAGAAGAAAAGGCATTAGATTGCCTCTTTGGACCTAACCAAAGAACCACCTCGACCTCTACAGCAAAAGTAGTTGATGAAAGTATATTCCAATGCTCAGAATCCCAAGGCCTAAACTTCACCTCGCTCTGGATATCTATCAAATAAGTCGAATCTACAGAGGTAATATTCCTTCTATACCAATGACGGATCCTTGCATATTCAATGGATCCCCGCAAATTCAGAGACTTCGACAAGGGCGCATATTTGTGGAAATGTTCCCATAACCATGCTTGGATAAACATGGTATGAACACAAGAATAAATCTTCAAGAACCCGTTAGAAGTCTTCATAACACGAGCCAATGAATCTAAATGAGAATAAAAAGAACCGAGAAACAATTTACCAAGAGGGAGACATTCACCACCAGCAAGTGCTACCGCCATAGGGATAACGGGAAGCTTCAAATTGCCAACAAGGAAGTCTTCAAATACATCTCTAGATAGCCAGAGTGTCAGAAACGCCGCAATGGTCAAAGGGTCACCAAGAGTGGGATCGTTCGCATCTTCCTCACCATTCCACCAATGATTAATCTACTTTATATAATACGCACCATTTGTACCTCTACCTTGTTGGATTTCTTTTATCTTCCTCTTATTGATGGTGGGTTTTTGACAAAGGAGAAAATTGTAATAACGCTTTTGCCTTCTGCAAAAAAATTGAGAAGGGATATTTAGCTCCTGGTTAAAATAGCCCTGAAGCTCTATCATCACTTTCGCCTAGATGCATAAGCATGAAATAAATATAAATTTCTGATCAAGCATCAGAATTATAAATATTACTTCTACTTATATCCAACATTCTGCAAGAAAATTGAGAAAGGATATTCAGCTCTTGGCTAAATTAGCCCCGTAGCTCTTTTGCATATATCTGCACCATGGAAATTTCAGAGCTATAATCAATTAAATTCTCATTATTTCATGTGCATCCATGCGAACTACTTGTATAAAACAGAACGTACTAGTTATACAAAATTACGAACATTCAGAATAGAGTAAATGCCATAGTTTAATGAAAACGCTAATTAGATACATATAATCTAAATTGCAGAGTCACATCTAGCATAATTTCAAGTTGCAAACTTCCACGACTGAATCTCTTGAAGATGTTTTGTATGCACTGCACAAAAGTTAAGCATAAATCCTAACAATTAAATCTCACAAGAATGAGAAACCCTAAGTAGGCCATAGTCATGGTCAGTACAGGCATTAGTAAGCCCTAGACATGCTCCTAGCACGAACGCGTCAAACTAATAAGACAACAAAGTAAGCAAATTCATGAAAAGCCACACTAGAAGCCAGCAAAGTCACGCAGAAGTGCTAGCAGAGGCGCTAGTAGGAACTCCAACGCAGCAGTGCTAGCCGCAGAGCTAGCGCTGCGCCACTCCTACCGCGTCACATTGCTGCCACACCACGCTCTAATACTGTTATCGTGTCACTCCCTATTGCTCGTACCAGCAACATTCTTCGTCGCTAGTATCAATACCTAAGCTATCGTCATGATAAATTGTCATAAAATCTTCTAACAACAATATTGTACAAAGAAGACTCATGTTTCTGAAGCCCTAAACTCCTACGAGACATCAAATCATAATATATGGGGGGATTAAACATGGGATTTTGGTATGGTGGTTACAGCAACATGGGCGTAGCAACACCCCATGACAAGGAAGTTACAAAGTAAGTGGTAATGGTTGAAGCGGTTGAAGAGATGATGGAGTAATGATCTGGAAGTTTCCAGAAACTTACCAGGACAAAGTGTACGGTTGCTCCCACAACCTCCATCTCTCCATCTGCCCACTACCTCCACTACTTTACAAGGAAAGTGTGTGATCACATTAACTATAAATAGGTTGTTTAGCCCATTTCAAACACAAAACAAAGAACAGATAGAAAATCATTCTCACAAGCTTTGTTATTCTTCACCTCTACACACCATTCAACACACACAAATTCCTTCAACTTTCTTTGCTTCCCTCCCCTAGGATCAACCCATCTCCTCTTTTGTAACCGAAGAAAAACGTAGACAGACATTCTTCTTGTTTGGGTTCGTTTTATACAATTTTGATCCTCGAACTTAAAAAGTATTTCAATAGTATATTGTTTTCCCTAGGAGAAATTTTTAGGTACAAACAATTGGCAACCATAGCGGGAGCTCAACCTCTCGGTAACAAAAGTCAGTTCTCTCACTCATCAAGATGGTTGGCATTAAGTCAGATTCAGTTACAACCAATTCCAATATTTCCCATATCAATATCAATGGTGATGCTCACAGATCCTCTTCAATAGTCAATGACACCACCAACCTGCATCTCACCAACGACACCATCAAAGTAGCCGAAGCCCCAATTACTCTGGACGAGTTGATGCGAAGATAAGAATCTCAGGAAAGGATTTTATCAAGACTCGAAGATGAGGTAAGTGCTCTGTTCTCTTCCCTCGTCAAATTAATATAAGAAGTAGGGTGTCGTAGCGGTTTTGAATGAGGCTCAGGCTCTAAAAAACCAAGGATAGATTTCTCGACTGGTGATTTTCCACCTCACAATATTGAGTGCTTCACGCCTACGAAAAAACCCGTGGATCAAGAAGCCGTGTTTTTTATTCAAAGCATGTGCGAGCTTCTTCGTTTTTCCAAGGATCAACGTGTCAACACCTTTGCTGCTCCCAACCGCATAGTCGTGAACACACACCTAATACCATTACCAATGGAAATAGAAACTTTTATTTCAGATAGCCCAACTATAAATAGCATCACCTTTACCAAGGAGGACATGATGGCCGGAGAAGGTCACAATCGAGCTTTGTACGTCACTGCTCATGTCAGAGAGGCCGAATTCAAGAGGGATATCATTGACATATTGATGTGATTTTAATATAGTGGTAAAAAGAGGTTCGATTCTCAGACTTGTGAAGATTTAATTTCAAACCTAATTTTAATTAAAGAAAATAAAATAGATTAAAATAAAGATGACTTTTTTAAAAATATGGGGAAGAACTAGGATTCAGGATTCCACTTTTAACCAATAAATCAAGTGATAGTAATTTTAATCATGCAATTAAAACATTTTAATTTGATTCTAAAGCATTGCAAAAATATATTTTCAAAACAACAACTGTATAACACAAGCATGGAGCATCTAGGGACCTAATCCAAGGCATGCACCATCTAACGGAATCACAATTGCTTAATAAAAATCTTTTAAATCAATTTTCAATCAAGGCAATTAATCATAAATAAATTGCATAAATAAATTAATTAAATACATACCACTTAATTATTAGAGAAAAAGCTTCATTCGTCATCCCAGTGATGGTGATTAGCTCATTGTAGAGAAAACACACTCAAAATAATCTTTCATTGCTCAAAAAGTGTTTACAAAGGCTAAAAAGAAGTAACACAACCGATTTGATATGCTTATAAGCGTTACAGTGAGGTGGTTCAGCGTGTTACAGGAGAGAGAAAATGGAACAGGAGAAAAGATCGAACGTAAAGTGTAGTAGAAGAGCAACTGTTGAAGCAGCTTAATAAACGACCGTTCCAGCGACACTATCAGTGAAAGTTTAGTGCAGCCTTATGTTCTTCGTACTCTTCTCTACAGCAGCAGGAGCGTTTTCTTCCTGAAATTTTCCGGTGGTCTCTGCTCTGATTTTTCTTCGTTTATCTTGCTATTTATAGGCTTATATAACCCTAATACATCATCCTTAACCGATTAGGATGTAAAGAACAATCCAAATCCAACTCTAATTACGTGTTTAATCCAAAACAGGAACAACTTCCTTTTCCGACTGTAACTAGGATTTTCCACCATTTTTTCCGGCGTGAATTACTCATACTTGACGTGTTTGATCTTCTTTTAGTTTCTTCTTTACTTGGGTAGCTTGAAATCATCCAACAATTCCTTAAAACTCGGTTCATACCAATCAGCAGAATTTTTCTCACGTAAGTAACTTTCCCACCATTTTCTTGTATTCGAATTTGAATGAAGGGTGCCCTTAACAACTGTCTGGGTGCATTTAATAATATAGTGGGTGCCTTTATCATTTTTTGAGCCGATTTTTCCGCAAATGTTTATTTCTCAAAAATACCTACAAAGACATAAAAAGCCATAATAAATACAAAAATGAACACTATCAAAATGGAAAATCGAGTGTAATTTAGACACAAAAATGTGTCTATCACATATGAGGAGATGTCAATATCATTACACTTAAGATACTCAAAGTTGCGCAGGTTCCATAGAGCCAGATCATACAACATCCTATAGTAATAAAGGATTTCGAAGGTAACTGCACTAATTCATATGGCCATGTTTATTTGAATTTACAGGTTGGTCCCATTGTTTCTAAGGTGAAATTCCATGTCATCACGAAAGAACCCGAATACCATATGACATGGGGCGCCCATGGCAACAGGACAACAAAGTTGTTCCTTCCACCTACCATCAATGTATGAAAGCAGTACTTGACGGGAAAATCATACACATAATAGCATCGCCATCACCCTACACTCCAATATATGATGCTGAGTTCTTCAAACCAGAGGATGGTATCGTTGAACCATCCAACAAGGTATACACCACGTTGTTACCTGACTGGGCATCGATAATAGACGAACCATCAACCTATACTGCAAAAACCGGATCACAAGGAGTGACTGCCAGATCCCCTGAGTGGCATTATGGGATATCCAACGCCACAAATCCTCAACTTTCTAAGAAAGGCCACAGTTTCATAACCAGCTGCCACAACAAGGGAAGAATAGTCTACCTTCGCAACCCCTGTTAGCAATTAGCAACGGAAGCATGCGAAAAGTCTTCCTTCCACAGATATGCATCCATAGTGAAGAGAAATATCATGAAGAGGTCCAGGAAGCACCGCGACAATTACAAGACGGTACAAACGCTACATCTAACACACTTGAGACCATCAATTTATGAGCGAAAGAGAATTTGCGATCAGTTTCAATCAGATCATCCTTGTCACCAGAAGAAAAAGAAGGGCTTGTCAATATGCTCAAGGAATATCAAGAAGTTTTCGCCTGGACTTATGAAGAAATGCCCGGGTTGGATTAACACTGGTCACTCATCACTTACACGTCGCTCCTGACGCCAAGCCAGTCAACAACAGCTTAGAAAATTCAGACATGGAGTTGAGGAATTCAGAAGTTGCTGGCAACAGGCTTCATCAAACCAATCCAACATCCCATGTGGTTGTCCAATGTTGTCCCCATCAAGAAGAAGAATGGACAAATGTCTAGACTTCAGGAACCTGAACAAATCCTTCCCCAAGGATGACTTTCCACTCCTAAACATTGACATGCTCGTAGATGTTACCAGTAGGCATGGCATGTTTCATTCATGGATGGCTCTAGTAGTTACAATCAAATAAAGATCTACGAGTATGATGCTGAGAAAACCACGTTTCGAACTCCTATCAACAACTTCTATTATATATTAATTCCTCTCAGATTGAAGAATGCCGACGCTACTTACTAGAGATCCATGACAACAATTTTCCACGACATGATGCACAAACAAGTGGAAGACTATGTCGACGACGTGGTGGTGAAATCAAAAACCAGAGCATCCCATGTAGATGTCCTACGCCAAGTCTTCGAGAAATATCGTGAATATCATTTGAAGATGAACCCTCTGAAGTGCGCCTTTTGTGTATCCTCTGGGAAATTTCTGGGATTTTAGGTGACATTAAAAGGAATCAAGGTGGACCCAACCAAGACACAAGCTATCACCACCATGCCACCACCACGCACCGTGGGGGAACTTAAAAGCTTCATGGGAAAGGTTTCATATATTCGACGCTTTATTCCTGTATTAGATCAATTTATTACTTCATTTACGCCCATGCTGAAGAAAGAGGCGAGTTTTGTATGGTCATCTACGTAATAGAAGGTATTCCACCAAATTCAACAGTTGCTTCCATCACCATCCGTTATGAAATCTCCAGCTCCGGGAAAACCACTACTCCTCTACACAGCCTTTAGTGAAATGACCATAGAAGCCATGTTGGCTCAAGAGGATGACATGGGGACCGAATACCCTATCTACTATCTCAGTCGTACATTACGGGATGCAGAACTGAGATATCCCAAGGTCGGAATAGCATGCATATCCTTGGTGCATGTCATTCAGAAGTTTTGGCATTATTTACTGGCGAATAGATTAATATTGATGGCTAAGGATGACCCCAGAAAATTCTTGCTATCAAAGCATGCTCTCATATGATGAGCGGAAAAGTGGTTGTTACAAATGTCAGAGTGCGACATATCATGTGTAACACCAAAATCGATAAAGGGACAAGCAGTGCAGATATACTTGCAGCTTTTCCAGGGGAAGATGATACTACAACTCATGAAGACATACCTGAAGAATTCCCAGACATCTCACTCTTTGAAGAAGAAGCTTGGTTATTGTACTTTAACGGCTCCGCTACACCAACCAACAATACTGGAGGAGTCGGTGTTGTGCTAGTTTTGCCAACCGACGAAGTATTCTTATATTCATTCAATTTGAACTATAAATGCACCAACAATTATGTCGAGTATGAAGCTGTCCTGCTGGGACTATCACTATCCAAGCAAGCTGGAGAAACACGTCTCTAAATTAGATGAGACTTGAAGTTACTCGTAACCAAATGAATGGTGTATATTCTCTCAAGGAAGTGACACTAGCCCCGTATAGGGCTGAAACACAAAATATTTTAACTCACTTTGCTAAGGAAGCAATCATACATACGGGGCGCACCAACAACAGACATGTCGATTTCCTGGAAACTCTAGCCTCGAAACTACAATTCGAAGACTCGGAGGGAACACTTACTGTGCAAAGACGTACCATGCCTTAGACATGGATGGACAAGCCTGATAAAGAACAAACCAATGACTGGAGGACGCATATCATCCAAGAGCTTATCAATTCGCATATCCAAGGGAAGGTCAGTCTTAAAGACGTGAAGCATTTTTTCTTATTACATGGAGTATTATATCATAGAAACCCAGATGGCTCTCTGTCGAGATGTTTGGGAGATGATGAAGCACAAGGGAAACTTAATCAAGTACAACGCAAGATGTGTGGTCAGACACTAGTCGTAACCCTGTATAGACGTCTCCAACGTCTTGGGTACTGCTGGACCACCATGGAGGCTCAATCCTGATTATTGCATGGGTCTTGCTCCAATTCTCAAATCACGCTCCAATAATCAGATGTACTGACGATACATAATGTTGGGGATTGGCGGGACCCATATATCAAATACCTTTGAGAAAGTATCCTATCTTAGGAAAAGTGGGAAGCAGCATACATGATCCGGAAAGATAAAAGATTTGTCTTTAATTAAGGAATACTCTACCGATAGAGTTTTGGTGGAGATTTGTTGCGATGTATGGCAGAAGAAGAAATTCAAATTATTCTAAAAGTAATGCACGAAAGGGAGCACCAGGTGGTCGGTTGTCAATCAACCAAAATAATTCAGGTTCTTACTTCACTAATATAGATTAGAGTATAGCAATAAGAACAAGTTCGTTCCCACGAAGAGGCAGGTGATTGTTAATTACTTTCGATTACTTATGTAAACAGGGGGGGGGGGCGCCCCCCCGGGGTTGTGATTATAACTAAATTATACTAAAGTAAATAGATTAAAACAAATATCAGAGATAAAGAACATTGGTTAGAGAGTTCATCTTTCATCTTACAACATGTTATCAATCAAATCATACTCAACATTCATACACTCTCAATATCAATAAGCCTAAAGTATCCTATCGCAGGCTTACTCCGGCAAAACTCTTATTATCATCAAAGGCGCAAAACGCCACTCTTTGAATCCTTTTCACCGAATAACTTGACGCAAGAGCCACTCAAGTTTAACCCAATGAAAGCAATGGCCTTTGTGAGTTGAGGTTATTCTAAGCAATCCTGCGCAAGTGCCACTCGGATTTAACCTAGGTCACGCTTTTACACATAATTACATGGCAACATCCCGTCATTAACAATTATGTTATACTACTGGTAACAAGGGTTTTTCGACAATTCTGGATCTCAAACCCTAGTTTAGTTATAGATGTCAATGCATGCTCATCTAATTTTAAACAAACAAGCAATCCATCATACATGGCGTTATAAATAGTAGAACATGAGCGATATTGAAGAGATTATGAACATATGAGAATAATCCATTCAATTAATAAACATGTTTTCCAACTTAGGACTACATCCCTAACCAATAAGAAAGGTTTAGTTCATCATGGATTTCTCAAAATCCATGGAAAATAATTAAGAAAACAAGTAAATCAAACCCGAGAAGTCGTGACGATCGATCGCCACTCCAAGGTGTTTCTGTCCGCCCAGGCCCTTTCTTTCTTTCTGTTCCAGTATCTCTGTATGTGAAACCCTGTATATATCTTCGTACCCGTGAAAGGGTATCTCTGTGTGTATCCGGGTATGTTTACGTGAGTGGGGATGAGCTCCTATCTATGAGTAATCTATTTAACATAGGTCAAGCTTCTACATGCAATTATATGAAGGTTTTGAGTACAGTCGTTAATCACGCTATACTACCTGCAACTGGGTCTATCGACTATTTCGTATCTCCAAACCCTAGTTTAGATTTAAATATAAATATGTATTTATTTAGTATGCATCTTCAACAAACACACATCAAATCATACATGGCGATATTAAAAGTAGAACATGAACGATAAAAAATATATAATGAAAATTAAAAACTAACCATCCAGATCGATTCCCATGTTTAGAACTTCCGATTACATCTCCAACCAATAGAAGAATCAGCTTTCATGGGTTTACTAAAATCCATGAAAAATATATAAGAAAGGAATAAAGGAGAAAAAGAAGAAAAAATATCCTAGTTCCCCCATTTAAAGGGGTAAACCAAAATTTGCTCTCTTATCTGTGGAGAAGTTTTTGCAGAAAGTTGTATCTAGGCTCCCCTTTATATAGGCTTTAGTAACCTCCTCTTGATGTTTATCCAACTAGGAAACCTAATCTCATTAAACTCTTCCACCTCCTTTTGATCCTTATCCAACTAGAAGACTTAACCTCCTCAAAAACCAACAAAAACCCTATTTCACGTCAAATGCGAGCCAAAGCGCTTCCCTTATTCTTCTTCCCGCGTAAGCCCAATAGGGCCAACAGATACCAAATCCAAGTTGGTTTCACGGTTTTTCCCATAACTTTTTCATACGAACTCGGAATGACCTCATTCTTTTTGCGTTGGCTTCTCCTTTCAATTATCTACTGCAAAAAGAATGAAGTCATTCTGAGTTCGTATGAAGAAGTTATGAGAAAAACCGTGAAACTAACTTGGATTTGTTATTTGTTGGGACTTATTGGGCCTGCGCGGGAAGAGAAATAAGAGAAGCGTTTTTTGCTCGCCTTTGACGTGAAAATTACGATTTTTGTTGGTTTTTGAGAAGGTTAAGTCTCCTAATTGGATAAGGATCAAAAGGAGGTTACCAAAGCCTATATAAAGGGGAGCCTAGATACAATTTTCTAGACAACTTCACACAGATAGAAAACTAGGGTTTAGTTTTGCTTTTCAAAAACATTTTATGATTTTCTTTAATATTTTAATGGCTTTTAAGAAAGCTATGTCTAGCTAAACCAAACCAATGGGACAATGGAGGAAGCCATATTTCATGAATGAATGGTAACTATTTTTGATTCTTAATGACTTTTGCATTGCTTTTTAATTGATTTATGATTTTTCTTAATTAGTTGTGATTTTGTTTGATGGTGTATGCTAGGACTTAAGAGATTTTGATGCATCATGCTTGTTATTTACAATTAATGTTTAGAAATCTATTTTTTCCATAGAAAAAAGTCAATAAAAGAGTTATAATTGTTAGAGAATCATTGTAGAAATCATTCAGAAATGATTTTGGTGGAATCCTGAGTTCCAATTCTTCCCAATATTGTTAAAATCTTTTACTTACTTTCTAGTTTAAAAACAAAATTATGTCTAAAACGAATTTTCACAAGTCCCAGCAAACGAACTATTTTTACCACTTTTCTGAAACGATCAAGTTTTTGGCGCCGCTGCCGGGGACTTGTTTTTAGATTTGTTTTTAGTTTTTTTAGGTTAGTTAGTTTAATTAGATTTTTATTTTTATTTTTATTTTTATTTGTTCTATTTTATGTTTTTGGGTATCTTCTTTGCATTACAGGTTTTGGATCAAAAACAAATTGGAACCAAAGATTATATTGATTGATTAAAGACTTGGATTCAAGGATAAATCAAAAAGAACGGAAAAAGAAGACAATATTTTTAGTTAATTTTTTAGGGTTTTATTAATTTTTATTTTTAGAAATTTTATTAGGAAATCCTTTATTATTTTTGTAATTTTTCTTTTATTTTTGGACTTTTTCTTTGGACTTTATTTCTTTGGGACACTTTGGAATTTATTATTTTTAAACCCTACGGAAGGTAATTAAATATAAACTGCAACAGGGAAGGACGACAATTACGATATTGTCTCATCCCCTCTGGTTCATACACTGACATAGGAGTCGGTGGCCTGATCCCGTCTGGTACGGGAGTTAGTGGCCCGAGTCGAGTTCAAAGGTTCATCGCCCGTCTGGTACGGGAGTTGAGGACCTGAATACAGATTTACTTTTCTAGTAAAGGGCAAGACCTGACCATACAAGATAAGGACTCGGATTTCATCACCGTTTCCTTCTTGCCCGCTTTAGGAACATCAAACGCAAACCTAAGCCTTAAAATTTGACTAGAAATAGACCAATAGTGTAACGAGCTTATTGGAAAGTCATTCAAAAGGACTGTATTGGTTACTCTGTTAGCCTAACTCAAAGTTCAGGAAGATTATTTGAAGTAAATTCAAGCCGCCTTGTAACCCAAGGAAACGTTGCCAAAGAGGAAGGGTTATCAAAGCTCCGTAGAGATTATCCTGTTTCTATTCGACTTAATCTAATTCGGATCATTCTAAGAGATTTGATAAAATTATAACTAGTTGCCTTATGGAAGAATAGAAGTTGGTCTAGAAACAATCTAAGTGGAGCCATCATGAATTTTGTTTGTTAGATTCAGTAGGTTTGATTTGGTTGAGTCAGCCTTGTTTGTGTTTGTTTAGAACCCCCTTCATGTTAGGATTTATTTTCTTATATTTTTTGTAAATATATTAGGAAGTTTTTATCATAAATTGTCGAACTGGTTTTATGAGGACCAATACAATAAATATCCGACTGAATTGCAAATAAACATTATCCGTACTATCAACATAGTGTGGATAGTAGTCAGGACCACCAGCAACCTTTTGGAGGTTATTGCTGATACCAGGGTGATCCCAATTACTATTCATATATACACCCGTCATATGAACATGAAAATGAGCAAAATTTGAGTTTTTTGTCTTGGAGGGATGCCCTAAAGCATGTGCGATCTAGTCCTTATAATGAACCTATTATGCCTCTAGAGGAATCATTGAAGCAGTTGCGATCTAGTACTCATCATGAACGTATTATGCATCTAGAAGAATCACTCAAGAAGATATCTGAGATGACACATAAGTTTGAATTAAGTGTGATAGGAACAAATAGTAGTCCAACTCTTTCACTAGAAGAATCACACGAGCAGTTGCGATCTAGTACTCCTTATGATCAATTTGTTTCTCTATAGGAATCCCTCAAGCAGTTAACTGAGAATACAAATAGGTTCTTATTACATTGGGGGGAACAATTAGTAGTCCAACTCTTTCTCTAGACGAATCCCTCAAGCAGTTGACTGGGAATACAAATAGATTTGCATTAAGTGTGAACAAAAGTCTTGCAAAGAATAATATTGCTCAAAATGATCTAAAAATCCAATATAGTGCTACCCTTGATATTTGTTCACCTAGTCAAGAGGAAGAGGATAGAATTGGTAACACTACTCATTTAGACGAGGTTCAAACATCTTCATATTATTATGATGATGAGAATAGTATTGATGAAGAACTTGAAATATACAGGAAGAGTGATCAATATATTGTCACTCCAATTGTGTTTCATGATGATAATGTTATGTCTGGTTCAAATCCAAATAATTTTAATGATTATTTACCTATTTAAAAGGAAGAGGATTTGACTAGAGATACCATTGTTTAGACGATGTAGAATTTTCTTGTTTTGTAGCAGATAATGGTTTAGAGGAACGGGTTTATCCTAAGAATACTGTTTTAGAGTCCAACGATTTAGAAACAATAGTCTTAGATAACAAAGATAGACTCGTAGAGATTTTAAATATGAGTGAGGATGCACCACCATATTATAACATAGAAGAAGCAATTGACTATTTTCGGGAATCTGACAATCTAGAAATTAGGGAAATTGTGACTAGTCTATCTAAAGACACTGAAAACTCTAAGTCTTGGGGGTAACTATAATTCTCCCTGTGTTTTACCTTTAACTCTTAGAAAGGTCCCTAACTTGGGACTTGACATATGAACCTCTACCATTTTACAAAATCATCTTCAAACTAGATTCCCTGAGCATGTTGATATCCAGAAAGAAGTTCAGTTGTTAGAAACCCATCCTCGGGTCGATGTGTTTTACCTAGGAATTAATAACAAGATTCACTTTGTTTTCCCACCAAGAAAATTTCTTCCAATTGTGGGAACGTATGAATTTCAAATATGTCAGTTATTAAGTTTTGAGACTAAGCCTAATTACTTTAGGAAATTAGAATCGACACATTTTCTTAAGAATGACCACCACCTTCATAGTAGTCAATTGTGTGAGTCAAATATGATTGACTTTGAGGATCCACAATCATTCAAGTTATTATTATGTGCTTCTAAGTTCTTAACTGAGATATTTCATACTTTACAACCTGATCCTGTTGATCCTGCCTGCGAGGAAATCCAGCCCATGAAAATATTTTATTTGGACCCTTTGATAGAGCCTGAAACTGAACCACAACTAGATGTAGTTGTCTTAAACAAAAAACTAGATAAGGGTGTGCTTGGTTTGTTTATTTTTCTTGGAATTTTGCAGTTTCCTTTTATTTGTGATAACACTATTTGATTCAGATGACCCACAGTTGTCCCGGCTATTGCTATATGATTTTATGAGGTGACTAATTCTTTTGCAAAGTCTGGATGAAGACTTTAAACTTAGCACTTCTTGGGAGGTAACACATGCTCATGTAACACGGTAATATATTTCCTTAACTCATTTCCTTCGGTTGGTAACAGTTTTTACTTGTTCATGTATTTAATCATTCATCTTTAGAACATTGAGGATAATGTTAGATTTAAGTTTGGGGGTAAGGGAGAAACTTTAATGAAATACGAAACTCCAAAGTCTAGAAACCAATGAACAATTCAGAATGACACTAACCATTCTAGGTAGATGGAAACTTAGCTCCTTTTCTATAGGATTTGGTGTTCCAAGTTAAATGGTATATTCATAAAAGGACATAGTTCAGGTGTTAGAAATAACATGATAGTTGTCACCATATCTCGGAGTTTATCTCAACCATATCACTTTCTGTTTTTATTTTTATAATTTTTGTGTTTCTCTAAGTGATTTGGTGGGGCACTAGTATCGAATTGTTATCGCCGCCAGGATTGAGTGGAGTTTTAGATCAAGCCCATTATTTTTTATTCATGGAAAAAAAATCTAGTATTGAAACTTTGATAGCAATATGTATGTGTTCTCCCTGTCTCCGTCGCCTAAGCAAGCGTGGAATGCAGGATCCATGAGAACTATCATGTAAGATGCTGATAAGGATCATAAGCTTGGATTCATTTGATCCAATCATGTTGTCAGTACGTTTAAATAATAGATAATTATTTTATTTTCAATAAATCGATCGCTGGGAGCCTTGTATATACCAGCTAAGTCGATATTATTATAAGGATTAAGACCACTGGAAGTGTATCTCAATCCATTAGGATTCATCCTGGCACTGACCTTCAGATAGATATGGGAAACACCATTCACCTTAGTCAACATGCGCAAACTTCATTTTGTCTGTATCCATCTTCTAAATCTTTTCATGTGATTGTACTTTGATAGATTCTGAGTATCGTGGTTGAACGAATTTCTGAGTAGAGCTTTGTTTTCTTATGAATTTTACTATGCTTGAATAAAAACTCGTGTACAACAGTTGTACTCATATAGGGTAATGATTTCCATAGCCGAAGAATTTATTATGCCAACTAAATAGCTTGTTTTAGTATTTACCCTCAATCGTTCACAGGTAGCTAGGGTTTCGAGTAAAGATTTTATGGGTATACCTCTTGTAAATCCTCACGAGACTATATCTCGTCCTATACGGACACCTATGGGTTTAAAGGCTTGTTACACATGCTAAGTGTAACCGTATCCTAACGAAAATGAGTTGTATTTTACCCTAGGTTAGTTTAGGATATATAGTTTGCTCGTGGACTAGCAAAAGGCAAGTGTGTGGGAATTTGATAAGTGCAAAGTTTACATTTTTAAGTATCATTTCCTTATACTTATTTGCTAGATTTTGTGTGAATTACTGTGTATTATTATTACTTTTGTAGTTTATGTGTTTTATTAGGTTACATCTCTGGAAGAAGTGAAATTGAGCTCTATACGGATGAATTTCTAAAGACCCATTGGAACTCAGTCTATTCCAGTAGAGAATTGAAAGGCGAAGTCAACGCAGAAAGAATGAGGTCATTTCGAGTTTGTATGAAGAAGTTATGAGCAAACCGTGAAACCAAATTGGATTTGTTATTTGTTGGGCCTTATTGGTCCTGCGAGGGAAAAGAAATAAGAGAAGCGTTTTGGGCTCGCCTTTGACGTGAAAATTAGGGTTTTTGTTGGTTTTTGAGGAGGTTAAGTCTCCTAATTGGGTAAGGATCAAGAGGAGGTTACCAAAGCCTATATAAAGGGGAGCCTAGATACAATTTTCTAGACAACTTCTCACAGATAGAAAACTAGGGTTTAGTTTTGCTTTTTAAAAACAGTTTATGATTTTCTTTTAACATTTTAATGGCTTTTAAGAAAGCTATTTCTAGCTAAACCCAACCACTAGGAAAATGGAGGAAGCCATATTTCATGAATGAATGATAACTATTTTTGATTCTTAATGACTTTTGCATTGATTTTTAATTGATTTATGATTTTTTTTAATTAGTTGTGATTTTGTTTGATGGTGTATGCTGGTACGTAAGAGCTTTTGATGCGCCATGCTTGTGATTTACAGTTAATGTTTTATAAATCTACTTTGGCAAAGAAACAAAGTCAATAAAATAGTTATAATTTTAAAGAATCATTGTAGAAATCATTCAGAAGTTATTTTGATGGAATCCTGAGTTCCAGTTCTTCCCAATAGTATTAAATTTTTTTACTTATTTTCTAGTTTAAATCAAAATTAGTTCTAAAACGAATCTTCATAAGTCTCAGCGAACGAACTATTTTTACCACTTTTCTGAAACGATCAAAAGTTGTTTTCCTCTTGGCCGCGCCGAATTTTGCCTTTTCCCACCGGTATTAATTAGTATTTCAAGCAGGGAGAAAGGAGCCTACTATCCCCAACCAAATTTAACGCTAAGGGGTGCATATCTCAATATCCCAGAAGCTAAGTATATCTTCCTCTACTCTTAAAATCTAAATTATGCATATATAATTATTAAAAGCATAGTGTCACCATCTCGTGCTTACTGAGCAACATCATTGTTCCTCCCTAAGCAGGGGACTTAATGTAGATGGTGAGTTTTTGACAAGGGCTAAAATTGTAAAATTACTGTTTGCTAAGCAACAAGAATATATACATGTGTGTATTTACACGCATATGCTTAATATAGAATACTGTGTCTCTAATTATATTCTGCAAGTGAAATAAGAATACAGGTTCTTTCTAAACATTCTAAATTTGCCTTGTAGCCTTCTCAATACTCATAATATTCATGCCATGTCGAACTAGTCTCAAGTCGAATAAATTCCACAGCTGAATTCCTTGAACTTTCCTTGAATGAGCATTGATGTTCTAGCAACATCCGTTAAACTCGGGAATAGCTAATGCTTAAACCCTGAAATACATTATATCTTAATGCTTCATTCGCAACGAATGTTTATCAAATTGCTATTTTGATCCCAAATATGCTACTATATCACTTTGCTTAAATATAAGCCACAAATAACGCGTCACTCCTCTTGGATGCGCTACAACTAAGAAATAATGCCATAAAATACGCATTGAATCTATGAGCTAGGCTAACCCTAGATTTTTCTCATGTTAGAACCAAGTTAGCACTAGTTATTTGTCTTAGCTCCGCATTGGCACCAATTAGCCACAATAGCGCTAAAATCGCTAACTTTCCTAGCTCTTTAGCGCTAACTTTGCTGTCTCTAAACCCTAGCGCCTGAGAAGTGTTAACTAACCAAAAGTGGTCTTAACTAGCACATTTTAGCCTAATAAGGCCTCAGCCAATGCATCTCCACCTTGGCACCTCAACCTTATCCCTAAAAGTGCTAACCCTAATTATAAAACTAAAAGCTCTCTAAGACCGATGCGTCCCTAGTGGCCAAACGCGCCACAAAGCCTATGCGCCTCCAAGGACGCGATGCCCTTGGCCTTTCCTTGGCGCCCTTGACTCAGCGTCACTAACAAGCCCTAGCTGACATTCCCCCAAGAGACGGAAAAAGTTCCAGCGCGTCTTAGCCTTGGTGCCCTTGGCTTCTCCTCAGCATCTCAACTACTAGCGTGTCCCATGGTGGCCTATGCGCCCCTGGCCTCAACTTCTTTGCTCAAGCACGCCTCTAGCTTTCAAGCGCACCCTTAGCTAAGCCTTATGTGACGCTAAGCCAATGCGTCCCTCCAAAGCACGACGTCCCAGCTCCTTGGAGCCCCGGCTCCTTAGCGTCCAAGGCCTATGCGCTTTTATCCATAACGCATCTTAGTCTCTCATATGCAACCTAGCTCCTACGCGTCTTTATCCAAAGGCTAGCACGCCCCATGATAGCTAATATGTTTTTAACTTTTCTGGCATGCCCCATGGGGGACAATATGTCCTTAGCGTCCTCCATGACTTAGCCAATGAGTGTCAAGCTCTAGTAAGCCTCTTGGCCTAACATACTCATACTAAGCGATTTAGCCACAGGTACATTAATGTTAAAACCTTAGTGCTAATTATACGATTGAATTGATAACTTCGAACCTTCTTGGTATTAGTTTCCTAGCCTTAATACAATTAATATTTACCATAAGCCATGAATATTAGTCTCACTCCTGATACATTAACATATTAGATTTTTATATTAAAAGAGTTAGCACATCTCAGCCTCTCATATGCAACTTAGCTCCTATGCGTCTTTATCCAAAGGCTAGCACGCCCCATGATGGCTAATACGTTTTTAACTTTTCTGGCATGCCCCATGGGGGAAAATACGTCCTTAGCGTCCTCCACCAATGAGTGTCAAGCTCTAGTACGCCTCTTGGCCTAACATACTCATACTTAGCGACTTAGCCACAGGTACATTAATGCTATTAGTGTTAACTATACAATTGAAGTGATAACTTCGAACCTTCTTGGTATTAGTTTCCTAGCCTTAGTACAATTAATATTTACCATAAGCCATGAATATTAGTCTCACTCCTGAGATATTAACATATTAGCTTTTTATATTAAAAGAGTTAGCACAATCTTATTTGTGATACTTTCCTCAGAAATATGCATTTGTTCTCAATGTGGGTCCAACATTGATTCTTATACAAATCTTAATAGGTCTTCTTGCTTAAAGATCCCTGTATAATATTTGGCCTCAAATACCTCTCAGACTTACGATAAGTCGCTTCTGAGTTAATACTTAGCCACTAAATATGCCATGTTACTTCCAAGTAAGTATATGGCCACTGAACTTCCCAAACTCGACATTAATCAGTCTGACTATCAATCCAGTTTGTCTAACAAACTTGTCTCACTGACTTAGAAAGTCATTTGACTTTACTTGACTTAATCAAAACCATAGTGGCTTATGATTCCACTATCTCCACGAGATATCAAATAAAACATGGGGGGATTCTCATTGGGTATTTGTATGGCGGTCTACGGTATCGTGGATGGTGGTACCACCTCCACGAACAAGAAAGTAATGAGAAGTAGTCGGTTACAGAGCAGTTGAGAGGATGAGGAGTAGTGGTCAGACAGGTATTCCCTACTTTCCGGGAACTACCCCACTACGATATCCATATTCGTCACTTCTCCACCTCTCCCTAACTTCCACGATTTACGAGAAATCAGTGTATCTCCTATGAACTATAAATAGATGATTCTCATATACTCGAAACAAGACAAAAAGACAGACAAGATACTCAGTCTGAAGAAACATAACCTACAGAATTAGCGATTCCTCTCAGAGAATCCATTTTCTTCTTCATACTTTATCACACTGATATTTTCTCAACCTTCTTTCTTTCCCTCCCCTAATATCTACCCAAAACATTTCCATTTTTGTAATTGAATCAGGACGTAAATGGTCATTTCTTGGTTTAGGCTTGTCATATTCGAGCTTGATCTCTCGAACCTACCTGAAAGTATCATTTTCCAGTATATTTTTTTTCACCCTAAAAAACTCACTAAGCATGGGACTTAATGTAATTTTAACAAAGGATAAAATAGTAAAACGTCTCTATCCAACAGTAGAATCAAAGAAATAATATAGATTGGTCTATGCTATTGACCCGACATCAAAAGCATAAGATTCTTACTTCATATTCCGCAAGAGAATTAAAATATCGAACGCTTACTACAGGCATCTCACATTGTACTCTATCTAAAAATATACATATGATATTAGAGCCTCACCCGCCTGAGCTCTTAATATTCTACATACAACACTGTTACTGTGCTACTCAATGATTACTCCTCTACAATGATAGGGAATCTCCTAGATAAATTAATCACTAGTATAGAGCATCATTGTCCTCAAAGTATCAATGGTGTTGATTACAATTCTTTCACAGATGATCTCTAACTATACAAAATATGCATTCAGAACACCTCTTTGTTCCTTAGTGGATGCTAATGCTCTTAGATAGATTTCCTACTAGTATAGAGCAACTTAATTCCTCTTTATATTCTATGGTTGAATATTTAGATTAACTTTACATCAATACTCAAACTCTAATTGAATAACATTGATTATTCATACCGCATAACAAGCTGCGTACGGATGCACTAAGTCGAAACATCACATCTTCATTTAGGCACTAAGTTTCCGTCGCGCCAAATGCAAAGCTAAATCTCCAATAATGATTGGTCGAGATTAAACAATACACAATTTCAATATTGGTCGCATTAAAATCCCAATATTGGTTGAAATAAAACGAAACCCTAATATTGGTTTCTGATACAACGTCATATCACCTTGCAAAAACGTGACGATGGGTGTGGATGGAGCAAAATTTTGTAAACAACATATGTTACCCTATTTGTCCACTACAACATACTAAAAGGGTATTGTATTCTGAGTAACGGTGTAAGAGATACAGTATAAAACCTAGATGAACTACAAGTTGAAACCTGTCTGAATTTCATCTAGAGGGTTACTATTTGATCCATTTTAGTGACCGTAACAAGCTCAAAACCTAAATCCTTTTTTGCATACATGTATCCGGAAATTTTTTCGATTCCGAATTGGGGATGATCATCGAAAACGGACATCATTTGAAGAATCCACAGCGTTTTTACTAAAGGACGTCATGTCTGAAATTTTCATAAAAAGCCAAAACCAATGGGTGTAAATAACAATAATGCTCTTCAAAGCATAGCTCAAAGAGCATAGCTTTAAAAAGAAAAAAAAAAAGAAAGGAATTAAATAATAAGGAAAATAGGGAGATTTTTGGACCGACGCCAACCGGCCGGTCCCCACTCCCATATTTTCTCCAAAACTTTATTCTATTTTACTTTAGGGTTTCCTATTTCCATTGAAACTTTTATACTCTTTCTACCAAAGCCTAAACTCTCTTGCTTAAAAGACCATAGCTCTTCAGAACTATATAAAAAGGACATGGTACGCAAGCATAGTCCTACTGGCTATCAAATTCGTTCTTAATCCATAATTGGACCTACCTTTGACCGGTCCCACCACCTTGGTCGGCACTCCTTCTCTGGGATTCTCCCTCTTCTCTAAATGGTCTCTTCACTAGTCATTCATCTATTATTGGTCAGTCTTCCATTGGTTCATCTGACATTGGTTCATCTGCTATGATTTATTTTCCATATTAAGGTTTAATTCAATTAGTGTCGTTACCAATATTTAAAATAAACTCAATTTTGTCTTACTCCGACGAAACTAAATATTTTAAAATTGCTAGCACTCACTCGACTTGGTGCACGCACGACTTAGCGCTCGCGCGACTTATGGCTCGAACGACAAGCATCATTCGAGTATCATTGCTCCTCAACTGTCATGATGATACGACACAACTACTAATGTAACATCTTTTAGTCTCTCTGCATTTATGATCCATCAAGCATCACTGCTTGTTTCTGCATACAACTTATGCTTCATTTATCAACGAATCAACATGTTAGACTCATCAATATGCTAAGACTAGCATTTTAGCTAGGTCAATGACTGACCGATTAATATATGTCTACAAAGTAGACTCAACCATGCTCGAGACATCAATTATGTCATATGGGGGGATATTCACTAGGGTTTTGTTCTGGAGGCCTACAACACGTGTGGTGTAACAATACACCCACGACGAGAAAGTATAAATGTCGTGCTGGCAGTTGAAGAAGTGAAGGGAATAGTGGTTGCACAACTACCAAGTCCCACTCATACGACGGAGTCGGTTTTCACCATGATTTCCACTTCTCTGCTCTTCCACTTCTCTCCAATTGTCGCCACTTAAGAGATCAATGTGTTTACTTCTTCTGCTATAAATAGGTTCTTCAACCAATCGACACGGATAAGAGTTTCATTTTATAATAACTCAAAGGATCACAGATCTATCATTCGTATTTACAACAGTTCAAACATATACAATCATTGAGATTCAACCTCATTGATCTCAATACTCTCTTTGCTTCCCTCCCTAAAGATCAACCCTTCTCCTTCCTTTGTGACTGAAACGAAATTGGAATGATCATTTCTTGATTTAGGTTGATTTGGTACAGATTGATCTCTCAAATATTAAAAGTACTTATACAGTACAAATGTTTGATGTTTTAGCGATTTGGTGTTTAATCGAATGACTTGCTTCGACTGGCATAGCTTGATCTCTCATTGCTCTGACTAGCATTACCCTTCTTCAACATTTCAATTTTTATCCTCAAATCGTTTTTACCCACAAACACTCGTATACCCACATAAGAGACTTTGAAATGATTTATCACACAATTAGTTATCTCAATGTCTCCAAATATGTGCTTAGGTTGCGTTTATTTCCCTCTTCTCTTGATGATAAAGCCAAAGAATGGTATCATTTGATTCTTTCTAAAAAAATCACTATATGGGATGGTCTTGTAGAGGTTTTAGTCAAGAAGTTCTATCGACACCATAAGACTTCTACTGTTCGTCAGACTATTCAAACCTTAAGCAAAAATTAGGTGAAAACCTACACGATTATGTATAAAGGGAATTGTTATACCAGTGTCCATATCATGGATTTGAGAAAGCCCACATTGCCCAAATTTTATATGATGGCTTAGATGGTGAAACCTGTATGTAGGTAGAAACAATTAGTGATGGAGAATTCACCCATCAGAACCCAGATACCTGTTTTGACTCATTTATCGAGTTAGCTGAGAAAACTAGGCAATGGGATTCGATGGGAGAACCAAAAATATCTAGGAATCCTATCCATAGGTTCGACAGAGTTGATAATGGGTCAAATATCCTTAGGCGTCTAGAAGCCTTAGAAATGAATCAAGGGTCAAACCATGCTAAGTATGAAGAAAAATCCCATGCTCTTTATACCAACTCTAGGTTTGAAAACCATCAGAAATTTGACCCATATTCAGAAACCTACAACCCTGTTTGGAGAAACCATCCTAATATTTCTTGGTCTAAGGGAGAGATTCAAGGTCAGTCTAGTAATTCTCAGGCTCCCCCAAGTTTTGGATATACTAAGATTCCTTCGGGTCCATCCCAGTTTCATAACCCGTCTGATAAGAAAATCTTGAGTTTAGAAGGATATCCCACCATGTTAGCTCTGAACACTAATAAGTTTCAAAAATCGTTTGAACAAAGTTCATAAGAAAATAAAAAGATGGTTCAAGCTAACTCTCAGGCTATTTCCGAGCTAAAAATCCAGGTTAGTCGTATTAATGAGTCTTTGAAAGAAAAAGGTAGGTTTTCTAGTCAGACACAACCCAATCCTAGAGGAGCTCATGAAGTATCTTCTGGAGAGAAACTGTTCAATCATGTGAACTCTGTTACAACCCTTAGTAGTGGTCGAGTGGTAAACAATAAAGTAACCATTCCCGATATTGGACATATTATAGTTCGCCCTTCTGAGCCAGTAACTGAAGAGAATGATAAAGTATCTAAAGAGTCCAATGCGGTTCCCACTAAGACCAGTTTAGTGCCCAGATCCCCATTCCCACAACTTCTAGTTCTAACAAAGAAGAAATCAAATTTTAATGATATATTGGAGATTGTTAAGCAACTCAACATCAATCTTCCTTTATTAGATGCAATTAGGCACATTCCTACTTATGCCAAGTTCCTTAAGGATCTTTGTACTCGAAAGCGAAAGCTTAGTGTACAGAAGAAGGCCTTTTTAGCTAGTCATGTAAGTTCAATTATCAGAACAACACAACTCCTGAGTACAAAGACCAAGTTTCCCCTACCATTTCTTGCATAATAGGTAACTACTGTGTTGAGAAAGCATTACTTGACTTAAGAGCCAATTGTGAACTTACTTTTGTCCATGTGTACCTTCATCTAGGACTTGGTCACTTAAAACCTAACCAGATGACACTTCAGTTAGCTGATAGGTCTGTGATAATTTCTCGTGGTATTGTCGAGGACGTTCTTATTGAGGTCGATAGGTTTATTTATCCTTTGGATTTTGTTATCCTAGATACCCAACTTTTCCCTAACCCAGAAAACCAGATACCTTTGATATTAGTTTGCCCATTTTTAGCTACATCTAATGCGATCATTAACTGTCGAAATGGTATTATGAATTATCTTTTGGTAATATTACTATTGAACTGAATATTTTCAATATTAGTAAGCAACCCCCTGAACTAGATGACACATGCATCGAAAAGGTTAACATGATAGGAACATTAGTTCAGGAGACATTACCAAACATCTTAATCGAAGATCCATTAAAGAGTTGTCTATCCCGTTTTAGCTTAGATTTTGATGATGATGACATTATTGATCAAGTGAATGCTCTGTTAGACTCTACCCCTGTGTTAGATACTAATAGATGAAAGCTAAGTTTGAACCACTACCAGTTTCTAATTCTACCTTAATTTATTTTTTAGAAGAGCCTCCTAAGTTGTACCTCAAACCAACGCCAAATACTTTAAAGTATGTGTTTTTAGGCCCATCTGAGACTTTGCCTGTGATTGTAGCATCCGACTTGGATAGTAATTAGGGAAAGTAGGATAATGACAATACTTCGAGACAATAAGGAAGCTTTAGGGTGGACCTTAGCATACATTAAGGGTATAATTCCTACTGTTTGTATGCATCAGATTCATTTACAGGATGACAACAAACCTTCTAGGGAGATGCAACGTCGACTAAACCATCACATGAAAGAAGTAGTTCGAACTGAGGTGCTTAAGTTGTTGATGCGGGTATTATTGCCCCATTTCATACAGTAAGTGGGTCAGACCCGTTCAGGTTGTTCAAGAAATCAGGTACCATTGTTGTCCAGAATGATAACAATGAGTCAATCCCAACCTGAGTGACCACGGGTTGGCGTCTGTCTATTGATTGTAGAAAATTAAACAAGGTCACTAGGAAGGATCGTTTTCCCCTTCCTTTCATCGACCAAATGCTAGAGCTATTATTGGTGTGTCGGAAAATCGACTTTTTTTTACCGCAAGCGCATAGTGTCGAAAGATGTAGACAAGAGAAAATAAGGTTCGTTCCCACGAGGAGTGTGTATTACTTATACTAATTAATTCAAATAACTTTCAGGTCAAACGATGTTTTTCCAATTTTTATAAAGAATTAAACAAATGAATAAATTAAAAATATTTTAAGGAAGATTGAAATCAATAATAGAAAAGTGTTAAGGTTTCGGGAATCCTTTGTAGGTTAGGGTTTACTTGTGTTCATCACAAAGGGTATCGATTTTACTCGTGCAAAATAGCAAATCTGGCTACTAATACAAGGAAGATATTTCGTTTAGGAATTGAAGAATAAAATTTCAAAAAAGAACTATTTCCTCTCAACCTAAGGTAGAATTTCGAAGTACTAAGTATACGTGGCATAAATAGTCAAAGAATATTCATAAAATGATTATCGTGAAAGGGTCAACGAGTTCTTCCACTAATTAAACGATGAACTATACGTGGCATAGAACATGAAAAATCATCGAGAAAGTAAAACATTGAAAGAGAGACAAAACATTTACATTAAGCTATAGTTGAAAACCCTAGTTTTGAAACACAAGAAAATCTATCTCTACAAAAGATTTAGCTACACATAGCTTTCTTAAAAGCCATTAAGATTGATTAAGAAAATATTCTATCTGTGAGAAGTTGTGTTGAAAATTGTATCTAGGCTCCCCTTTATATAGGCTTTGGTAACCTCCTATTGATCCTTATCCAACTAGGAAACCTAATCTCATTAAACTTTTCTACTTTCTTTTGATTCCTTGTCCAATTAGGAGACTTAACCTCCTCAAAAACCAACAAAAACCTTATTTTTCACGTCAAAGGAGAGCCCAAAACGCTTCCCTTATTTCTCTTCCCGCGCAGGCCCAATAAGGCCCAACAGATACCAAATCCAAGTTGGTTTCACGGTTTTGCTCATAATTTCTTCATACGAACTCTGAATGACCTTATTCTATCGACGTTGGCTTCGTAATTCAATTCTATATAATATGGTGACAAGAAATCCTGGATTTGGATAAGTTCCAGCTGATCTTGAGTCTTTATTCCTTTGTATCACTTCTTTTCTTGCACAATTAAGTGTTAATTCATTTCTTCTGGACGATTCCACTTAATAAAAGATAAATAAACAAAAACAAACGTAATATAAAATAATTCACATGAAATATAGCAAATAAGTGCATGAAATTGACACTCTAAACATGTAAAATATGCACTTATCAAATACCCCCACACTTAGCTTTTACTAGTCCTCGAGCACACTACAAATCTAAACTAACGTAAACTACAACAACTCCTTTTCGTTGAGGACACGGTCACACTTAGCATGTGTAACAAGACTTTAAACCCCTAGGTGTCCCTAGTGGACGAGTTATAGTCTCGTGAGGGTTTACAAGAGGTATACTCACAAAACCTAAGTTCCAACTTTCAAATATTCCAGAGCACATGGATCCAAAGAGCTAAGAGGATATAAAGTTTCTACACCCTAATAATAAGAAGTTAGATGTATCAAAGAACATTATTCTCATGCTTAACTCTTGAGTTAAGAGAAAACCACCATATGAAAGAATTCTGGATCGAGAACGACCGAATGTTTTTGCCTCACCAATAGGGTTTTATGAATTTGACACTCAAAAGATGCACTTTATGGTTCTCATGTGTGCAGGAAGGAATGAAGATAGACATCATACACACGTTGGATGGTGGGAAGGAAAAGGAACCTTCTGAATTATATCTGAATATCTAATAGAAACATGGGACGAAAAATACTTGTTTTCAGATGATCTCTACGAAAGGAAATCAACCACTATGCGAGGATGGGCACACTCACTCACCTTCTCATCCAATCTACAATCCACTATGTGATGATCTCTTCACAACTCGTATTGTCTCGGTATCATAAACTTCATAAAAATCCACTTCTTTTGATTTTTCCGCTCTTGTACTTAGTCTTCAACATATATATAGTTCTGCTCATTGTATTGTTGCTTTTAAACCTTGAATATCTTCAATTTTCCTTTAAATTTATGATGTTCCACTTGTTGATGATGATATGTTTCATGGATTTATTTTTGTCAAAGAGAATGGTGTCAACTGCAAACAAGACTACAAGATAGAGTTAGCAATTCTTATGACACCCTCGTGATTGATAGAAATAGCACCAAGAGATCAAAAAGTAGTGCTGAAATGGTGCGAGGTTGGGTAGCTCATCATTCTACCCGGAATTTGCGCAGATGAAACACTCTAAATGGGAAATTAAAGGTTTGGTGCCTCACTCAGGGTATTGAATGATCAACTTCTCTAATACTAAACTCTCTACCGGCGGTTTAAGTCCGTTTTTGTCATCTCTAGCCTCTCAAAAACTAAGAAACCCGAATGTAGTTCTCTAATACTTCTAAGTTCAGTTATTTCGGTAAGAACTTTGTATGTAAACATAGATAGAAGTATACTAAGTGACTCTAAAATATCTAAAAGTTGGAGGTTTCATACAAATAGTTACAAGAAAGTTGAAAAAAAAAATTCCTAAAAGTGAATACTTAAGAACTCTATATGCTTAACACTCTCCCACACTTAAACTTTACATTGTCCTCAATGTAAATTGAATCATCCAATGTAGAAATCAAGATGGAAAATTCTAAAATGATATAAAACAAGCAATCAAAAACTAAAAATATAAGGTGAAGGAAACAAATCTTATGGGTTGACTCCCATGAAGCGAATGATACTTGTTTCCCTGCTAACACCGTAATTAATCTCAGATAAAAAGATAATGGTACCAAAAAGTCAGCTGCCAAGCATAAATATAAAGTCTGAAAAGTTGGGGATCATCCCAATATATAAGTTTTGCTACAAATATGAACCTGCAAACATTAGATTGATTAGTACCAATAAAGTTAAATAAAGTGAATTCAACCCTAAGGTTCAAAAGAGCAACATACTGACTTTCACACTCATTCATAGTAACACAAAGTAAATTACACTCACGAATTGTAAATAAGGATTGTTGAGATATTTCAACACTTTTTGTGTACCCTAAATCAGGTTCTAAGTCCGCGGAAATAACTTCCATGGTTGTGTTACCTTCATCAACCATTCGAATACGCAATGCATTGACAATGTCAATAAGCATCGGATCATCGGAATCTGCAAATTGAGCTAAACATACATCTAGTGGTTCAATTTCAGCAAAATCAATAGTTTGTCCAACATCAAGCTCCTCATCATTCATACAAGCATTTATAAAACCATTATATGGATCAGTGAGACAATCGTTCAATGCAACATAATTTTCAGGAGTAATTGGATAATTATCATCTTCTTCTAGGTGACCGGTAGGAATCTTAGAATTTACATGAGTAAAAAGTGTATCAATTTGGACATCCACTGTCTCTGAGTCGTTAAACTCGACAATAGTATCCCCTGTATAAACAGGTTCTCCTAAATCATCATCATCATCTGAAAAAATAGTGTCTCTAATCCAAACATTATCCTTTTGGATAGGCGTATCACCATTAATATGATCGTGAGTTGGACAAGATATAATAGATTCAAATATCACAACAGTGTCATCATTCCTATAATCACAAGTGTCAAATTCATCATCATTCTCAAAACACACATATTCATCATCACTATCATGGGTAAGAGAAAAATAAAAATTTGAAGCATTATATGAACGAGGACGACGTTCCTCTGCTCTCTGAATGTATTTATCAATTGAAGTATTAAATGACTCTTCTTTCTATTCCCTCTTGGAACGATTCCAAAATGCAATAAAAGAAGCCAAATCATCGGGATCCATAATTCCAAGCAAAATTTACCCAATAACTCACCTTGCAAAAGCTTTGCGAGAATATCAAATATTTACTTACTTTTCACCCGTAAATAATTCCAATGACGCTCTTCAAACTAAGAATGGTACCAGACGGAAAACTTGGAAAGGAATTCTAAACAATCACAAGCAAGGCTGACTTAACCAAATCAAACCTATTGAATCTAGAAAACAAAAGCATGATGGCTCCACTTAGATTGTTTCTAGACCAGTTTTTATTCTTTCAAAAGGCAACTAGTTACAGTTTTAGCAAACCTCTTAGAACAATCTAAATTAGATTAAGTCGAATAGAAAAAGGATAAGCTCTAATGAGATTTGATAACCCTGTCTCTTTGGCAATTCCTTGGGTTACAAGGCGTCTCGAATCTTCTTAAAATAATCTTCCTGAACTTTGAGTTAGGCTAACAGAGTAAACAATTCAGTCCTTTTGAATGATTTTCCTATAAGCTCGTTACCCTATCGGTCTCTTTCTAATCAAAATTTTAAGCTTAGGTTCGTGTTTGATAACGTGTTCCTAAAAAGGACAAGAAGGAAACGGTGATGAAATATGAGTCCTTATCTTATATGGCCATTCATTGCCCTTTACTAGAAAAATAAATCCGTATTCAACTCCTCAGCATATATGCATTACAAAGGCGTCCAGAAAACCCACTGACAGGGGATTCGTGGGTGGTTAGAGTCTTACCTCCCGCACCAGACAGGCGATGAACCGTTGAACTCGACTCGGGCCACTGACTCTTGTTTTAGTGTACGAACCCAAGGGGCTGAGACAATATCGTAATTGTCTACGGTTTAATAATAAAAACAATGTCCAAAAATATCCAAAAAGAAAATTACAAAAACAATTAAAGATTTTCTATTATTATTTTTCTAAATTAAAATAACAAATAAAAACCCTAAAAAGTAAAAATTAAATAAAAATAAACTTTCTGTCTTCTTTTTCGTTCTTTTAGCTTTAACTTTACTCCAAGTGTTTTAATCACCAAAATATTTGGCTCAATTTCTTTTCGTTTTCGTTCCAAACCTGTAGCAAAAGAGAAATACTCAAAAATGTAAAATAGAACAAAATAATAAAAATCTAAAAATTAAACTAAAAATAAAATTAAACTAAAAATCTAACCTAAAAACAATTTCCCGGCAGCGGCACCAAAAACTTGGTGCGTCGGAAAACCGACTTTGTTTTACCGCAAGCGCACAGCGTCGAAAGATGTAGACAAGAGCAAATACGGTTTGTTCCCACGAGGAGTGTGTATTACTTATACTAATTAATTCAAGTAACTTTCAGGTCAAAAGATTTTTTTTCGATTTTTGTAAAGAATTAAACTAATAAATGAATTAAAACTATTTAAGGAAGATTGAAATCAATAATAGAAAAGTGTTAAGGTTTCGGGAATCCGTTGTAGGTTAGGGTTTACTTGCGTTCATCACAAAGGGTATCGATTTTACTCGTGCAAAATAGCAAATATGGCTACTAATACACGGAAGATATTTCGTTTAAGAATCGAAGAAAAGAATTTTCAAAAAGAATTGTTTGTTCTCAACCTAATGTAGAATTTCGAAGTACTAAGCATATGTGGCATTAATAGTCAAAGAATATTCATAGTATGATTATCGTGAAAGGGTCAACGAGTTCTTCTACTAATCAAACGATAAACTATACGTGGCATAGAACATGAAAAATCATCGAGAAAGTAAAACATTGAAAGAGAGACAAAACATTTACATTAAGCTTTTATAGTTGAAAACCCTAGTTTTGAAACACAAGAAAATCTATCTCTACAAAAGATTTAGCTACACATAGCTTTCTTAAAAGCCATTAAAATTGATTAAGAAAATATTCTATCTGTGAGAAGTTGTGTTGAAAATTGTATCAAGGCTCCCCTTTATATAAGCTTTGGTAACCTCCTCTTGATCCTTATCCAACTTGGAAACCTAATCCCATTAAACTTTTCCACTTTCTTTTGAGTCCTTATCCAATTATGAGACTTAACCTCCTTAAAAACCAACAAAAACTCTAATTTTTACGTCAAAGGAGAGCCCAAAACGCT
Organism: Papaver californicum; assembly: GCA_023531435.1. Classification (NCBI taxonomy): domain Eukaryota; kingdom Viridiplantae; phylum Streptophyta; class Magnoliopsida; order Ranunculales; family Papaveraceae; genus Papaver; species Papaver californicum. The sequence continues at coordinate 6,723,310 of JAJJMC010014297.1, read as the reverse complement.
TCCCTTATTTCTCTTCCCGCGCAGGCCCAATAAGGCCCAACAGATATCAAATCCAAGTTGGTTTCACGGTTTTGCTCATAATTTCTTCATACGAACTCGGAATGACCTTATTCTTTCGACGTTGGCTTCGTAATTCAATTCTACATAATATGGTGACAAGAAATCCTGGATTTGGATAAGTTCCATCTGATATTGAGTCTTTATTCCTTTGTATCACTTATTTTCTTGCACAATTAAGTAATTCAGTTCTTCTGGACGATTCCACCTAATAAAAGATAATTAAAAAAAAAACATAGTATACAATAATTCACATAAAATCTAGAAAATAAGTGCATGAAATTGACATTCTAAATATGTAAAATATGCACTTATCAATTATCTGGACATAGTTATTATTGTTTGTTAGATGGCTACTCTGGTTATAATCAGATTGTTATAGCCCCATAAGACCAAGATAAAACGACTTTTATCTATCTCTTTGGTACCTTTGCTTATAGATGCATTCCCTTCGAGTTGTATAATGCGCCTGCTACTTTTCAGCGTTACATGATAAACATATTTTCTGACATGGTAGAACGGTTTTTAGAGGTCTTTGTGGATGATTTTTCAGTATTTGGTTCATCTTTTGATGAGTTCTTGCATCATTTGACATTAGTGTTGACTAGGTGTAAGGAAAAGAATTTAGTGCTTAATTGGGAGAAATGTCATTTCATGGTTCGATGAGGAATTTCTTTAGAGCATATCGTATCTTCTAAAGGTATAGAGGTAGACAAATCCAAAGTTGACCTTATTAAGAATTTACAGGTTCACAAAACCGTAAGAGATATTCAGTCGTTCTTAGGGCATACATGTTTTTTTCGTCGATTCATTAAGGATTTTTTCTTGATTTATAGACCTCTTTGCAATTTGCTTGCAAAAGATGTTAAGTTTGTTGTTGATTATGCTTGTTTAGAAGATTTCGAGAAACTTAAGACTTTGCTCACTACCGTCCCCATAGACCAGGAACCTAACTGGAACCTACCCTTTGAGATCATGTTTGATGCTTCAGATTATGCCATTGGTGTTCTTTTAGGTCAGCGGGAAAACAAATTATTGCATTGATTTACTATGCCAACAAAACCCTAAATGATGCCCAGCTAAATTATACTACCACAAAGAAGGAATTGTTAGCCATTTTTTTGCCCTGGATAAGTTTAGATCCTATGTTTTAGGTTCTAAAGTTATAGTCTTTACTGGTCATGCTGATTTAAAGTATTTTCAGTCTAAGAAGGATACTAAACCTAGATTGATTAGATGGGTCGTTTTTTTACAAAAAAATTTCTCTAGAAATTAGAGATAAAAAGGGTGCATAAAATATAGTAACAGACCACTTGTCTAGGCTTGTTGTGGATTTCCCTAAGGATTCCCCTCATGTAAGAGATAGTTTCATGATAAACAACTTTTCTTTGTTTCCCAATTACCTTGGTTTACGAATATAGTGAATTATCTTGTTACTGGTCGAATGCCTCAACATTGGGGTAAACAAGATCGTTCTAGGTTTTTAGCCGAGCTAAAAAAAAATTGGGACGATCCTTATCTGTTTTAAGTATTGTCCAAATCATATTATTATGATGTGTACCTGAGAGTGACCAGACCAGTATTATTTCCTTTGATCATGATCATGCTTGTGGGTTCACTTTAGTGCTAAGTAGACTGATATGTGTCGTGGGTGCAATCAAATTAGTGATCTTATTTCCATTCAATTAAAGAATAATATAATAAAGTCAAGTTCATTACCACGAGGAGTGAGGTCTTTCAGTTGTTTAAAGTGTCACAATGGGGGGTTTGTTTTAGGATTTTAGCAAAGTAACTAAGAAAGAAATTAAAAGTAATTAGGTTATACAAAATGGAGAGAGATATGATTGAGGATCCTTCCTCGTTACTAAACATTCATCAAATTAGTATACTCATCTATTTATTGTTAATCACCAGTTATCACCAACTGTAAAATAACAATAAGCTCTGTTACCCCAAAAATTCCTTGTATCACTCACTGGATACGGAAGCGCTCGACTACCAGATTCTATTCGTCTGAGCCATCCAGAATAAGCTTTCAAGGTGTAACTCAATCGAATGCTTTAGGTTTTGTGAATTTAGGTTGATCCTAGCATCAAACACATAAGCTCGGTCTGCTTAGTAGTGTTGTCCTTACACGCAATTGCTCCACAAAATCACTTAGTAAGGTCTCGCGTTCTCTACTTGTATAGGAGATGTTCGTTTATTACACGTATCTCACAACTCTCTATTAGCTTTAGATTAATTAACAAACTGAATTAGTTGGCCACCTAAACAATCTATCAATCAAGCGTAAACATTCATATTACTAAAAAAAAACGTTAATCATGTGATAATTAGAAGAATATATTTATATGCTAAATTGAATCATGTATTAGAACTTATAATTCATCCTCAATCACTTATATGTTTAGCTACTCATGGATGTAGAAGCATCCATGTTATAATATAAGAAAATAAGTAAGAAATCATTACGATAATGGTTCGAAACCCTAACTTTCTCCTCTTTTGGTGTTGTTGATCTCCTCCAAGACTTGTAAAACTGTGTAAAAGGTTGTAAAAGATGTCTTCTTAATGTCTTGGGAGTCTCCTTACATAGTACTCGATATCTAGGGCTTAGAATCCTTCCGGGACCGGGTTTTATCTTTTTAGAAGTTTAATTTCGCACAAAACACTCTTGGCTACGGCTAGGTTTGCTCCCATGACCCAACCATAGGTCAAATAGATGTTTTGGCCAATTCCAGAGTCATTTACGGCTACGTTTTTGGATTTCCTGGCCGTAACTGAGTCTGGAACTCACTTTCTTCCTTCACTGTTTTGGCCATAAGTTCTTCATCCGACGTCAGATTGACCTCATTCTTTTTACGTTGGCTTCGACTCTTCATCATCTACAATATAGTGTCTTAAAAAATTTAATATATTTTTATTATATTTTACGGCTAGTTTAGGAGTGATTTCCTAACCGTATGTGAGTCTGGAACTATTATTTCAACACTTCGACTTGTCTACGGCTAGGTTGAGATGATTTCCTAGCCGTAAATATGATCCTGACACTTCTCTCGAACATTACTCCTTACACGGATGGGTCAAAAAAATTACCCAGCCGTAAATCTGACGAAAATCTTATTCTCTTCCCAGGTCTAAGGCTAGCTTTCCATGCTTTCCTAGCTGTAAATGCTTCTGGATTTCCACTCTAAAAGTGTACTTTTCAGCTCTAACTTCTCAGTTTCACTCCAGAATAAACCTTTTCTCTTCTTAGCTCTTTTAAACATCATTTCCATTGATTTTCGGATGATTCACCTAAAGAAACAAATAAAATAGAAAATAAAGTAATAACAAGATAATATGCAAGAATCATAACTAAAACTAGTATGGAATTGACACTATAAACGTGTAAGTTATACACCTATCAAATTCCCCCATACTTCGCTTTTGCTAGTCCTCGAGATCACTACTACCTAAACTAACTTAAACTAATATAACAACTTCATTTCGTCAAGGATACGGTTATGCTTAGACTGTGTACAAGCCTTTAAACCCCTAGGTGACCCTAATGGACGAGTTATAGTCTCGTGAGGGTTTACAAGAGGTATACCCACAAAACCTACTCCAACTTCAAAGTCACAAGCATCCAAAGGTCTACGAAGACATAAAGTTTCTGCACACTAATAATAAGAAGTTAGAAATGCCAAAGAACATTATTCTCATGCTTAACCCTTGAGTTAGGAGAAACCCACCATATGAAAGAATCCAGGTTCGAGAGTGATCGAATGTTTACTTCTGCCTCACCAATATGGTTTTATGAACTTGCACTCAAAAGACGTACTTTATGGTTCTCATGTATGCAGGCAGGAGTGAAGATAGATTCCTGCACACGTTGAATGGTGGGAAGGAAAGGTAACCTTCTGAATTATATGAAGATGTTATCAAAGTGGGACGAAAAAAAACTTTTTTGTTCTTTTCTCTGGTGACCTCTAAGAAAGGAAATCAACCACTATGTAAGGATGGGAACTCTTACTTACCTTCTCACCCGATCTACAATCAGATCCACTCTCACAGCATCCAATAGAAACGTCTTCGACTGTTGATGATGAACTCTTGAACTTCGTAGAACTTTGACAATTTGTAACTCTCTCTTCCTCATTTTTTTGTTGTTTGAAACTTCTTTGTATATCTCTTCTTCCCCACGACCATATTAAATGAATACAAAAACAAATATACATTAAAACACTTTTTGTTTTCTTTTTTTGTGTGATAAATTGAATTACAAGCTAACAAATGAAACTAATATGGCTATGGGAGAAGGACTTTACCACTTGATTATTCACAACTTGTATTGTCTCGGTATCATAAACTTCATAAAAATTCACATATTTTGATTTTCTTTCGCTCTTGTACATAAGTCTTCAACATGTATATATAATTTGCTCATTGTATTTTTGCTTTACTTGAATATGAAATTAACTCTTTCTTGTACTATTGATCGTAAACCTTGAACGTCTTCAACTTTCTTTCAAATTTGTGATTATCTATTTGTTGATGATGATATGTTTCTATGGACCTGTTGTCATCGAGAGAATTGTGCCAACTACAAACAAGACTACAAGATAGAGTTAGCAATTGATGACACCCACTCAAGAGATCAAAAAGTAGTGTTGAAACTGGTGCGAGTTTGGATAGTTCATCATTCTACCCAGAATTTGCGCAGATAAAACACTCTAAACAGACAATTTAGATAGGTATAAAGAATTGCAGGTCTGGTGCCTCACTCATGGGTATTGAATGATCAGCTTCTCTAATAATGTACTCTCTACCAGCGGTTTAAGTCCATTTTTGTCATCTCTAGCCTCTTAACAACTAAGCACTCCGAATGTAGTTCTATAATACTTCTAAGTTCAGATCTTTCGGTTAGAACTCTGTATGTAAACTTATCTATAAGTATACAAAGTGACTCTAAAATCTCTAAAAGTTGGAGGTTTTCATGCAAATATGTGCAAAAAGTTTAAAAACTCTACCTATAAAAGTGAATACTAAAAATCTAAATGCTTAACCGCTCCCCCACACTTAAACTTTAGATTTTACTCAATGTAAATATACTCCTCCAATGTAAAATCAAGATGGGAAATTACTAATATGATATGCACAACTAAAAAAAATCAAAAGATAAAGATAATAATACAAACCAATGGGTTGCCTCCCATGCAGCGCTTGGTTTAAAGTCGTCATCCTGACTCTTTACTCGCCCATATTACTCCTCCATAGGGAGCAAATCATGAAACTCAATCTCATTTGCATCCACCGTAGTTGAAAATTTTCTTAGTTTTGGGGTTATAGATTTCAATTGTACCATGCAGAAAAACATTAGTAACAACAAATGGTCCCACCCATCGGGACCTTAGATTACCAGGAAATAATTTTAGACGAGAATTGAATAAAAGGACTTTTTGTCCCACAACAAAACTTTTTTGAGAAATCATCTTGTCGTCAAAGAACTTAGTCTTCTCTTTGTATATATGAGAACTCTCGTAAACATCGTTACGTATCTCCTCTAGTTAATTAATTTGTAGTTGCCTTTGTTTCCCCGCTTTATCATACTCCATGTTGCACATCTTTATCGCCCATAAAACCTTATGTTCCTGTTCAACATGGAGATGAAAAGCTTTGCTATAAACCACCAGATATGGAGACATACCAATTGGTGTCTTGTATATCGTTTTGTACGCCCATAATGCATCATTAATACGCAAACTTCAATCTTTCAGTGCAGTATTAATGGTTTTCTCAAGAATGGACTTAATATCACAATTAGAAATTTCAGCTTTCCTACTAGTTTGTAGGTGATACGGCGTACCGACCTTGTGATTAATGTTAAACTTCTTGAGAACAACATGGAAGGATTTTTGAAATCGTGAACCTCCATCGCTAATAACCACTCGTGTTTGCCATGTTTATTGAAAATATTTTCCTTCACAAATTCACAAACAACTTAAGAATCATTAGTCGCGGTGGCTTTAGCTTCCACCCATTTTGAAACATAATCCACAACAAGAAGTATATAAAAAATTTTGTACGAATTAACATAAGGTCCCATAAAATCAATTCCCCACACATCAAATATCTCCATAGGGAGAATTGGTGTGAGTGGCATTTGATTTCGAGCACCTAGATTGCTCGTTCGTTGACATCGATCATAAGATTTGCAAAAAGCATATGCATCCTCAAAGAGGATGGGCCAATAAAATCCACTCTAGAGAACTTTGAGAGCGGTTCATTTAAAACCAAAATGGCCACCACAAGCATAAGAATGACAATAATTAAGAATGGATTGAAATTCAGAGTCAAGTACGCACTTGTGGATAATTTGATCAGCATAATATTTCCAGAAGTAGGTCTAATCCCACACATACTGCTTGGCTATCTTCTTAAGCTTTATCTTTTGAAAACTAGACATTGTACTAGGAACTTTTCTTGTAACCAAGTAGTTCACTATATCAGCGTACCAAGGTGTTGAAGCATCGATTGAGAAAAGTTATAAGTCTAGGAAACGATCAAATAAGGAAGGTCCTCTTCAGAAATAACAAGTCTATTAAGATGATCAGCAATTGTATTCTCAACACTTTTCTTGTCTCTAATTTTTATATCAAATTCTTGCAACAACAGAATCCAACGTATAAGTCACGGCTTAGCTTCTTTCTTCTTGAGTAGGTATCTAAGTGCTGCATGATCAGAATATACAACCACTTTTGTGCCCGCCAAGTTTGATCTAAATTTTTCAAGTGCAAAAACTATAGCCAACAACTCTTTCTTTGTGGTGGAAGAGTTTATTTGTGCATCGTTTAAGGTCCTAGATGCATAGTAAATCACGTGGGAAAATTTGTCCACCCTTTGACCTAAAACTGCTCCAACTGCATAGTCGCTCGCATCACACATCATTTCAAACGGTAAACTCCAATCGGGTAACTTGATGATTGCTGAAGTCGTCAACAACTCTTTCAATCTGTCAAAGGTATCCTTGCACTCCGTGTTGAAGTTAAAAGTAGCCTCATTTTGCAATAATTTGCACATCGGCATTGAGATTTTGGACAAATCTTTCATAAACCGCCTGTAAAAACCTGCATGACCAAGAAACGAGCGAATCTCCCTTATCGAAGTGGGGTATTGCAAATTTCTTATTAAGTCTATCTTCGTTTTGTCTACTTCGAGCCCTCAAGAGGACACCATGTGACCGAGCATTATACCATGGTTTACCATAAAGTGGAATTTCTCCGAGTTAAGAACAAGATTAGTGTTTATGGATCTTTTTAGAACATGTTCAAGATTTTCTAAGCAAGTATCAAAGGAATCACCATAAACGCTAAAATCATCCTTAAATACCTCAATGATGTGTTCCACATATTCAAAGAATACACTAACCATACATCTCTGAAGAGTGACGGGTGTATTGCAAAGACCAAACGGTATCTGTCTATAAGCAAACGTACCAAAAGGACAAGTAAAAGTAGTTTCCTCTTGATCCTTTGGTGCAATAAAAATCTGACCATAACCCGAATAACCGTCCAAAAAAGCAATAATGTGAATGTCCCAACAACCTCTCTAACATATGATCAATAAAAGGCACAAGAAAGTGATCCTTCCGGGTAGCAAAATTAAGTTTTTTGTAGTATATGCATAGTCTCCATCCTGTTTGAACTCGTGTAGAAACAAGTTCATCATCTTAATTTCTGACAACGGTAACACAAAGACTTCTTTGGTACCACTTGTACTGTACTAACCCATTTGCTGTCAGAAATTGGGTAAATCACCCCCACACTTAGCAATTTGAGGATCTCTTTCTTTACGACCTCCATCATTGGTGGGTTAAGCCTACGCTGAGCATCACGTACTGGCTTGGCATCGTCTTCTATTAATATTTTATACATGCATATGGATGGACTAATTCCTTTGATGTCAGCAATCGTCTAAACAATGCCCGTTTTGTGCTCATTCAGAACCATAATCAAGCGTTCTTCTTGTATGGCAGCGAGGTTCTTTGCAATGATCACCGAAAGATCTTCTTTATCACATAAGTAAGCATACTTTAAGTGATCCGGAAGAGGCTTCAATTCTAGTTTAGGTGCCTGCATAATAGAAGGTAAAGGAACCTCATTAGTTACGAGTAAAGAGATGTATGAGATATTACATGTTTGATCTTTTGTAGTGTCGTTAAAGCACCACACATCTTCACTATCTCTTTGGATAATTCAACATCCAATTCAATGCTATTACGCAACACAACTCCAAGTTCATCTTCACTGTTCAAATCAAATATTTTTTGTGCTAGCGAACCAATAACATCGATATAGAAAGCAGAGTGAACATCACTGGGGTAACGTATGGATTCAAATATGTTGAAACGAATAATCTTCTTACCAAATTCTATAGTGAGTGTACCACTATCAACATCAATCTTCGTCTTTGTAGTTTTCATAAACGGTCTCCCAAGAAGTAACGAAGTTGATGGACTATTTTCTCTATTCTGCATATCCATAATATAGAAATCAACCGGAAAAATTAACTTATTCACTTGAACTAACATGTCCTCCACGAGTCCCTTAGGATATATATTAGACTTTTTTGCTAATTGAATGGTAATCCCTGAATCTTTTAAAGGTCCAAGATTCAAAGAATCATAAATATAGGCTGACATAACACTTATGGATGCTCCCAAATCAAGTAAAGAATGCTCAAACCTCTTAGTACCAATAGTAATTGACACCGTAAAGCCTCCAGGATCCGTACACTTTGCACGCATCTTCTTTAACAACATAGCTATAACACTCTCACCCACCTTAGTGACTTCATTAGGAATCAAACTATCCTTTTTTTGTACACAAATCCTTCAAAAACTTGGCATATCTAGGCATATTTTTAATGACTTCAATAAATGGGATGTTGATTTTCACTTTCTTGAAGATATCCATGATCTCTTTATCTTGAGCTTCTTTCTTGGATTGGCAAAACGACTAGGAAAATGAGGTGGTATGGTAAAGGTAGGAACTGTGTCCTTAGGTTGGCCGGTTGAGATTGCTTTTCCTTTGGCACAATTTCTTCCTCTACTTCCTTTTCTAAGTTACCACTAACCTTCTCTTGTTGTTGTGGTTCTTCAACTTGCCTTCCACTTCTTAAGGTCACTGCATTAAAGTGTTCTCTCGTATTTAAGAAAGGTTGATAGCAGATTTGTTGATGCTTGTTCCTTGAGTAGATTCACGTCAATTTCCAATTTCCCCACTTGAGTTTGCAAGTTTTTGATAGATGAGTCGTTCTTCTGTTGACTTTGTTGGAACATAGATGAAAGACCTTGCATCATGGTAATCATCTTCTCGGATGTGTCCTCCTTAGGAACTTGAGGTTTGTGGTTGTGGCTGAAATTGTGATTGTTAAAAGCCACCTTGTTTTACATACGGATTAGGATCTACAACTTGCTTGTTTGCATAAATGAAATTTGGGTGATCCTTCCAACCTGGATTATAAGTATCAGAATAGGGATTATACCTAGGCCTTGGATTAGGGAATAATTCATTAACCTCGGCCTCCTCTTCGTATGGTGGAACAACTACAGAATTTGTAAGATGAATTTCCTTTTCAATGGTACTCAACCGATGCTCTACATTTGAAGACTCTCCTATCTCGCTAACTCTCATGACATTTGAGTCGTTTCTTATATAAAATTGTTGTGCCTTTGAAGCCATACTCTCAATCAAACTAGTCACCTACAAGATTGTCTTCTCAGTAAGTGAACCACCAGCGGCTGCATCAATCAAATTCCTCTTTTCTGGAAGTAATCCTTCATAGAAGTATTGAATGATGAGTGTTGAGGATATGTTGTGAAGAGGGCAGCTTCCAACAACCGTTTGTACCTCTCCCAGTATTCATGAAGAGACTCCCCAATAATTTTTAAAATGTTATTAATCTCTTTACGATAAGCAGCGCCTTAGAAGCAGGAAAATACTTCTCTAGAAATAGATTTTTCATCTCAGTACATGATGTAACACTCCCTGGAGGAAGGTAATACAACCACTCTTAGGCTAGATATATTAAAGAAAATGGAAAGGCTTGCAGCATATCCTTATCACTGTCTTCGGTACCTTGCCTAAGACATGTCATCTTGTGCTGAAATACTTGAAGATGACGGTTCGGATCTTCACCTGGAAGTCCATTGAACTTCGGAAAATGGTGAATTAGATTCGATTTCAGTTCCACTGGCGAAGCTATGTTAATACACAGTGGTTGCGAATCTAAATATAGAGAGGTCAACTCTCGTAACTTCTTCTCTGGAGGTAGAGGACTACCCATCTCTTCTAAAGGTGGATCTTGTAGCAAAAATTGAGGTTCTTGTAATACTGTCCCCTTGTGAGTTTGAATTCCGCACCTTCGGTAATCCCAACGTTTAGGTGCCATAGAATAAGTACCTGAAACCAAAAATATCTAGAAAAAGAAAAGTTAAAAACTAAAAATAAACCTAAAAACAAAAATAAACGAAAATAAATAACAACTAAAACTAGCTGCTCCCAGGCAGCGGCGTCAAAATTTGATGCGTGGCGTAGGTGCAATCAAATTAATGATTGATGTGTTTTAGAAATAATGGTAAAAGATTCAATACTCATACTTTTGAAGATTTGATTTTTAAACCTAATTTTTACTACTAAAAATCAAGAAGATTAAATTAAAATTGATTTAAATTATGGAAAGAACTGAGACTAAGGATTCCACCATTAGCCAATTTTTCAAGTGGTTTAGCATTAACAAATATCTTGCAACACATACATTCAATTGATTCTAAATATTGCCAAAGTTAGATTTTCAAAATAATAGTTGTAAATCAAAAGTATGAGACATCAATAACTCTAAACTAAGCATGCCCCATCAAAATAAAACACAACTAATTGATAAAAATCATTATTTTAAATTTAATTCAAAGAAAATAATCATAAAAGAATTGCAAAAATTAGTTATAAAAAAATATACCACTTTATTATTGGCTTCCTCCGTCGCCTTAGCAATGGGGTCTAGCTCTCATATTGTAAACACTCTCAAAATGTGTATTCATGGCTCAAAAATTGTTTACAAAGATGAAAATTGTGTAACAGAGAGTTTGCAACGGTGTAATGGCGTTGCAGACAACTTTTTCCACTGTTATAGAAGAGAAAGTACTTCCGTTAAAGATAAACGTTATTGTTCTAAAGATATCCGTTGCAGATGGGTTGAAGAAACCGTTGCAACTGAAGATAAATGTTACAGACAAAGATATTCGTTGTTGTTCAGTTGAAAAAATCATCGCCTATTTCCTGTTCTTCACTACAGCAGCAACATTTTTTTTTCTGATTTTTTTTCAATTCCAGCTTAACCAGATCCAACAGAATGTCACGCGTGAAAAATGCTTTCCCCATTTCTCGGATTTGAACGGAAGAAAAGGGGTGCCTATATCCAAACTCCTGGGTGCCTTTATCAATTTTTAGGGTGCCTTTAGTAATTTTTCTCCGATGCTATTAACACTTTTTGATCCGATTTTTTCAACAAATATTTATTTTCCAACAATACCTACAAAGACATAAAATCACCCAATAAGTAAAAAATTGAGTACCAACAAAATATGAAATTGAGAACAATTTAGACAAATGTCTATCAAATACCCCCCCAAACTTATTATTTGTTAGTCCTCGAGAAAAATTTAATCTAGAAATAAAATAAAAATCCTAACTTACTTTCGCAGGAATCATGACTATATTTAGCGTATGTAATAAGCCTTTAAACCCCTAGGTGTCCCTAGTGGACGAGTTTCGCGTGAGTGTTTACAAGAGGTATACCCACAAAACCTTTACTCCACATTTTAGCTACCTGTGAACGATTGAGGGTAAACACTAAACATGCTAATTAGTTGGTTACTAAATTCTTCGGTTGTGGGAATCATTACCCTATATGAGTCCATTTGTTGTACACGAGTTTGAACTTAGCATACGAAAATTCATATATAAGAAAACAAAGCTCTACTTAGATAGTCGTTCAACCACGATACTCAGAATCTATCAAAGTACAATCACATGAAAAGATTTAGAAGATGGATATAGACAAAATGAAGTTTGTGTGTGTTGACGAATGTGAATGGTGTTTCCCATATCTGTCTGAAGGTTAGTGCCAGGATGAATTTTAATGGATTGAGATACGCTCCCACTGGTCTTACTCCTTATACTAATATCGACTCAGCTGGTATATACAAGGGTCCCAGCGATCGATTTATTGAAAATAAAACAATTATTTATTATTTTATTGAATGTACTGACAACATGATTGGATCAAGTGAATCCAAGCACATGCTCCTTATCAGCATCTTACATGATAGTTCTCATGGATCCTGCATTCCACGCTTGCTTAGGCGACGGAGACAGGGAAAACAGACACATATTGCTATCAAAGTGTCAATACTTGATTTTTTTTTATTTATTTTTTTTAGATAATAATATAAATACAATAATGGGGCTTGATTTGGAACACTCTACTCCATCCTAGCAAAGATAACAATTCGATATTGGTGCCCCACCAAATCACTTAGAGAAACACAAAAAATTGCAAAAATAAAAACAAAAGATGATATGGTCGAGATAGACTCCGAGATATGGTGAAAACTATCATGTTATTTCTAACACCTGAGCTTTGTCCTTTTATGAATAGACCATTTAACTGAGCACACCAATTCCTATAGAAAAATAGCTAATTTTCATCTACCTAAAATGGTTAGTGTCATCTTGAATTGTTCACAAGTTTCTAAATTTTGGAGTTTTATTATTGCACTAAAAAGTTTCTCCCTTACCCCCAAACTTAAGTCAAACAATGTCCTCAATGTTTCAAAATTAAGAACAGTACCATTAGATAAGTAAAAAGAGGTAAGTCAGAAAGATAGTACCTGGGTGAAGCGTAACAATCCCTTTACGTAGAAATCGACAAAAAATAAAAACCTAAAAACGAATAATAAAAACCTACAAAAATTTACTAATGTACATAAACAACCTTGATGGTCAATCAAGGTAAACAGGGTCCTCCAGAAGGACCTCCTCAACATCCCCTGTATGAAAAGGCTCTAAAAATGGTTTCAATCTCTGACCGTTAACCTTGAAAGGACTTCTACCATCTTGAGTCTCAATCTCAATAGCACATGAGGAAAAATAGTGCGAACAATAAAAGGACCGGTCCACCTAGAGCCTAACTTTTGGGGGAATAGATGCAAACGAGTATCATACAAAAGAAATTTTTGACCTGGAGAAAATGAATTTCTTAAAATATTTATATCATGCACAAGTTTCATTTTTTTCTTATACTCCCTAACACTATCATATGCATCTTTCCGAATCTCTTCCAAGTCATTGAGCTGGAGCTTCCTGTGAGCTCTTGCCTTGTCAAGTGCAAAATTTAACTGCTTTATAGCCCAATATGCTTTATGTTCTAACTCGACGTGAAGGTGACAGGCTTTGCCAAAAAATAGACGATAAGGTGACATTCCAATAGAGGTCTTAAATGCAATAAGTAAGCCCATAAGGCATCAGTAAGCCTCAATGACCAGTCTTTCCTATTAGGATTAACTGTTTTCTCTAGAATATGTTTTATCCCTCTGTTGGAAACCTCTACTTGACCACTAGTTTGTGGGTGATATGGGGTAGCTAATTTGTGGGTTATACCATATTTCTTCATCAAAATCTTAAACGGTCGATTACAAAAGTGTAACCCTCCATCACTATTTATAGCTCGTGGTGTACCAAAACGTGCAAATATGTTACCATTCAAAAACTGGACCACAACCTTGTGGTCGTTTGTTTTACATGAAACCGCCTCTATCCACTTAGATACATAGTCTACATCGACAAGGATGTAGAAATAACCAAAGGAATTAGGAAAAGGACACATAAAATAAATGCCCCACACATCAAAGACCTCAACAACTAAAATAGGGTTCAAAGGCATCATATTTCTATGAGAAATGGTTCCTAACTTCTGGCAGCGCTCACAAGCAACACAATAACCGTGGGAGTCTTTAAACAATGATGGACAGTAGAATCCATACTGCAATATCTTAGCAGCAGTATTCTTAGCACTAAAGTGACCCCCACAAGCATGATCATGACAAAAGGAAATAATACTGGACTGGTCACTCTCAGGTAAACATCTCCTAATAATATGGTCTGGACAATACTTAAACAAATAAGGATCGTCCCAGAAGAAATGCTTTACCACGGCTAAAAATCTAAAACGATCTTGTGTACCCCAGTGTTGAGGCATTCGACCAGTAACAAGATAATTCACTATATTCGCAAACCAAGGTAATTGGGAAAAAAAATAGTTGTTCATCAGGGGAATCCACAACAAATTTCTATAGACAAGTGGTCTGCTACTATATTTTTTGTAACCTTTTTGTCTCTAATTTCTATAGATAATTCTTGTAACAAAAGGATCCATCTAATCAATCTAGGTTTAGTATCCTTCTTAGACAGAAGGTACTTCAAAGCAGCATGATCAGTAAAGACTATAACCTTAGAACCTAAGAGATAGGATCTAAACTTGTCTAAGGAAAAAAAATGGCTAACAGTTCCTTCTCTGTGGTCGTGTAGTTCAGTTGGGCATCATTTAGAGTTTTGCTAGCATAGTAAATCACATGAAGTAATTTGTTTTCTCGATGTCCTGACACAATACCAATAGCATAATCTGAAGCATCACACATGATCTCAAAAGTTAGGCTCCAGTTAGGTGCCTGGACTATGGGGGCGGTAGTGAATAAGGTCTTAAGATTCTCAAAAGCCTCTAAACAAGCATCATCAAAGACAAACTTAACATCTTTTGCAAGCAGAATGCAAAGAGGTCTAGAAATCAAGATAAAATCCTTAATGAATCGACGATAAAAACCTGCATGCCCTAAGAATGAGCTAACATCTCCTATAATTTAGGAACCTGTAAAGTCTTAATAAGGTCAACTTTGGCTTTGTCTACCTCTATATCCTTAGAAGATACGATATACCCTAAAACAACTCTTGATCGAACCATGAAATGGCATTTTTCCCAATTATGCACGAAATTCTTTTCCTTACACCTAGTCAACACAAATGTCAAATAATACAAGCAATCATAAAAAGATGACCCAAATACTAAAAAATCATCCATAAAGACCACTAGAAACCGTTCTACCATGTCAGAAAATATGGTCATCATACAACGCTGAGAAGTAGAGGGTGCATTACACAACCCGAAAGGCATGCGTATATATGCAAAGGTACCAAAGGGACAAGTAAAAGTGGTTTTCTCTTGGTCTTTTGAGGAAATAACAATCGGATTATAACCAGAAAAACCATCTAGCCAGCAATAATGGCCATGTCCAGCTAATCTCTCAAGCATTTGATCGATGAAAGGAAGGGGAAAGTGGTCCTTCCTTGTGACCTTGTTTAATTTTCTATAGTCAATACAAACACGCCACCCCGTGGTCACTCGGGTTGGGATTAACTCATTGTTATCATTCTGGACTACAGTGATACCTAATTTCTTGGGAACAACCTGAATAGGGATGACCCGCTTACTGTCTAAATAGGGTAGATAATACCCGCATCTAACAACTTAAGCACCTCAGTTCGAACTACTTCTTTCATGTTAGGGTTAAGTCGACGTTGCATATTCCTGAATGGTTTCATATCATCCTCTAAATGAATCTGATGCATACAAACAGTAGGACTTATACCATAAATGTCTGCTATAGTCCACCCTAAAGCTTCCTTATTGTCTTGAAGCACAGTCATTAGCCTACTTTCCTGGTTACTATCCAAGTCGGATGCTACAATCACAGGCAAAGTCTCAGATGGGCCTAAATACACATACTTCAAGGTATCTGGTAGTTGTTTAAGGTCCAACTTAGGAGGATCTTCTAAAGAAGGAATTAGGATAGACTTAGAAACTGGTAGTGTTTCAAACTTAGTTTTCCATCCGTTACTAGTGTCTATCAAAGGGGATGAATCTAACGAAGCATTCACCTCATTAATCACACTATTATCATCAAAATCAAACCCAAAGTGGGCTAGGCATTTTTCTAATGGATCTTCTAACAAAGTGTTTGGTAATGACTCCTGAAATAACGTTCCTATCATGTTCACCTCTTCAATGCACGTGTCATCTAGCCCAGGTGGTTGTTTACTAATATTAAAAATATTCAGCTCAATAGTCATATTACCAAAAAGATAAGTTCATAATACCATTTCGACAGTTTATGATCGTATTAGATGTAGCTAAAACGGGAGATCTAATACCACAGGTATCTGATTCTCTTGGTCAGGGACAAGTTAGGTATCAAGGATAACAAAATCCATTGGATAAATAAACTTATCAACCTCAACAAGAACATCCTCTATGACACCACGAGGAATTTTCACAGACCTATCAGTTAACTGCAGTGTTATCTGAATAGGTTTCAAATCACCAAGTCCTAGATGGAGGTACACATGGTACGGAAGTAAGTTCATACTGGATCCTAGGTCAAGTAACGCTTTTTCAACACGGTAGTTACCTATTGTGCAAGAAATGGTTGGGGACCTTGGGTCTTTGTACATAGGAGTTGTATTGTTCTGGATAATTGAACTTACATGACTAGCTAAAAAGTCTTTCTTTTATACACTAAGCTTTCGCTTTCGCGTACACATATCCTTAAGGAACTTGGCATAAGTAGGAATATGCCTAATTGTATCTAATAATGGAAGGTTGATAGTGACTTTCTTAAAAACCTCCAATATGTCGTTAAAATTGGATTCCTTCTTTGTTGGTGCTAACAGTTGTGGGAACGTGGCTATGGGCATAAAATATGACCTATAAGGAACTGCATCGGCCTCTTTAGAGACTTCATCAGTCTCTTTAGTTACAGCCTTAGAAGGGTGAACTACAGTATGTTCACTATCAGGCATGGTTACCTTGTTGTCTACCACTTTACCATTCCTAAGGGTTCTAATTGCACTCACATGATTTTATGGTTTCTCACCAGAATATACTTCATGAAATCATCAAGGATTGGGTTGGGTCTGACTAGGAAACTTACCTTTTTCTCTCAAAGAATCATTCAAATGACTAAACTGGGTTCGTGATCGTAAATAACCTGAGAGTTAGCCTGGATCATCTTTTTATTGTCTTTTAAATTTTGTTCAACCGATTGCTGAAACTTAGCAGTGTTATGAGATAAAAAGGTGAGATACTCTACTAAACTCATGTCTTCTTATCTGAATAGTTATGAAATTGTACTGGTCCTGAAGGATTCTTAGTATAGCCAAAACCTGGGGGAACCTTAGAATTACTAGACTGACCTTGACTATAGCCCTTAGACAAAGAAAGGTTAGGATGGTTTCCCCAACCAGGGTTATAGGTTTCTGAATAAGGGTCAAACTTCTGATGGTTATCAAATCTAGTATTATTATAAAGAGCATGGGTGTGTTCTTCAACAGTTTGTCCTTCCTAAAATGACTTGGCTCAATTCCACAACTAGATTGACTCAGTTCTAAAGCTTCTAACCTTTTTGATATAGCTGATATTTTGGCATCTGATTCAAAAGATCCTTCTACCCTATTGATATTTCTTCTACTTAGAAGAATTGTTTTCTGGGGCTCCCTACTATTTTTCCATTGCTGGTTTTTTTTCGGTGATTTCATTCAACAATGTCATCACACCATCGATAATTTTATATTCAAACCCACTTGTACATAAAGACTCAACTATGGTTGTTGTCGAATAATCTAAAACCTCGTAGAGGATCTGGACTAGCCTTACTTTTTCTAAACCATGATGAGGATCTGGACTAGCCTTACTTTCCAAATACCTATATAAAGATTCTCCCTCTTGTTGTGCAAATGTGCAAATATGTTGCCTAATAGATGATGTTTTGTTCCTAGGAAAAAACTTCTGGAAAAGGGCAGATGTAATTTGTTCATAGATTTCAATGGATTCAGAAGTCAAACTATATAACGAAGATTTGGCTTTGTATCTTAGTGAAAAAGGAAACAATCTAAGTTTCAATGCTTCATCATCTAGGTCCTTAATCCTGATGGTACTACATATTTCCTCAAAATCCTTAACATGGAAATAGGTTTTTCATTTTCTTTCCCTAAGAAGATTGGGAGCATTTGTATGGTCCCAGGTTTTAACTCATAGTTTGCTTCAGTTTCATCTAACTTGATACATGATGGACGAGAAGTCCAAGTCGGACAACAAAGCTTTTAAAGTTGCCATTGATGGCACTATCAAAGGACTAGGAGTAACTTCTTCACACAGTGTCAAGTTCTTAAAATTAAAATTTCTAAAAACAGGCCCCTCAAAAAAAGAGTCTTCGAGGTCCTCGTTTCCAGGGACAGAACTACTAGGTTTGCCACTAATCAAACGACCTAGAGTGTCTCTTTTCCAAGATCGCTCAGTGATGATTTTGAGCGGTTGGCATACACTAAAAAAATCATAATTAGAAGGGAATTCTAAACAATCACAAGCTAGGCTGACTCAATCAAATCAAACCTATTTAATCTAGCAAACAAAAAGCATGATGGCTCCACTTAGATTGTTTCTAGACCAGTTCTATTCTTTCAAAAGGCAACTAGTTATAGTTTTAGAAAACCTCTTAGAACGATCCGAATTAAATTAAGTCGAATAGAAACAAGATAAGCTTTAAGGATATTTGATAACCCTGTCTCTTTGGCAATGTTTCCTTGGGTTACAAGACGGCTCGAATCTTCTTAAAATAATCTTCTCAGACTTGTGAAGATTTGATTTTTAAACCTAATTTTTACTACTAAAAATAAAGAAGATTAAATTAAAAATGATTTATGATTATGGAAAGATCTGAGACTAAGGAATCCACCATTAGCCATTTTATCAAGTGATTTAACATTAATAATTATCTTGCAACTCATATGTTCAATTGATTCTAAATATTTCCAAAGTTAAATTTTAAAAATAATAGTTGTAAATCAAAAGTATGAGACATCAATAGCTCTAAACTAAACATCACCTATCAAAAGAAAATACAACTAATTGATAAAAATCATTATTTCAAATTTAATTCAATGTAAATAATCATAAAAGAATTTCAAAAATTAATTAGATAAAAATATACCACTTTATTATTGGAAATTACTTTCTCTGTCGCCTCAGCAATGGGGTCTATCTCCTCATATTGTAAACACTCTCAAAATGTGTATTCATGGCTCAAAAATTGTTTACAAAGATGAAAAAAGTGAAAAGTATGTAAACAAAGAGTTTACAACTGTATAATGGCGTTGCAGACAACTGTTTCCATTGTTACGGAAGAGAAAGTGCTTCTGTTGAAAATAAATGTTACTGTTCTGAAGATATCCATTGCAGATGGGTTGAAGAAACCGTTGCAACTGAAGATAAACGTTGCGAAGACGAAGATATCCGTTGTTGTTCAGTTGAAGAAATCATCGCATATTCCCTGTTCTTCACTACAGCAGCAGCAACACTTTTTTTTCTTTTTTTCTTCAATTCCAGATCTCCTTTTTTTTACTCGATATTTTTGCTTTATATAAGTTTTACAAACCCTAACAACTTATCCTTGAACGATAAGGATTCAAAACTCTATCCAAAACCAACTCTGATTCCTTGTTTATCCGGAAAATAGAAAAAAAATATTACTCTGCAGTAAACTCGATTTGCAACCTTATTTCTTGGATATAATTGACGTGTGGTTATCCTTTAGGTTTCTGCTTCGATTTGGAGTAATAGAAACGCGTTTTAATCCCATAAAATCCGTTGACCAAATCCACAGAATCTCACGCGTGAAAACATGTTTCCCGCCTTTCATGGATTTGAACGGAAGAGAAGGGGTGCCCTTAGAAGTCTAATTTCGCATAAAACACTCTTGGCTATGGCTAGGTTTCCTCCCACGACCTAACCGTAGATCAAATAGATGTTTTGGCTAATTCTAGAGTCATTTACGGGTACGTTTTTTGATTTCCTGTCCATAACTGAGTCTGAAACTCACTTTTTTCCTTCACTGTTTTGGCCATAACTTTTTCATTCGACGTCTGATTGGCCTTATTCTTTTTACTTCGTTCCTTTTTCTCTGACAGATGGTCAGAACTTTATCTGGGTTCGAAAGATCGATTCTTTGGGATCCTTCCTTTTTTCAAACGGAACGAATAGAGAGAAAATCAGTTGGCTTCATCTCTTCGTACTTTACAAGACGGTGTCTTAAAAATATTCATATCTCTTCATTAAATTTTACGTCTAGGTTATGAGTGATTTCCTAACCGTATGTGAGTCTGGAACTCTTGTTTCAACATTTCGACTTGTCTACGGATAGGTTGAGATAATTTCCTAACCGTAAATCTGATCCTAACACTTCTCTCGAACATTACTCCTTATACGGCTGGGTCAAAGTGATTTCCCAGCTGTAAATCTGATGAAACTCTCATTCTCTTCTCAGGTCTACGACTAGCTTTCTATGCTTTCGTATCCGTAAGTTAATCTGAAAATTGGTCTTTTCTTCGACTTATTTTACGGCTAGCTTTGAAGAATTTCCTAGCCGTAAAGGCTTCTGGATTTCCACTCCAAAAGTGTACTTTTCAGCTCTAACTTCTCAGTTTCACTCCGGAATAAACCATTTTCTCTGCTTAGCTCGTTCAACACCATTTCCGTTGATTTTCGGACAATTCACTTAAAGAAATAAATAAAATAGAAAACAAGGTAATAACAAGATAATTTGCAAGAATTATAACTAAAACTAGTATGGAATTGACACTATAAACGTGTAAATTGTGCACTTATTAAAGACCGCTGCTAAGATATTGCAGTATGGGTTCTATTAGCCTCCATTGTTCAAAAACACCCACAGTTACTGTGTTGCTTGTGAGCCTTGCCAGAAGTTAGGAACCATTTCCCGTATAAATATGGTACCTTTGAACCTTATTTTAGTCATTGAGGTCTTTGATGTGTGGGACATTGATTTTATGGGTCATTTTCCTAATTCTTTTGGTTATTTTTACATCCTCGTCGCTATAGACTATGTGTCTAAATGGGTTGAGGCGGTTTCATGTAAAACAATTGACCACAAGGTTGTGGTTCAGTTTTTGAATGATAACATATTTTTACATTTTGGTACACCGCGAGCTATAATTATTGATGGAGGGTCTCACTTTTGTAATCGACCGCTTAAGATTTTGATGAATAAATATGGTATTACCCACAAAGTAGCTACCCCATATCACCCACAGACTAGTGGTCAAGTAGAGGTTTCCAAAAGGGAGATTAAACGTATTTTAGAGAAAACAGTTAATCCTAATAGGAAAGACTGGTCTTTTAGCTTTATTGATGCCTTATGAGCTTACTGTACTCCGTTTAAGACCCCCATTGGAATGTCACCTTATCGGCTTGTATTTGGAAAGGCATGTCACCTGCCCGTCGAGTTAGAACATAAGGCATATTGGGTTGTAAAGCAATTTAATTTTTCGCTTGACAAGGCAGGATCTCACATGAAACTCCAGCTTAATGAGTTGGAAGAGATTCGTAGAGATACATACGATAGTGCTAAGGAGTATAAGAACAAAATGAAACTTATGCATGATAAAAATATTTTCAAAAATCATTTTCTCCAGGTCCAAAAGTTTTTTTCGTATAATACCCACTTGCATTTCTTCCCCGGGAAGTTACTGATAGACACACTTTTTTTTCTTAATTGTTCTCATATTTATATTATTATTTCTCAATTTTTGTACTAATATTATTAGTTTGCATGTTTTTAGGTATTTTTGGAAGGATAAAATTTTGTAGGAAAGTTGGCAGAAAAGTGATAAAAGCATCCCAGAAAATTGTTAAAGGCACCTAAGAATTTTGCTAAAGGCACCTAAGGTTTTGGATAAAGGCACCCATCCCCTGGATAAGGACACATTCTTCCCGAATTCAAATCTGGATTTTGGCGGGAAAATTTTCTTCCCTTAACTGCGTGCATGATCAAGCAAATTTATGAGGATATATTCTAGGTATTAAGATAAGAATATATTCTTGTCTTAATAAGGATGAGTTTTACAAATTTTAGAAACTTGAATATCAAGGAGAAAACCAACATCAAAAGAATAAATTGCCGTGAAGAAAAGAACAATATTTGATCAAGATATCATGCTCTGCCGAGATCTTTCTCTCATTACAACAATATATTTTCGATGATTTGGAAGAGGTTTGATGGTTGGGGATGTTGTGTAGTATAAATAGAAGGGTTTTGAGAGCATTCGGGCGGATGGCTTGGCCAGAAAAATAAATAAAAAAAATCACAAAAAAAAATCTACTTGTGAAGAAGAGGATGAAGAAACCGTTGCCAAAAGGTTGAAGGACTTGTTGCTAAAACTTTTAATCTTTGCAACGTTTATCTTCAGTTTGCAACACGAGCTCTGTAACAGTGAGTCTGTAACGTCCATACACCGCTGCAAACTCGTTGCTTTTAATATTTTCTCTTCTTTTCACCTTTGTAAACACTTTTTGAGCTATGCATCTATCTTTTGAGAGTGTTTTGAGCATGATGAGCTAAACCCCAACATTGGGACAATGGAGGAAGCTATTTTTCTCAATTGTTTGGTAACTATATTCGATTCTTTATGACTTTTTGCACTTATTTTAATTTATTTATGATTTTTCTTAATTATTTGTGATTTTTTTATGGTGTATGTTTACAGGGGGTTAGTGAATGAAAATTACATAGATTTTTAGAGAGATCTTAAATCTTTTGTTATTCGTTAGAGACTTTAAAAGAGTCTCTTAAACACCCTTGTTATTGAATAATGACTTTATTTAAGTTTGTGAAATTCTTAAAAACTTTTTTTTATTGGTTAGAGATGTCTAAAGATTCCTTTAAATGCTCATGTTATTGGATATAGACTTTAAAGTCATGGATTAGTAATTTTTAGGGACTTTGAGAGACTTTTATGTGAAAATAGGCATGGTCAAAGTCTCTCCAAAATAGGTTATATTTGGGGAGACTTTGAAGCTATTGTTGATTTCATTTTATAGTTACAACTATGTTTGTTCTTTTCTCTTGTGTATCGAACATTTAAACTAATGATTAATTAAGCTACGATGTATTATCCTCAAGCAAAATATTTCCATTTAATCTATGCTTTTGTAAGTATATTAAATTAACATACTAGTCATAGCATACATTACCTACATGCTTCCAAAAAAATACATTACCTACAACTAGCTTATGGGGAAAAAAATGGTAAAAGAATTATACAACATGAAAAATTATAAGAAAAATATATGATTTTGTTGTTGATTGGTTAGAAAAAGACATGATTTTAAAAAACTTGTATATGAAAATAAAACCAAATAGAAATACGTTTGGAGTTCTTGAAGCTCGGTGACAAAAGATCATTTTCAAAGTTAGGAACCGCTACAATGTGGATTGTCTGCTCCTACAGAATGTTCTATTTAGTGGTGGGATGATTGAAATAAATAGATTAACGAAAACATAAGCATATGACAACAATGAAATTTATTTTGGCAATGGACACATATTTTACTAGATATTCATGGAACTTTTGTTAACGTTGTAACGTACATAATAAAATAAGTTGGTAAATATTTTGAATTTCTGATTGAATATTATACTTTTTTTGTCTCTATAAATCACAAAAACTCTCTAGAAATCTACTAGATTTGTATCTATAAGTCACATAGACTCTCTAAATACTCTCATAGAATCACTAGAAATCTTTAAATTTTCCAAAGAATCTCCGAGAGTCACTCAAATAAAAATCTATTTAAGTCTATAGAATTCTCATTTGACTACCTCCCTGTTAATCTTAAGTATTTTTGATACGCCATGTTTATAATTTACATCTAATGTTATAAAATTCTACCTTTGGCAAATAAATAGAGTCCATGGAAGAGATATAATTGTTAAGAATTGATATATGCATCACTCGAATATGAATAATGGTGGAATCATCAGTCCCAGTCTCTCATAATAATATTATTATTTTTTGTATATATTGCTAGGTTAAATTAGAATTAAGTCTAAAATCAAATCTTTACTAGTCCGAGTGAACGATACTTTATTTACCACTGTCTATAACCACATCAAATTTTTGTTGAGGTAACCTGAGCTTACCTAATTTAGTTAAACCTGTATTTGCACGTGCACCAAAAAAAAATTCGAACTGGTATTACGATAGCCAATACAATGAATATCCGACTAAGTTTCAAAATGGAAATTACACGTACGTATTATGACCATAATGCGGATAGTAATTGGGACAACTACCAACCTTCTGAAGGTTATGGTTCATACCATAGTGATCCCAATTATTATTCATACGCGCACCAGTCATACGAACGGGAAAACGAGCAAAATTCGAGTTCTTTGTCTTTGAAGGAGGCCCTGAAGCAGTTGCAATCTAGTACCATTTCTTTTGAAAATTCCATCAAGAAGACGTGATCTAGTAATCCATATGAACCTAGTATGACTCTAGAAAAATGACTCAAGCAGATAACTGAGGCGCCACGTAAGAGTGAGAAATTAATGAAATTTTTTTATGAAGAGTCATTTGAACAGAATAAAGAACTTACAACTTTAAGTACCGCTCTCAGTTAACTTAAAACACGTTTAAATGAAATTGGATAAGAACGGTTAGCTGCTAATATTGCTCAAGATGGATTTAATTGCCAAAATAGTATTTCCAAATTTATCCTTGATAATAATGACAAATATTTACCTGATCTAGAGGATGAGGTTAGAATTGAAGACTACTTTTTCAAATAAGGTTCAATCTTCTTCATGGCATTATGAGGATAAGGATAGTAGTGATGAAGAATTTCAAATTCGTAGTCATAATGATCAGGAAATTTTTATAGCAATTGAGCTTCATGATAATAATGGTGTTTCTAGTTCTAATCCTAATAATATTGATAATTATTTACCTATACAAGAGGAAAAGGATTTAACTAGTGATACAATTATTATAGACAGTGAAATATTTCCTTATTATTATGAAGATGATGATGGTTTAGAGGAACGAGTTTGTCCTAAGACTAGTAATTTAGAGTCTAGCGATTCAAAATAATAGTTTCCGATGAAGATGATAGACTCGTAGAGATTTTAATATGAGTGAGGATGTTGTCATAAACTGTGGGACTATTCATGATCCTTTATAAAACACTATGTTTAACAATCCATTATATGAATGTGAACCTCTTAGGATCACTGATTTAGAAAAAGAGGCTTTTAGGAACACCTTGGACAATATTTGCTATACTATTTGTGTTATTCATGACTAATAATTTCTCTTCTAAATTTTTTTATTATAATTGTTCTGGACGGTTTTCAAACTGTTGATCTTTTATAAGCGAATGAGGTTATATTTTAGTGCAATAATAAAACTCCAAAATTTAGAGACTTGTGAACAATTTAGGATGACACTAACCATTCTAGGTAGATTGAAACAAAATTATTGTCTATAGGAGTTGGAGTGCCCAGCTAAATGATTTATTCATAAAAGGACAGAGCTCAGGTGTTAGAAATAACATGATAGTCGTCACCATATCTCAGAGTCGTCACCATATCACCTTCTGTTTTTATTTTTACAACTTTTTGTGTTTCTCTAAGTGAATTGGTAGGGAATTAGTATCGTCTTGTTATCGCCAGGATGAAGTATAGCGAGTAATTGAGTTCAAGCCCTTTTATTTTAATTGAACTTGTTCAAGAAAAATATAAATTTTTTTAAAAAAATGACACTTTGATAACAATATTGTGTGTTCTCCCTGTCTCTATCGCCTAAGCAAGCGTGGAACGCAGGATCCAACGGAACTATCATGTAATCTGCTGAAAAGGAGCATGTGCTTGGATTCAATCATGTTATCAATACATTCAATAATATAAAAATAATTGTATATATTCAATAAATCGACCGTGGGGCCCTTGTATATACCAGCTGAGTTGATACTAGAACTAGGATTAAGACCAGTGGCTGCGTATCTCAATCTATTAAGGTCATATTGGCACTGACGATAATACAGGTATTCTGGGAAACACCGTTCACCTTAGTTAATATGCGCACACTTATATCTCCATATTCATCTTCGTAATCTATTCATGTGATTGTGTTTTGTTAGATTCCGAGTATTGTGGTCCATTGTACGACTTTTTGAGTAGTGCTTTGTTTTTTTATATATGAAAATTAGTACGCTTGAGTAAAAACTCATGTAAAACAATTAGATTCAAAACAGGATAATTCTTCCTATAACCAAAGAATTTTGTATCCAACTAAATAACATGTTTAGTGTCTACCCTCAATCGTTCACAAGTATCTAGAGTTTGGAGTAAAGGTTTTGTGGGTATATCTCTTGTAAACCTTCACAAGACAAAACTCATCCACTAGGGCCTCCTAGAGGTTCAAAGGCTTGTTGCACACGCTAAGTTCAATCACGATTCCTGCTACAGTGAGTTAGGATTTTTATTTTCAAGATTAAATTTGTTCGAGGACTAGCAAATAATAAGTTTATGGGTATTTGAGAGATATAATTTGTTGTCTTATTTGAGCCCATATTTGGATGTTGTTACTAAATTTTTATATTTTTCGTCTTACTAAAGGTACCTCTAAAAATTACTAAGGGAACCCCCACTACTAGAGCCACCAACGTATTGGATAGGGGGCACCCCTTCTTCACGAGTTAAAAGAATTTTTGGCGGGAAAATCAATTTTGAAGATTGAGTTTGCTAAATCGATTTTGGGTGATTTGGGGATATAAATAGGTGTTGGGAGTCACAGAGGAGAGGACACGGAGTTTGGGGAGAGTTTATAGAGCGAGAATCAAAGAAAAATCACGCTACAGAATTTCTATTGCTGTTGCAAAGAGAAGAACGCGAAGAACATAAGGTTGTTATCAACATTCCTTTATTTCAAAAGTTCTATAACGGCGCATTTGCAATGTATAATTTAAATTACCAACACTTGCCTGTAATAGTGAGTCTGCAGCGCCTATATACCGTAACACCGTTACAAACTCGTTGTTTTATTATTTTCTCTCCTTTTCATCTTTGTAAACACTTGTTGAGCTATGAATCAATATTTTGAGTGTGTTTCCCACATGAGGATCTACAACCTATTGCTCAGGGGACATAGGAAGTTAATTTCCAATATAAAAAAAATATTCTATTTAATTTAATTTTTGTAATTCTTTTATGATTATTTGCCTTGGTTAAAAATTGATTTAATAATTTTCATTAAGCAATTGTGATTTCTTTTGATGGTACATGCTTAGCCTAGGGTTTTCAATGTTCCATGCTTTCGATTTACAATTGTTAGTCTGAAAATCTACTTGTTGCAATATTTTAGAATCAAACTGAATGTATGAATTGCATAGTTATAATTATTGAATTAAATCACTTTGAAAATTGGAAAATAATGGAATCTTAGCTTCATTATTCTTTTAATCTTGATATCATCTTTGTATGAGTTTTTTTATTTTTAGTTTTATAAATTTATTTCAAATCAAATCAAATCTTAATAAGTCTGAGTAGCGAATCTTTCTTACCACTTCTACAAAATCACATCAATATACTAGTTTTTTTTAATCAAGGAGCAATAGAGATGATAGCCTCAAACTACCTTGAAAATATGATAATCACTTGTACAAATGGATGACTTAACCTCATCAAAATATGTCAATCCGTAGCATTACTTGTCTTTACTAGGAATAGATAATCACATATTGGAGTAAATCAGTTCATATATACTTCACAAAGAATTATTCTAACTACCATGGATTTTCACATACAAGATGAAATTAATTTGAGATTAAATCATGCTTCTCAATAATAATCCATGAAGAATAAGTAAAATAATCAAATAATTTTAATTATTAAGGGGTTTTATCTCAACCCTAAGGAGAGAATTTTAGAACATCACAAAAATATGAAATTAAATCTAAATTACTATTACTTGTTCCGGCTACTCGGGGCTCAATATTTCCTATCAACCCCATTCACTATTTATATATACAATTTTTCACCCAATCCCATTTTCTACAAGTTACAACCAAAAAATTAGGAATACAAACTCCCATTTACGAGAAATTCTAATAACCTTTCTTCTATTACTTGCTTAATTAAATCCTTAAATTGTCTTAGCTTATTCGAAGATGGACCTTTTATACCTGACTCTCTTGTCATAAAACCTTATTATGGAGGCTGCATCTCTTGGTTTTTAAGGGCTTACAAGATGATAAAATATGGTCATCAAGTATCCAACTCAAAAAACCCTTATCATACTATTTTTGATAATGCTTAGAGTGCCCTAGATTAATTAGTCCTAATGAAGTTAACCAGCCAAACTAATTAAAAGTTAGTGTTTGATTAGATTAAAAATTGATTTAACATTTAGAATCACTAAAGGGCATATGCCCACCCCTTACTTTTTAATTTTCAAGGGATCCTACGGTTAGGAGTTCATCATTTTCTAGCCATATGTAAGATTTACGGCTAGGAATCAAGACTAAGACCTAGACATAGACATATTCTACGGCTAGGAAAATATTGTCTACAGTTAGGAACCGTGCGACGTAAATTTATATTTTTCAGAGTCAATTACGGATAGGAATACATCATTTTCTAGCTGTAAACAACAAATTACGTCTAGGAAATGATGAACCCCTAAGTGGTTGATTCACTGCTAGAAATTCATTAATTCCTAGTCGTAATAGGTCTATACTCATTTTAAGAATGATTATAAACTGATACGCATTCCTAAATCGAGTATATAGTTATACCCATTCCTAAATCTAGTATATAGTTGTACTCGTTCTTAAAATGAGTATACAGTTTAATTCAGAAATTTCAGATCCATTTACGGCTATGAAACTTAGCTGTAAACAACCGTCGGCTAGGAATTCATCATTTTTCAATCATAAACAGTAAAAAAATACCAGCCTACGGCTATGAAATGATGAATTTCTAGTCGTAAATGGACTACTTACGGTCAGGAAAAGATAAACTTCTAACCATAAGGAGTGTTTGCGGCTAGGAGTTCGTAGTTCCTAGCCGTAAGTAGTTCCTGAAACTGAAATTGAATTATTAATCCGTCATTTTTTTATTGAGTTCTTCATGAATAATGAAGGAGAAAAGAATAACAAGAATAATAAATTTAGATTTTTTTTTTCTTTTTAATATATAACTACATTGGGTTTATTTAAGGAGTAAAAGTATTTTTGACTTTTATTATATTTTAGATCTCTTCTATCTATATTTAGGATATTTGAACTCTATATAGCCCTCAAAATCAAAAGACCACGGTCCCAATAATAGGTTTCTGTCAAAAACAGTGGGCCTAGTTGTAGCTCCAAAAGAGTATCTAAACAAGATGTACAGTGAGGAGAGAAAATAAGAATGAGTCTAAAAGGCGTGTTTGAGTGTAAAATGGGGGATAGAAAGGTAATGAACGGTGGTGGTTTGGTAAAGGTAGCAGAGAGAGGTACGGGTTTTACAAAAAAAAAAAAGAAAAAAAAAAAAAAAAATGGGAAAGAAAATAGATAAGAAAAGCTTTCTCTGATCGTGGAAGTGAAATGAAAAATTGCAAGGGACCCACCTGGGTGTTAAGCACTCGTACCTAGCTTATAGGTATATAAAAAGTAAATTGTTTGGGCTCCCTTTTGGTCTAAAACGTGAAAAACACTTGGTTTTACACTCTGGCCAATTAATGTAAACCATGATTCAGCACATGACCGGACGCATCAGCACTTGATTTTCTTTCACTTCTTATCCACTTGTTCGTTTCATTAACCCAAGCAAGTCCAACAATACCGCTGCATATTTCCACTTTTTGCAATACAACCGCACTCTATATTCTCTTACAAACAAACACGAATAATCAATATTTATAATAAAATAATATTGTTATCGCCCGGAGATGTAAAATACACAATTTGCATGAAAATAAAATATTAATGGCCTAAGATACTCCGGATGCCAATAAAATGATGTAAAATGTGCATTATTAGGCACTTATCATGCGAGCACAAGCACGTCAAAGTCTCTTGGAAATGACTGCACACAAGATGAAAATAGGAGAAAAAAATTATCCGTGCACGAGATTTTTTGGGCTAAAAACGAAAAATCAGATACTTGAAATATTCATGCCCAGACAAATGAGCGAGAAATTATGGAGACACAAGGGTGAGCATAGTAGTTAATACCATGTATTAATCTTGTATCGACGAGGTAGCATTGATGCGTCGGAAAACCGACTTTGTTTTACCGCAAGCGCACAGTGTCGAAAGATGTAGATAAAAGCAAATACGGTTCGTCCCCACGAGAAGTTTGTGTTAAAATATTTTTTTAGGTTTTATTTATAAAGAATTAAATTAAAAAGTGAATTAAAACTACTTAGTAAATTTTGAAAACAGTAATAAGAAAACGTTAAGGTTCCGGGAATCCGTTGTAGATTAGGGTTTAATTGCGTTCGTTACAAAGGGTCTCGATTTTACTCATGTAAAATAGCAAATCTAGCTACTAATACACGGAAGATTTTTCGTTAAAGAATCGAAGAGAATTTTCAAAAAGAATTATTTTTTCTCAACCTAAGGTAGAATTTCGAAGTACTAAGTATACGTGGCATAAAGAGTCAAAGAATATTCATAAAACGATTAAATACAAGGTTTCAACGAGTCCTTCTACTAATCAAACAATGAACTATACGTGGCATAGAACATGAAAAATCATCGAGAAGGTAAAACATTGAGAGAGAGACAAAACCTTAATATTAAGTTCATACAGTTGAAAACCCTAGTTCTGAAACACAAAGAAAACCATCTCTACAAGTTCATCCTTTCGCCCTAACAAGGGAATTAGCCCAACATGGCTTTCTTAAAAGCCATGAAAATCAATTAACAAGACAATAATTAAACTAACCCTTGAAGATATCTCCTGTACGTTCAGAAGATTGCTTCTGTCCGTCTGTAAGTGAAGTTTTCTGTGTCTGGAGCTCAGCGTCCAAGTATATGTGATGTCTAATGCTATATATAGCCTACAAGAAAATTTGTCTCCGTGTATAACTCCATTCCTTGTAAAACAAGGCTGAGTTCTTTCCTAATTCTCCGCAGCAAACTCTTAAACTTGCGTTAACCACCTTCTAAACTTGAGCCGCACCCTTCATTCCCTGACTTGTCGGACAAGAACTTTGCTAGTCCATTCACTCGAGCTTCATTCTGCCGTTGATCACTTCCAAACCCGAGCCTCTCTACTTCCCTGTCCAAATTCGAGCTACAGCCACTACTGCCATAATCTTCTATCAATGTTTCCTCCATCTTAATTTCCATCACCACTCGATCCACCACCCCAAACTTCATCGAGTACAGGTTCACTTCAACTGCCAACAGCAAACCACAGGTCCTGTTGCTGTCGAATTTACCTTGTCTTCAATGGCAACAGCAACTCCATCACCGAACAGCAAATCAAGCCATCTCTGATAACCACAGCCAGACTCTGCTAGCTTCTTGTTCGACCTCCACCCTGGTGACAAGGCTCCAACTCGATCAACAACACCATCAGGAACACGAGTTCATCATAACTCCATCGAAGTCAACTTCGACCATTAATGGCATCAACAAACCCATCCACTCCATCAGTACCCATTCTTTTCTCCATTCAACTGCCAAGCTCATCATGGTGATCATCATCATTATCTTTAACCATCTTAAAAAACGACTTCCAAAGCAAGAATCATTCGAGCTCTTTTTACAGAAACATGGTGTTCTTGTTTTAATTTTGGGAGGGAAAGAAGGTGGCCCCAATCCAACTTCATGGTGCTCTTATAACTATTCAAATAACTAGGCAGACCTTAGCAAAACCACCAGCGCCTTTAGTAATTTTCATTAAAACTGTTCAACTGTCGGTTCTGTGAAACCAACAAGCTTAACTCCTCTTTTTGCCCGTAACTTTCTCATACGAGGTCAGAATGACCTCGTTCTTTTGCCGTTGTCTTCATAATTTAATTCTCTACAATATGGAGGGTATTCTGACCTCGTTCTTTTGCCGTTGTCTTCATAATTTAATTCTCTACAATATGGAGGGTAGCAATCCTGGACTAGACTGAGTTACACTGGGTCTTTAGAAATTCTTCTCTTGTAAAGCTCCATTTCACTTGTTTAAGAGATGTAACCTGATAAAACACACAAACTAGAAAAGTAATAATAAAACACGGTAATTCACACAAAATCTAGCAAATAAGAATAAGGAAATGATACTTAAAATGTATAAATTATGCATTTATCAAGCATACACCTAGACAAATGATTAAATCGTTTTTTTTATCGGGGATACACAATTAACCTTGTTATTTTATACTTTAGAGGTAGTTATTTATTATGCTACTCAAAAGTTTTAATGTCGAATTTTTTTAGTATAATAACATCAATCAAGAGCACATGTTATATATTCGGACAACTTAGTTTAAATTCATAACCAATTGACCAGTTGTCACCTGACCAAAATATTTCCTAACATCCTAAATAACGAGTACATTAGCAAGCAAGGGATCATTCTCACATAGAGCATGGAATTGTTGTTTGTGTCAGCTTCTTTTATAACCAAGAGGGTTTGATGAGTTTTGAATTAAAGATTATATAGTAAAGATAATGGTTAAAGAGTCATTATTCATCATTGAATAAATGATTAATCAATAAGTCATATTTATCTTCTTATCTAGCTTTATACATGTAACCATAGGACATCCCATCGTAGGCTCACTCTGGCATAATTTCAAGTATTATCAAGGGCGCATGAGCCACTCCTTAAATCCTTCTCCCTAAATAACTTGGATCAAAAGCCATTGACGTTTAATCTAGTGAGAGCAATGGTATTTATGAATTAGGTTTTTCTAAGCAAACTGGCGCAAGAGTCAAATAGATTTAACATAGGTTACGATTCAGACATAATTACATGGCAACATCTTATCGTTAACAACTATGTTATGCTACTTGTAACTAAGGTTCTTCGACAATTATGGATATTAAACCCTAGACTAGCAGTAGATATGAATTTAGGTTTATTCAATTTACAATTTAAACAAATAAGCTTGATCATATAAGTGATATTAATAGTATACCATAATAGATTAAGAAGAGCATGAAAGAATAAAACTTACTTCATCAATTAAATCACCATGTTTAGGACTTCATTTTCATCCCCAACAAATAAGAGAATTATCTATGCGTGGATATTTACTAAAACCCATGGAAAACCCAATAAGGACCAAACGTAATTAAAAAATTTCAGTGTTTTGCTCATAACTTCTTCGTCCGACTTCGGAATGACCTTATTACTTTTGAGTTGGCTTCGTATTTTTGTTATCGACAAGATAGATGCAAGAATTCTGTATTTGAACGAGTTCCACTTGGTCTTTGGTTTTTCTTCATTTGAACACTTTATTTCCTTAACACTTTTATAGTCATTCCACTTCTTTTGGTTGATTCACTTACATGACAAACAAAATAGAAAACAAACGTAATAACAAGTAATATAAAAGAGTTATAATAAATATTAGTATGGATTTGACACTATGAATATGTAAATTATGCACTTATCACCAACCAACCTTAAACATAGGTTTATACGGAAAAAAAACCTAAAAAGCAAAAGAATAACAAAAAATAATACAACCGGTAAAATTGGAAAATTCTTGTATCGTCGATATTAACTACATTGGGGGTGGTAAACGGATGAAATACGTCGGATTTGGTGTCACCTTTATCCAGTTCATTTAAATAGCGAATTTCTGATTTCCACTTGGGTCTAGTTCATCACCCGTCGAATTTGACATTCGTCGGTAGGTAGATGGGCGGACTGAATACGGGTGAATTGGATGTTTGGAATTAAACAAATTTTTTATAGGTATCTAGTCCATTATTTTACGAATTTCTTCTATTTAAAGACATATTTTTATTCCTTTCTTTAACAGTTTGAACTTACATGTAAGTGGTGGTAATCAACTACCTAAACTGGTTTGTTTATTTTTTATGTACCCGTAGTTTGTTACTCTCTATGGAAGTTATACTGGTTAATACTTTATAATTTGACTCTTAGTTAAATCGCCATTCTCTTTAAAAGTTATAAATAAAAACAAGAGTTGATCAAATCGCACTACACCATTTCGACCATTTTGCAACGGTTATAACCGTCTCCCTGATTTTTAGGAACGTTTATAACCATTGCAATAATGGCGTAGAAAATATTTGCTACGTATTATGTAAAGTTTATATCCATTGCTTAATTAAATTAAAACAACGGATATATAGGTTGCATAAGTAGTTTATATACGTTGTTCAATTTAATTAAAGCAACAGATAAATGAATTAAGCAACGTTTTTTATAGCGTTAGTTCGGTTAGGATAACGTTTTATTGGGTCCCACAATAAATATTGTCGGCCGCTTTTTTCTTCTTTTGTATCGCTTATATCCGTTGCTAATTATTCAGATGTAAAGCAATGTTATATTTACTAACGTCTATAACCGTTGCAAATTTATATTAGGTTTTAAAAAAAATAGAATCCCCAATTATTTTCCTGCAGATTTTTATACCTGCACCTGTATACCATTCTAGACCTCAATCATGCACCTGTATAAATTTTTTGATGAACTAGAATACCCAATATATCATATGGAAGGAATTCCATAATCATATAACATACATATGACTGATCATCACAATCGATCGGTCAAGTACATTTTTTATCAGTATGTAATTGATGAATGAAAGGAATCACTCAAATTGAAGGATGTAATATCAGCAAGACAACACAAATAAGCTTTATAACTAGTCACATCGATCGCATATATACTCAAACGAAAAAGAAAATCAACTCTAAGTACTGGTCAACTGTATACTAAGTGTATTAACTGACTTATTTAATGAAAAACAATGGTACATTCCATCATGTGAACCGTACAACAAACCACCTAACAGAACCATCTTATTTGAACTTTCATATTCATCAACTCAACAAGTCTTTAGGCACAAGTTTCTTCTAGACTTTAGTGGCTTACAATTCATGTCTAATTTTGCATGAGCAACATGTATTATATAGAAAAGGGGTTCTTTGAGAATGTGTAAGTTCAATGATTTGATTTCCTGATATTAATTAGATTAGTTAGTACACAAGGTTTCAGGTTGTATCATATTCTCATTGAAGCTCAATATAGAAGCCACATTTCCACATCGATAACAATAATTTGGCGTTAACCACACCTGCAATAACAATAAAAGAATTCTAAGTTGAGCCGTTATAACCAGAAACAAGAATTTTAAGTCTAACCATGCGAGAACCAATCAGCAACCATCAACTAATTTATAATAAAATAATTTGCAACTTACGATTACAAGGCCTTTATCTTGAAACATGTACTTGAGACCTTCTTGTACAAACTGGTGTGCCAGGAAAACGTAATAATTTTCTATTTCAGCCGATAATTCTATGCAAATATTTATTACTGCAATTTAAACTTTAATTAGACATTGGAAAAGTTGTTAATATGTTTGGGTCGAAAGAAGATGTTATTATTTACCTCAGTTGTCACTCGAGATCCAAAAAGCCAACCTGCACCCCTCGGACTAACTGCCCATATTTCAATATCTTCAGGGTCACTCCATATTAGATCACAGAATGGCCCTTCGTGAGGAATATCATAATTTCGTTCTATCACTCTCATCTATTTCTCAAAATCAGATTGGAAAAACCATTAATTTCTAAAGCAGTAAGAACAGAATATAAAAACAGAGATGTATAAAACAGAGGAACATAACAAAAAGGAAACTCGCTAGGAACTGATATCTTAATCAAATAGAAAACAGCATAACCAAAGCCAACAAAAGATAAACCTGATCAATTGTTCGAACATCAGGAGAAATACCACCATGGACGCATAACACCTACTACATACAAAAGGAAAACACAAACAAATTAATATAAACACAGATCAACATGGAATCTTGTAAAGATATGGAGAATAAGGCGATATCGTTCCATATATAATTGATGAAACTGTAAGGTAGTCAAAACCATATGTGCAGTACCGCCAGGCATTAGAATGTCCATACTTCCTCTAGCAATCATCATAAAAACCATATACCTAACAAAGTTCAGAAAAGGTATTATGTTAGGAGTTATAGGCTTGTAGCTCAATTAGATTGTGTTGGTATGACAATAATGAAATATTCTCATACCCATGGTGTTCCTTATTACCAAAGACTTTTAAGAACTTAAGATTTTCTAAGGGGAACTTTTTTTCAATATGTTGATTCCTAGGGTCTGAAAAATAGGGGAAAGCTTACTCATTGTTCTTTAAGTTATCTACTAGGTCAGCAAAAAATTAACTTGGTGTGCTCCTCCTGTATTTGTCATACTGTACGACGTAGCTGAGCAGAGTCTTGTACACGTAGTCGGGTTATCTTTGTTGTTTCCTTCAATGTCATGATAATGCCCACATATATACATCCATCTCAATCATTAAGGATCAATAACTTGTAATTAACCAAATGACAAGCTACAAAAAGAAAAATTAAGGAAATAATAAGCAACTCATACTAATAATTATACTCTTTTTTCAAGACTTTTGACAAACATTAGTTGTGAAGTTTTGTTGCTCACAAGAAGTGTTCTTCGACCGTTTGTTTCGGGTCCCTTCACAGCTTCTCCCGCCATGCAATTCGATTCTAACACTCACCCATATTTTCTACTACTATCAAGACTAAAAAATATTCATCAATCTATAATTCATCCATAAATTCCAATCGTAACATAGAAGTTTAAGTCCCCTCTTGACCCTCATTAGCATATCAATCGTACAATTCAGATCAACATGATCAAGCTTAATCAATGAATAAAACACTAGCATTGCTACTAACCTTGTGCCTTGTAATTCTGATACCATTGAGCAAGCTGAGACTGGTTCGAGGTTAGTTAATCCTCTACAAAATCAAGTCAGAAACAAAAGTCATGTCAGAACCATTATAGTTCTTTTGTACAGTTGATAGAAACCATATTGAACTATAAAACTTACATAGACATACCAACCTTCCCCCTCTTCCTTTATCCGGGATTGAGACCCGCAATTCAATTGCATTGGCGGAGTTAAAAAGGGGTAGATTATAAAAATAAACAAGTAACAAATATATTTTTTTATTAGGGGTAGAAGATTCATGCATACCTTAATTTCACTGCGAATTAAATTAAATTGGCACTTTCCTTTAATTTTTTTCACTGCTATCAAGTCGGGCTCAAGCTCTACCTCTAATCTAGGTTTAGCAAATAAAAATAAGTATTATTTTCTAATCCCATATGTTTTTCTTCTATTTTCTTTTTTAGATATTCCTATTTTGACCCTAGTGCAGGTGGTGACTTAAAAAGAAGACACAACTAACTCTATCTTTGGAACAAATAAAAAGACTACATCATTTTAGAAAATAAAAAATAAAGAAAAGTTATGTCGTCGTACGGTCGGATTTGTCTAATAGTAGCCCCATTATTAGATTCTTGTTACACTTAAGCTAATGGTTATACGACATAACTAATACCGTCTGTGAATCGAGTAATTAATGGTTAAATAATAAATAATGATAAAAATAAAATTGGGTACTTACAACGATCAACAAAAAATGCACAAATCTGAAGTGCGATTACCTGACTTTCAAGTCCTTGGTAATGCTAACTTCTACACCCATGTAAAATCAAGAGAAAGACTCAGTAATAACTCAATTCAGATTGATTTCATTGTAATCACTTTCACTATATCCAAATTTTGCAAACAAAATGCTTTGTTCAACTAGTAAATAAAATTGCATAGAAATTTGAGTCACAAACAACAACTCAGTTCCAAATCAACAATGATAAACCTGTAATGAAGCATGTTTCCTTCACAACCTTGATTCTATCTCGGAACTTATTAAAACTCTAATTACCATTACATGACAACATAAATTGTTTCTGGATAAAGTAATTATGTGATTACGACTTTAGTGAAGAAAATTAACCAATTTAACTGACTAAAACTCAACAATGGAGAAAAAAAAGCAACATAGATATTATGCTGTCAAGGAATTAACCAAAACAAGAACAACTTTATCTGCTACAAAGTAAAAATTAAAGTGAAAAACTTCAACAACTTAAACAATCGAAACACACACAATGAATTTCAACTTCCTAGAGTTGAAATCAACACGTGTTCACAATAAACTTCTTCACTTACAATAAGAAAAATCCAATAAACCAAATAAATCCAATTTATTACCAGAGATGAAAACTCTGTATGAACTAGATTCATATCAACCTTAAAACCACACACACAAATCAGATCCAGAAACCCAACTCTTACAAACAAAAAAGAAGTAACAAAGAGATACAACCATTCACAAAGCAGCAAAGATTCAAGTCTTCAAACAACTTTAAAAGACAAGGATCTGACCATACTATTTGTACAAAAATAAAAAAAATCTAAACAGACTACTTGTACAAGAAAACAAACTAAACTGAAATAAAAAACAAACCAAACTGAAACCAAAAACAAACCCATGCTTTGAAACTAAAACAAAGTACAAATAACACATACAAAATAGGAAAATCTTAACAAAATATGTTTTATCAAGATAAAACCCCTAACTTTACGAGATAATATTCAACGATTTAGGTCTAAATCAAATATCATGAGACATAAACAACAGATTAAGGGTTCATACCTGATGAATCAACCAATTGTTGGTTGGTTTTCGATTGAAACTATCAGTGTTTGTTGGTTTTCAAAATCAAGAACAAAATCGATTTTCTAGGGTTAGAAAAATTTCAAGTTAAAAAGTTATAAACATGGATTTTTGGTATACAAGTAGATCAGGGTATAAGGATTGGGAAACAATCGACTAGATTTCTGGTATTTCTACTGAAATCATAGTGAATTGAGGGTTTCTATCGGTATTGAAAGAGAGGGGTGTTTTTTTTATAAGCATAGAAAGAGAGAAGTGTTGAAATAGAGGCGTTAGGGCTCTTTTATGTTGTTGTTTTTTAGCCATATTTTTGTTGTCTGAACTCTGGTGTACAAATAAAAACTAAAAATAAACAAAGGTTTGGTATAATTAATAAAGTAGAAGGAATTGATTTTGGGGGAAAAGAAAAAACTAGATTAGATTGTTGGAAGGAAATGGTTTTGGTAGTGAAAAA